>JAOTAY010000001.1:17071451-17096843 GCA_025629805.1 Erythroxylum baracoense
GATTTAGAATCCAAGGAAAGTGCTACTACTTTCCCTAGATTGAGAAAGTTTTTACTTTCCTAACTACTCAAAAAAATGAACCAAACATAATAATATAAATTTTAAGAAAAAGATTATTTTCCCAAGCAAGAATCCATGCCAACCAAACAAGGCCTAAAAGCTTTTCTCTTCAAATTGCAGGTTATGGGAAATCATGTCGGCATTTCGGTGGGTGGATCTAATGGCCACTTTGAACTGAATGTGTTCAAGCCAATGATTGCTAGTAATCTTCTCCATGTATGTCACACTGCTACGCAGTTTTTACTTTTAGATAATTTCCAAAGTTTAAGGTTTGCGTTGTGGAATACCAGGTATTATAACCTGGAATGCAAATGATTCATCAGAGGAAAACCACTAATTGATATGATTTGTTTTTGCACGAGTTCTGAATCCGGTCATTTTACTTTCTAAAGTTTTTAAGAGTTGATTTCAAATTTCAAATTTACTGTCGTGTTACCTTTCTTGGCAAGATTCAATTAGACAAGATAATGGTTAAACAAAATGGGGAATGCTGATGAAATCTGGTTTCTGAAGATATATATTCATTAGATTTGTCTTTGAGATTGTCATTGTTGTACGGTTCTCTCTTAGATGACATATGAAGATGAATGCAGCAGAATCATAAATGCTTATCTTCTACCTGGATCTAAGTTGACAAACAAATTTCATTGCCTATAGTGACATATTTATATTATCTTGTGTTTGTACAATATTGGAAGTATGCTTTGAATTCATTGACATGCACTTGGCCCATACTTAAACATCATTGAGATTTTACTGTCTTGTCCACTGAATTAGTTTGTTCGACTCTTTTCTCCAGTCAATAAGATTACTGGGAGATGCATCTGCCTCATTTGAGAAGAATTGTGTGAGGGGGATTCAAGCTAATGAGGAAAGAATTTCAAAATTGCTGCACGAGGTCAGTTTTTGGCTAGAGAGAATGTTTTAGATTACAGTTTTAACCATTAGGATCTGGAACTGATCAATCACGTGTTCTTGGTGCGTGACAATTTGCATGAACCTGCAGTCGCTAATGCTTGTCACATCATTGAACCCAGTAAGTTTCCACCCTCTTATTTTTATTTTGAAATTGCTCTTAATTTAAGTATTTCACATGTATTTACTATTTTAACCATGTTTTCCAGAAAATTGGTTACGACAACGCTGCAGCAGTTGCGAAGAAAGCCCACAAGGAAGGAGCTACTCTGAAGGTGACGAGTCTTCTACATTATGGTTCTGTGCAGCATACCTTGATTTTTAGCATTCAAATTTAGTTGCCAGCAAGCCGACAACTGACTTTAATATGAAAAGGCTTCTTGAATTATTTTTCTGCTGGAAACTTGGGCTTGCCGAATTATTATTTTCTGTCAAACTTTATTCTGCAGGAGGCTGCACTCAAGCTTGGTGTGCTAACCAGTGAAGAATTTGATAATCTTGTGGTACCCCAAAAAATGCTTGGTCCATCTGACTGACCTACAAGCTATTCTCCGAGATTTTAGGATTGAGCATCGGGGATTATTGACTTGTTATGTAAGAGTAAGCAATTTTGTCAAGCACTATTCTTTGAGAGGCTTGGTTACCAGTCAGCAAGCCTTTTGTCATAAAAGTATCAGTGGCCGTTAAATTGGTTAATAAGGGAAAGCCTCTCAGAATTTGTAAGGATGCAAATTTCACGCACCTGATGAAGATGATAATCTTTGGCTCGATAGCATTACGTCCATCAGTAAATGATGGTTTTCATGTTTGTTACTTGCTCATTTGGCTAACCCTTGCTAGTATAGCATCACATACGTAGGGTTGTAGTCGTAGAGACATCTCCAATCATGACTTGGTAGGGGTAAGATGCTATATCAGCTTGACTTTGACGTTGGTACCACTCTCAAATTAATCTGTTTTCAATTTCAACCAAATACAGGCAATGAAAGTACAAGGAAAGACACATTTGCTCGTATTGCAGCAGAAAAGTTAAGACAACTTGACACGGCCATTTACCAACTTTGTTTTCATGGATGATGAAAGTTGTGCTTCAAGAGCCTGTCAAAGTGTGGATACCTCTTTACATGGTGAAGGTCAAATCATGAAAACGGTGCTAGAGCATGAGCAGTTGTCACAATACAAAGCCCCATTGCTGTTTAAGCTTCTAAATGGAAGAAAAAAAATCTGATCTAGTTCAAGTTTCAAAGGCAAGGTTTGGACTCATCATTTAAGTCTCACAAGATGCAATTCAAAAGCTGTTGTGAAGGCTTTGTTGCGAGTGATAATTAGTAAGCTAAGTAAAGAATGTTGTCAGCTCGTTACCGTTGAATTAACTATACCCTCAATCTGATAATACTTTGCCTTCATCTGTGACCTTACAGGTATGGAACACTCAAATTCATCTGCCATTCATGTTTGCATTTTCATTTGGTTTTCTACGTTCCTGATTCTTCATCATTAGACAATTTCTTGCCGAATAGGTGGAGATATGGTTTCATAATTGTCATGATTTCCTAGTTCAGTTACGAAAAACTCAAATCCATTAATTTCCAACCAACACAACCATGAAGCATATATTTAAACACAGATTAATGTTAAACGGGTGCATGACTGCCAGGGCATGACACAAATTTCACTGTGCATACCATCCCAGGTCTTCCAGATATTATGGATAGACCAGGTACAAATATTGGGATGACATGAAATGAGCAGATCAGAGCCTATAACTATAAACCTCAGCTTTCATAAAACTTGGAACTACATCGCTATTGAAAATAAGGCTCTTCTGTTGCTAATTAGTTAGGTTATGCTCTTCATAAACAGCAAGAATCAGGGCAGATGGATCCTACTCACTTCCCTGTACGGCTTCTGTTTGTGCAGTAGTTTTGTTGTCATTGTCTAGATTTTGGTCATTCCTACTACCCCTAAAGTCTTCCTTTCCCTCAAGTTCTCCCAGCCTTTCCTGCAATTGAAGATCAAAGACATATCAGAGATGCGCTTGCTCCATGTGCTGTTCAATCAGTATCTTTTGGTATCATTAACATAGCACTGAAATGAGCGTGTAAAACTGCACAACATTGTTCGGGTTTCATTCAAACAATGCTGTTCAAGCTCGTTATTCACATAGGTGGCAATGCAACGAAACCAGAAAGACCTCTCTGTTGTGTAAGTAATGTTCACCAAACAACTCACATTTTGCCACGTCATACTTTCGAACAACTTTTCTCCACAGAAAGGAACCAGTTGCCAGAAAATGACATTCTAAACTACTGCTAGTGAAGTATTTGCATGACGGTAAATATAGAAAAGATTAAGCAGTCTCTCATATGTATCTGAAGCAGATCAAGCAGGTAATTGCTAGCTAACAATGAAAGAAATTAAATTCAATAATCAAACCAGTATCAGACCATCACCTTGAGGGAAGCATTCTCATCAAGAAGCTGCTCATATTCACTCTTGATTCGATTTACTTCTGATCTGAGATTGGCATTTTCTTCTGTTAAGGCTTCAGCACGCTGTGCCAACTCATCACATTCGGCCTGGTGAAAGTACACAAGAGCAAATGATTTTGAAGTAAAGGCATGAAGAGACAGATATTATGAACATCAAAATAGTTCTCATTACCTGTTTGCGCAACCTGGAACGACGGGCAGATTCTCTATTGGACTGCTTCCTTCTCTGTCTCTTGATCTCTCTTTCATCCTAACCAACAAAAAGAGAGTCATGCAAATCGTACTTGGCCATGGAACAAAGTTTGTCAACATGAAGCATGCAAATAATGCCCAAAATACCATCACTCTTCAGAGGTTGCTGAAACATAAGTCCCATTCGATCTTTTTCCAGACCAAATTTGACATTGATAATTTGGAAATTACGAGTAATTCTTGTCCATAATAAAACATCTAACATATAAGAAATTATCAATGCAGGTACTTTGACTTGACTTCTCAAGAAAAGGAGGGTTACAGCACAGGCCAAAAACAGTTGATCAAAGTTGGTAAAAGGTTGCATAAACACATTTAATATAGGTTTAAAACGAATGTTGCGTGTAACCTGTAGCCAAAGTTGTGATTGAACACTATCTCGTGAGCCAGTAGTAACTATGGCACCTGCAATTGGAGTAGAAGAAACCTTCCCATGTATTGCAGGGACTGTAGAAGAATTTGGGGCTCCCCAGTAGTCCATTCCAATGTTTAAGTTGGTTGCTGGACCAGGCAGAGCACCTGGAGCCCCAGTAGCAGCAACTGGAAGAATTGACACTGGTTGATTCACAACAGCATTTCCTTGCCCTCCGTTCTGAGCACCATGTGCAGAACCACCATTTTCAGATGCATCAGCTGGGTAATACAGAGAGAATGTCACATAATTAACTTTTTAAAGGAAATTAGCTGTGCATTTGGTTAACTTTAAGGAAATTAGCTCTGCATTTGGCCTCATCATGCAAAGAAAAATGACGTCAGAACTGAACCTTCTACAGAATCTTGATAGCCACCGGACTTCATTTGTGAGTCCTACAACAGACAGATTGGGTTGGTATAAAATATCAAGATGGGACAAGCACAGCAGACAGATAGTAATGTATGCGGTACTTATATATGCCAACAAACTTTAGAAAACATTAGGAAGCAAAGTTTAAGATAAAGAGATCCTAGACTACAAGAAAATAAATATAATAAGTACCCTCACGAACCAACAGCAGCTCTCTCTCTCTCTATCCCTCAATAACAGGTGCATAATGCCTGACAAAGACCAACCATCTCTTAATAACTCAACTGCCATAAATAAAGGCAAATGATCAAATCTCTTATTTCTTCTAATTTTTTCACAATATCATTACAGAGACATCTAGAACCGAAGTCAACCTCTCAACCATCATTTACAGAAGCTCCTAGATATACCTGAAAGCTAAACATTGAAACATCAAACTTATATGTAGGTCATTGAAAAAAGACACAATGTGCCACTGGATACCAGCAAGACCAGCTAAATCTTCAAATTGTAGGACAAATCAGATGAACACTAAAATCACGATTCAGTAGTGAAGTTTCTTGTTTCCAGTAAAAATCCAATCCCGCCTACCAATCTAGGAAAAGTTGTAACACTTTTTAAACCCTCTGCAGAGAACGAAAAGCAAAATAACTTCATGACATAACAATCCACTCAGTGGCAGAAAAGGGTGCTAACAGGGCTATCCTTCCAACCTTCCCTTAAACTTCAATCAATCGTCAATATGTAGCACAGTACACATCGGAATAAGCAACTTCAGCTACGTGACACTTACACTCTGAGAATTTGCATCACTTCCTTCACTAGTGCCTTCACTTCCAGTCTCACCACTTCACGTGAAAAAACAATTACATCAGACCAAGAGTGCTTTTAACAGGTAATGGAATCAGTACTAAGTGCAGTCTCAATGCACAAGATTACATTTTGAAACCCAGTTAAATTTTAATGATGAGAAATATGAATAAATATAATAAACCAGAGTGAAAAATTAGGGACATTGCTAAAAAATGTTTAATAATAAGAAACTGCAGACTACAGTAAAAGAACAAGTTTCAGGATTCAGATAAACTGTAATCACCGGTTAGAATAAGGATAAACTGTTTGGGATGGTGTGTAGAAGATCACTAAAGGGAAGAATGATTCAATTACATTCAGCAACTGCCTCCTAAACACAACTTTCAAAATCCCCCTTTCACCCTTCCAATTGAATTTGTAACTAAAACAAAGCGTCAATAATTAAAACTTTGGAAACCAAACATCAGGAGAAACCAACCACTGATCTATAATGGCAACAATTAGCTCAAATTTTATTCCTAAAATTACCTTTTGGAATAAATTCCATTAGCAGCTGCTCCTGTTGTTTTACCAAGGTGATTAGTTTTCCCAGTTATCATGTTCAAACTGCCTAAACTTCCTTTTGATCTTTTAATTGGAAGCTTTTCCTTTGTATCTGAGGGCTTGCCGTCTGCTTCCATGCTGCTAGGTGTATTTCCCTGCATCAAAGTTATGATTAAATATATATTATACTCTGCAGATATAGACAGGGGGATCTACTGATGAAACTTAGCACAGAGGAACTCACAGATGCCTCAATGACACCATTAGAAGGCATTGCAAATGGACTAAAAGGATAAGAACCCTACAGAAAACGTAAAGATCATTAAATTTTACGGAATCCAGATATGAGGATAAAATGAAACTTCAAGAACAATAAAGAAAGCCTGGTGTAAAACAAGATACCGGAGGTATAGAAGGGTGAGTATAAATTCCACCAGGTGGATACATTGTGACATACGGATGTGGAGGAGTGCCATAGGGAGGCATAATGTGCTGCATTTGACAATATATGTTAGAACTGGAACGCTTAAATATCATAAAGTAATTACTCAATCAGAGCAGTCAAAAAGCCCACAAAGCATGTACAACAACAGATGGCACAAAATGACAAGGCAATCAAACAAACTCAAGTATTCAACATCCTCCAGCTTGTAAAGCATACGGAACATACTGCTTGAATGCCACATCATCTGTTTTCTTCTACTTTCCATTGGCCCTAATTTCACCACTAAACTAAAATAGCTAAAGTATTCCCTGATTACAACAATCCATTCATATTGCTGGACATTGTCATCCAGAAGTGAAATAGTCAGCCTTACAAGTTCATTAGCACACAGTTTGCAACATGATGAGGTTAAATTTATGAGTTTACCAACATATAAGATATCTATTCAGAATACCAGTTGAAATCATTAGTACCTGAACCCCCCACATATATGGGGGAGCTTGGGGACCTGAGGCCAAGAATCCATGTGGTGGCATCGGTGAATATGCCTGTAGAAGAAGCAAGCAACCCGATAAAAGCCACAAACTTGAAACTAGAATACTTTGTTGAAGGAAGAGAAAGAGGTATGTGATCATTTAGAAGACCTGAAATCCTGACCAGTCTGGGTTATTCACAGGACCAGTGCTGGGAGTCGAAGATTGCTCCTGAAGAAGACAAATAAAAGTTTGTTTGTTTTAGGATGGGATTGCTTATGGAAATTTTATTTAATCCTATAATGAAGATAGATGAAAAAAGCAGCAGACCAGAATACCTGCGCGGTACTGGCAGGTTGTGTCGATGTCTTTGGTTCCTTTTCTTTTGTTGTTTTATCAGCATCACTGCCACCCATTATAGTTTATATATCTCCTAACTATTCCTCAGACCATCCTTTACGACAACCAAAAACATATCATTTAGTGTCTACTAAGTAAACTATCCTTCCCACCAGTCAATAAAACCAGAAATCAACGCAAGCTAAAACTTATATTGAAATAACTACAAAAACGTCAGAAAACAAGAAAAAGCATATACACATCGTTAGCTGCAAGCCTGTGAAAACCTATAACTTTAACAGTTCGAATTTTACTCAGCCAGCACAGAGAAAAAAATAAAACAAATGATATCATAAGCATGCATTAGCAAGTTTTTCCGAAGTTCAAGATTCAGTTAAAAAAAGATCCAACTTAGGAATTCCAGATCCCATTTATGGGTTTAGAGTAGTCAGTATCTTAATGCATACAGTTCTACGTATCCACTAAAATCAAAGTTAAGATTAAGAGAACCCCGCGTGTACAGATACAGAGCAATTCAACCCAAAATGCTTTTAGCTCAAATTAGCACGCATAATTCACAAGCTCATGCAAACTAAAACATAAACTTGCCAATTACCACTAGCTAAAACTCTTTAATTCAGCTGAATTCGATGCAAGATCAACCACGTCTCCCTAGTTGTAACAAGGGACAAAAGCCCACCAAAAAGCCGCTGCCCCGATGAGACAACACAGGTCAAATTGGGAAAGATTAGGGCTAAGGATTGGTGGAGAAGAGGGAAATTTGAAGCCAAGTGTGAAATAGGGTATAGGGAGAGACCGGAGATGAAGACTGGTGGTGTAGATGTTAAGGGGTTCACGGAACGTATCGTGTGGGTCGTGGTAGGGTATCGCTGCTGACGACAGTACAGAGGCACGAGACAAAACACTAAAACAATGTCCTGCGTACTTGAGGAGAACTAGCTAGCTCCAGACTTCAGAGAGTCGGACAGGCTTTTAGTTAGTTAAGAAGCCACAAATGAATTGAAGGTGAATGCTGTTTTATTATAACGATCGTGCGGCGGAGATTTTTCTAATACGGTCTTGGATTATGGACGGCTCATGATGTGTTTTTTCGGTTTTTACTTTTAGCCGTTAATATTGTATTAAATAAATGTATTAGTAAATAGGAATAAGGATTAATGAGATACATGTATGGTATATATATAATATAGAGAAACCGAGCATAGACTGTGAAAGGAAGTCTCTCTCTCTCTTCTCCTAAACTGCAAATCGACTCTCTTCTCTCCAACTATTCCATCCGCAGGGTTCTCACAATCCGCCGCCATGGCTTACGAGGACGATCCGTAAGCCTTCTTCGAATTCGGGAGTTCTTTCATCAAATTATGGCTTCTTTTATTTCCTTATATTACCTTCCCAATACGTCGAAAGTTTGGGCTTTTTTTCTGGATTTTTTTGTTTTAATTTAGGGATTTAGGGTATCGTTCTTTTTTTTTTAATTTGTTCATTTTGTGTCAGATACCGTGACGAGGACGGAGAGCCGCTAATGGATTTTGATGATATGCAATCAGACGGCGGGCAATCCCCAGCGCATGATCTGCTCGACGATGATGTTGATGGTTGGGAGGAGAGAGAACGAGAGAGGTCGCCAACCCCTGTTTATGACCCAGACAAAGTGGGTAAACCCAGGAAAAGGCTTGTGAAGAAGGGTGGTGATTCGGTTGGAAAAGATAGCTTTGGGGTGCCTGATTTTGTGGATGATGATTATGATGATGATGGTTTTGATAATATGAAGAGGAAGAGACTGGGGAAGGAAGGCAGTGGGAAGGAGAGGAAAAAGTTTGGTAAGGTGGAGAAGAAGTTTGGGAAGGGAGGGGGAAGCGGATCCAAATCAGGATTTATGAAAAAGGGGGTGTTTTCCGGGAAGGATGATGGTGAGGTCAAGGAGATGTGGGACACTATTGCTGGTGGTGATTCTGAGGTTTGTGTTTCTACTTTATCTTTTTGATGCTTGGATGTGTTATCGGCTTGCTGGACTTTGTGTTTAAGTGAATTTCTATAGTTGGTGTCAGCTCGAAGAGTTGAAGTTTATGTTGATTAGTTATGCTCATTATTTATCAACTTTGCGCTGCTTTTTCATTATGATTTGTTTATCTATGTCGTCACCATGAGAATGACTACATTAATGAACTTGCTGGTGTTAGAGCTGAAGTTGTTAATTTTGGGGGTGATATTAGCTTGCCTTCGAGGATATGTTGTGTGGTTGACCATTTTTAGTAATTGCAAATTCGGAAAGGAGAGTTTCTTTGGGTTTGTGTTGTAATTTTGCATTTCATGTTTGTATTTTCTATGGCTAGATGTTTTTGATCTGTTGGGATGTTTTGTATGGCTGATGTGAATTTTAGTTGTTACTTTCTATGTGTGCATTTAGCCTTGAACATTGTGCATATTTGAGCGAGTAATTGTTTATATTTTGTTTACTGCATACGGTTAACTTTGTATGCAAGATTTAGTAATATATTTTTTACCTATTTTGCTCATGTTTCTTATTTGTTTGAGCATTGAGCTCGTCATACTGGTCTTTGATTCATTGTCTTCCACAAATATGCTTAAATTAGAATGAGAAGTGTCTATGGTATTAATTTTTAGTGTTTAAAAGCTTGGTAAGTAAGGGTATTTTCTGTCACCACCCCAAGGATGGTCCCTGCCCATATATGTATTTTTGGTTTGGGGGGGTAAGGTCAGTAACTAAATGTGCGAGTGTTCCTAATGGCTCATCATTTTTATCTTCTTTTGCTATTTTTATGCTAAAAGATGATCTAACAATATCTCTGTTCCCTTTGCCACTAGGATGATCAAGAGGGTCCTAGGACTGTGGACGATGACAACTTTATTGACGATAGTGGTTTGGATCCTGCTGATCGGTATGGCAGTGAACCAGGATCTCCTGGTGATGCTCCTCAGGTTAGCATGCAATTCTTATAAATCTCACTTTTTAGTACTGACATATCATACGCTGCGTTTAGTTGTCTTGGCATTCTGAGATTGCATTAGATGTATTATACCTGGATTTATTGCCTTGTATTTTTTGTGTCCTGTCTCTACTGTATATTATTTTGTTTTGCTGGATGGTGAGTTCCTTGACTTATGATGTTCAATATGTGATTTCTCTAATCTTTCTAGGCTGAAGAAGGTGAAGAGGATGAAGAAATTAAGCAACTATTTAGGATGGGTAAGAAGAAGAAGAAGAATGAGAAAAGTCCTGCAGAAATTGCATTGCTAGTTGAGAATGTGATGGCAGAGCTTGAGGTCACCGCTGAAGAAGATGCAGAACTTAATAGACAAGGGAAACCTGCTATTAATAAGCTTAGGAAGTTACCTCTCCTTACTGAGGTTTTATCAAAGTAAGTTGGCTGCCTCCTTCATAGTATTTAATTTGTCTTTGCCAAATCTTGTGCTCATCTAGTCTTTGGGCTGCAGGAAACAGCTCCAACAAGAATTTATTGATCATGGAGTATTGACTCTCTTAAAAAATTGGCTTGAGCCACTCCCAGATGGAAGTTTACCCAATATAAACATACGAGCAGCAATCTTGAAGATTTTGACTGACGTATATAGTGCTTCCCACATAATGTATTATTTTGAATGCGGTCCTTCATTTTTGCTTGAACATAATGTGTTTTCTTCTTCTGTTGTGCAGTTTCCAATTGATCTAGAACAGTATGATAGAAGAGAGCAATTGAAGAAAAGTGGTCTTGGGAAGGTTAGGGATTGTTGCGTGTAGATAATCTACTTGTTCTGATTTACAGCTTTCATCAGTGTGAACTTGAAAACTATGTGGCAGGTTATTATGTTCTTATCCAAATCTGATGAGGAAACCACTGCCAATCGAAAACTGGCGAAGGATTTGGTTGACAAATGGGTAAGAGAGTATAGTTCTTTGAACTCTGTTGTGCAATTTGTAGATTGTTGCTCTTGCAGCCTTTTATTCTGGCAGATTGATCAATTGCATTTGTTTACAAGAGAATATGATAAAGTGGCATTATGGCTTAAGTCATGCGTTGAAGATTATAATTTTCCAGAGTGTTTGTGGAATATTTAAAGTGTTTCTTTTTTCTGAATGTCTTTTCTTCAGTTATTTATTGATCACAGGTCTTAATATAACTAATAGAACTTTGGATTTCTTCTCTGAAATTTTCTAGATGTTCACCTTGCATGATTTCCTTTGCTTGAAGAATGTGTTTCTGCAATATTAAGATTTTGTGCATAATACAATTTGTATCCTAGTATTAATCATAGAATTTTCCTTTATTGTTATAAATAACAAATGTAGAGTCGGCCAATTTTTAATAAGAGTACAAGGTTTGAGGACATGCGAAATGTTGACGATGATCGGGCCTACAGAAGGCCAACTGCAAGAAGGTATTGCCCTCACATATTTCTGTTGGTTTCTGAGTAACTAAAACTGTAGATATTAGCTCCTGCTAATTTGATATTTCTTTTTAATTCTTCTATTTTTCTCAACCTCTATGCAGGCCAGTAACTAGTGCAGCAGGAATGGATTCTAGAGATGGCGATCTTGATTTGGATGTTTCAAGGTAAGATATGATGCCATATGATCCTTCATGGTTTGTTTGTTGCTTTTTCAAGCTTTTGTTGACTATTTGCTCAACCATACACTGGTTACATGTTTTCAATATTGCGGAAATTTCAGGGATAGAAGGCCTGGTCAATCATCTGCCCGTCATCAACATGCTTCCAGGCCAGAAGCAACTCCTTTGGATTTTGTTGTGCGCCCACAATCTAAGGTTGATCCTGAAGAAGTAAGAGCCCGGGCCAAACAAGTTATACAAGATCAGCGTAGGCAGAAGGTTGGTTTTCTCAATGCCAATGCTTTTCTGTTAGTTCCTTGAAATCTTTAGACGAATGAACGCTCCTTTTGCATGCAAAAGTTGACCAAGCCCTCCTTTATCCTGATTTGTTTTTGTTATCTGGGAGGCAATGCACGTTAGACATTCATGCTTGCCTTGTCAGCCTGCTAACTCTTGCGTTTTTATGTTACTGCTTTACCGCTCATACTTTTTGACCATGTTGATGGCAGATGAATAAAAAGTTGCAACAGCTTAAGGCGCCAAAAAAGAGGCAATTGCAAGCTACAAAACTTAGTGTTGAAGGTCGCGGTATGCTCAAGTACTTGTGATGACCGGAGGATGCGATGCATTGCCCAATTAGAAGGTGTGGAACGTGCCATTGGGATGAAATAAGTGGTTCAAATGGGTGCAGAGCACTCTGAATTAAAAGCTCAATAAGATGATTAACATTTCCCATTTGGCTGTGTTGACGCTGTAATTGTTCGCAGAGTTGCTTATTGCATTCAAAGATTCCAAGATCGTCAATGATTTTGAACTTGTTTTCGGCGTTCTACATTAAATGTTCAAACTATATATATTGTACATTTGTATGTTCCGAATTTGAGAAGAATTTTCCAAGCTAGAATTTATTTTGAGGAACAGTCACAGTTTTCTTATTTGACATGCCCAACTCGGAAATATGGTCAACTCACGCGTAACGGTATCAGTATGTGATGAATAGATGCTTTTTGAGTAAGCCAAAATTACTCTTTTCTATTTCTGTTGAGCTAGACGAAACTTGAATTTACCTGGGCAGTGTGTTGAGGTCTATCAAGTTGTCGTATTCCTATGAAGAATCTAGAGTTTCAATCTACCACTTTACACTAGTCCAATTTTTACGTGTAATATTGTAACTTACACGTATGTTTGATTTCTTGATATATATATATATATATATATATATAGAGGGATGATCAGCTGGAACTGGTTGTTGCACAGTGGATGGTTGCGGATGGTTAATCCCTCTTTTAACGAGAGTTGTTCTCTTACCTACTCTTAGTGCTGTGGGAGCCTCGGTTTCATTTCTTCTTCTTCTAAGGCAGCTAGTTAGGCCTGTTGAGAGCTCAGGATTGGCCAAAACCCTGACGATTGGACTGTCGAACAGCTGTTGTTGGGTAAGAATCTCCTTTCCCTTGATTGCTGCGGGTCTTCATTGCTGAAACTAGACTGGCTAGGACCACTAGAGGGGGTAGACTACCAGGACTAGTGACATCCTCTTCCCAATAGGAACACGGAACTGCAACTGCGGGGTTACCTTCCCCTACTTCCTTAGGATAGGATGACTTATTGCCTATTTTTGAAAGCAAGAAAAGGTATTCAAGTGTGAAAGAGATCCTGCTGTTAACGAGAAAATTAATTGGCGAGACCATCATACCTTTTACAGTCAATTCAATAAAATCTGTGTAGTATGAAAGATCTTTTTTTGACTCACTTTCGCTGTAAAGATTACAACCGGCGGCATTTAAAAAGAAGGTTATTACATTAGTAATTAGAGCGATGCCCCTTGCTTTGCAAAGAGTTGAGTTCTTCTCACACTAATAACTAATCATGCATTAATTTGGACCAATTACAACTGTGCAATACTACCTGAAAATATCATTTAACATGTCACCTGCAAAATAATATTTTGTGAGTTTCAAATGTGAAAAGCCAACCCATGCATTTGGAAAGTAATGCACGTAATGGAATTGAATTCCGAAGTTGTGAGCTCCACTTAGATGGCTTCGATGAACAGAAATCATGGTTGACTTTACCAGGTCGTAGGTGCTCGAAGACAAGCAAGAGGAGAAGGAGTATTATGTTAGTGGACTTTTACTGATTTTACTTCATAACTATATAATTCATCTAAAGCCCCTAATTCAAAAGTTGCTTTTATCAATCAGTCGATCTCATTATTATTCCTTCATCATTCTCATGCTTTCATAACGACCTAAACAAAATTATTCCAAAATTACTACTGTCTTTTGAAAATGATGGACTAATTGGTAAATGCAACTTTTGAACTGTGGGCCTTACACGGATGGTATAGTTTACCCTACGTTTGGTTGCTGTCATTATGGGTGGGGACAGAAGATAGGGACAGAAAAATTCTGTCCCCGACCTGTTTGCTTGCTGTCTCCACTAATTTCTGTCCCGATTCCGGAGATAGAGACATAAAATTTTTGTTCCTTTCAAAACCAGAGGACAAGAAAACAGAGACGGAGACAGAAACAAAACACACACATAAATTTACAAGAAAACCCCTCCCCAACCAAACAGCTCACTGTCTCTAATTTCTGTTCTGTTCCGTCTTCAAATTTTCGTCTCGTTCCGTCTCTGCATATTGGAGACAGTAATCAAACAAACTGTTAGAAAACATGGTCATACGCCAATTATTGTCATTTGCGTGTCTTTAGACAGCTGTGGCCTGACCTGATTGCTGTTCATCAAGGTACTAACATAGGGAGACGCTACAAAATATTAAAGTCATGCAAGTGGAGCTCACAGTTGGGAGATTCAAGTCAACGGTTTCTATGACAATTAGGAGTGGCCATTTCAAATCCTCACTTAAGTTTCTCCTTTGTAAGAGATTTTAAGTTTAAGTCACTAAAGGAGAAAAAGGGAAAATTTTCTCTGTTGATGATCCTCTAACTTTTTGGATTGTTCCTTGATTGGATCAATTGCAGATGTCTCGCTTCTAGCGACAACGTGGGGGTGTGGAACTACTGGGAACCTAGAGCTTATGAGAACCTGATGCTGACTGAGGAATCAGTGATCAATCAACAGTCGATCAATCAGTATGTGAAGATTCCTTGTGCGCAGAAATCTACAAGCTATGTAGGAACTTGAGGGACCTTAAGGCTCCAAATTTACCCCTTCTAGAGCTCTGAGTTGGGATCTTAGAAGCTTAGAATTAGTCCGACAAAACTGGAATACCAAATATATATATATATATAAAAAGTCAATGGTTTCTATAAGTTGGCTTTTCACATTTTAAAGCACAAAATTATTCTTTTCCATATAATACTTGAAATGATATTTTGAGATACCTCTGCATGATTGTAATAGGTCCAAATTAATGTATGATCGTAGCTATACTCTATATGCATATTAAAGGATTTTGCAATTAATACAAACATTTTTATACTTTATATCAAATCAAACTAAAACAAATAAAATGTTACATAAATTATTAAGATCAATTAAATTCCTTTGTTCTTACAAACTCTTGAAATTCCACTGTTCTTTCAGTATCCTTCTCATTAATCTTATTTAATTAACTAATTTTAAACAATTAGATCGTAACTTTGACTATTAATTCTTAATTGATGATGCAAATGATTAAGTAATTATCACTATTAATATGTAACGACATTGAAACTATTCTTTCATAATCCTCTCTTACAAAAGTTGTTTGCTTCAAATAACATTTGTCTGAATCATCATACATTTTGTTGGAAGAGATGCTATCTTTGAATTAGTTATGTACTTGTTACTTCGAATTAATGGTCACTTTTATTTATTTTTTAAATTAATGGTCATTTTTATTTAATTATTCCTACTTCTAAATGAACTTGTTTATTATTTATGTATTTTTATCGGAAATTCATAGCATTATTCTAAAGACAAGAGTTTTAACTATTTTATGTCTAAAAAATCTCTTTATCAAAACTCTAAGAGAGTCTTAATTATATTATTATCAATTAAAATATTAATATCATAAACATTTAATTATCAAAAACTTATTGACATATGCTTTTCTAACTATCGAAATCCCATTTGATTTTTTTATAATATTCTTTTTCTGTTTATCACTCAAATACTATTTATGATATTTTTTGATGTCCATGTGTTATCTCTTTAGATGAATGTTTTAAAAAACGGACTAGAAATTTAACCGATAAGACAAGCGATTTAAGGTTTAAAAAGTTCAATCGATATTAGACCGTCATAAAATTGGCTAAAAATTAAAAAATTTGTAATATGATTGAAAAGATTTGTTCTTATTAATTGAAGATTTTAAATTTTAATTAAAAAAGATTGTTAAATGAAAATTAATTGATTTATTTTAGTTTATAAAAATTTATTAATTTACAAAAATAGACCGATTAATTAATAAACTGATTAGTTTTTAATAACAATAGTTATTAAAAAAATCGAATTGAAAAATTAAAAATTAAACTGAAATGTTAGACGATTTAAATTTTTTATTTTATGGTTAAATAATTTTTTTAATGTTACTTTTGAGGACCATTATTTGAAAAGTCAATATGGTGTTACATTTTGTTATCTTTATATTCCTAGATATTATATTTTATTATTTAAAACTTTATATTCCTTGATAGTATAATTTGTTATTTCATTCTATTTGAGGCTGAGTATTGTTATGATATCCTTCGTTATCTCCATATCTCTCTCCTCGTTAACTCCATGTCTTTGATTACGGTTTGGCCCTTTAACCCCTCATCTTGACAACGGTAATGGCTTATGAAGAGAGATAGAGAGAGAGAGAGAGAGAGAGCAGGCTTTCTTGAACGAAGACAAATGGTTTCCTTTCCTTGACTTCTCTAGCCCCGAAGTCAGACATCTCAAGAGAAGACCATAGTTAGCGATCTATTATACTGTATAAATTGGCCATTGTTCATCACGTTATCACAATTAACTCTTCATCCCTGAACACAGATGGAGCACACAAATATGCAAGTAAAACTGGATGTCATCTGTTCTGTCTTTGTTTCATGTTTTCTCTTCCACTTCATTAACATGTCTGCCAATGCTGCTATGCTCGGCCCCAGCCTTCTCTTTACAAATGAGACCGACCACGTTGCTCTGCTCGCCATAAAAGGTGAAATTATTGGTGACCCATTTCAGGTCCTGAAGTCGTGGAACGATTCAGTGCCCTTCTGTGAGTGGCAAGGAATTAGTTGTAGCCCCCGACATCAAAGAGTGACCATGTTGAGCTTACCATCTTTAAGCTTGAAAGGCACATTGTCTCCTTACATTGGAAACTTATCCTTCCTCAGGGTCATAAACCTCACAGGGAACAGTTTCAGCGGAAATGTACCTGAAGAGGTTGGACGTTTGTTCCGTTTACGTAATCTAATCCTAGTTAATAATTCCTTCGAGGGAGAGATTCCTTCCAGTTTATCCAACTGCTCGGAGCTTAGAACCATTGGCTTATCAATGAACCTTCTCAGTGGAGAGATTCCTGCGGAGATAAGCTCTTTTTCTAAGCTTGTTTCACTTAATCTTGCGAGAAATAGATTGATTGGAACCATTCCATCTTCCTTGGGGAACCTGACAGCACTCACCGATCTTTCTCTTGATTCCAACCATCTTGAAGGACGGATTCGTCCAGAGATAGGACTTCTCTCCAACTTACAGTCCTTAAATCTAGATACCAACCTTCTCTCTGGTGCAGTTCCTTATTCGCTTTTCAATCTATCGTCCTTGTTAACTTTTGTCGTTTCCAACAACTCTTTTGAAGGACAGTTACCACATGATTTTGGCCTGAATCTTCCAAACCTTCAGAAATTAAATCTTGGAGGAAATCAATTCTTTGGCCCCATTCCGTCCACAATTATCAATGCTTCAAGGCTTAGAGATATTGACATCACTCAAAATGGTTTTGTTGGACAAGTGCCAACAAACTTTGGAATGCTTAAGGACTTAGAGACCTTACTGCTCTCTATGAATCCTCTGGGGAAGGAGAACAGTACGGATGACCTGGGATTTATCAGCTCCTTATCCAATTGCACACATATGAGAATGTTGATTGCATTTGGCAATGGACTGAAGGGCCAGTTACCTGTTTCAATTGCAAATCTCTCGAGCAATCTCACGTTCCTAGGACTGCCCTACAACTCTATATCTGGCAACATTCCTGAAGGCATTGGAAACCTTGTTAACTTGATATATCTTGGATTATCTGACAACATGCTTACGGGCATCATTCCTGATTCTGTTACTAAACTTGCTAAGATGCAACGACTTCTCATGCACAACAATTCAATCTCCGGGCAAATTCCATCTCGTATTGGCAACCTGTCTCAGCTAAGTTCTCTTTCCTTGTGGCGGAATTCACTAGAAGGAAGAATACCCACTTCATTGGGTGATTGCAGCCGCCTACAAGCATTAGATATTTCATACAATAAGCTTAGTGGTCCAATACCCGAACAGGTTATGAGTCTTCCATCACTCTCGTTGCTTCTCTTTTTATCCGGGAACCAATTAACAGGCCCTCTACCAATTCAAGTGGGAAGTCTTAAAAGTCTTCGAGCAATGTATATTGACGACAACAAATTGTCTGGAGAAATTCCAAACACTCTTGGTGATTGCGTTATGCTAGACTCACTGGACCTGAAGGGTAACATGTTGGAAGGAAATATTCCTTCGTTTCTCAGTAATTTGAGAAATCTTCAATTTCTAGATCTTTCTAAGAACAACCTCTCTGGACAGATTCCAAATAGTCTAAGTGAATTAACATCCCTATCAAAACTCAATTTTTCTTTCAACATTCTTGACGGTGAAGTTCCAACTGAAGGAGTCTTTTCAAACATTAGTAAATTTTCAGTTTTTGGAAATCATAAGCTATGTGGCGGAATTAGGCTACTGCAGCTACCATCATGCCCAAAACAAATTACAGAAAAAGATCATAGGCATAGTGGCCGCGGGCTTCTACTCTACATTGTTGGTCCCATTGCCTGTGCCATTCTGTTATCATTATGCTTCTGTGCTTTCCATTACTGGAAAAGACATTCAAAAAAGGTTCATGCTCCCGTCTTACCTTTGATAAACCAGCATGTGGAAGTTACTTATGCAGATCTTCTTAAGGCAACAGAAGGGTTTTCTTCTGCCAATCTGATTGGTGAGGGAAGCTTTGGCTCTGTCTATAAAGGAACTCTCACTGCAGGAGAAATGTTTGTTGCGGTCAAAGTATTCCACCTCCAAGCAAGTGGCGCCAACAAGAGCTTCTTTGCTGAATGTGAAGCCTTGAAAAACATAAGGCACCGTAATCTTGTCAAGATAATATCGTCGTGCTCAAGCATAACTTTTCAAGGTGAGGATTTCAAAGCCTTGGTCTACGAGTTCATGCCTAACGGAAGTTTGGAGAATTGGTTGCATCCTGTCTCCCTTGAGCTTCCTGAAATTAAGAACTTGAACTTCACGCAGAGGTTTTCCATTGCAATGGATGTGGCTGAAGCATTAGATTATCTTCATAATCAGTGCCAGACACCAGTTCTCCACTGCGATCTAAAACCAAGCAATATCCTCCTCGACGCTAACCTGACTGCCCATGTAGCTGATTTTGGGCTTGCCAGATTTCTTTTAGGCAGTGCTGGTCACTCCCAAACATATTCAACTGGGCTCAGAGGAACAGTAGGTTATGCAGCTCCAGGTAATACCATAAATTCTCTCGCTGTTCTGTTACAACCAAGAAATAAGGAAAACAAATCTTAATTTAAGAGTCTGAATTGAAAAGTGATCCATTCAAGAACGTTAAAGTTTTCTCATCTGTTGATTGCTGTGATTGCAGAATATGGTACGGGCTCAAAGGCCTCAACTCAAGGTGACATGTACAGCTATGGAATTCTGCTGTTTGAGTTGTTCACAGGAAGGAGGCCCACAGACAACATGTTCACCGACAACCTTAGCCTACATGTTTATGTGAGGATGGCTTTTCCAGATCAAGTGATGCGAGTCATTGATCCCCAGCTCATGCTGCATGAAGCACAAGGTGAGACAAGTAGTGGTTACAGGAGTACAGAAAGAAGCAACGTCCCCCAATTAGAGAACTGCCTGGCATCGATTCTTAGAATTGGAATCCTGTGTTCCGCTGAACTACCAGCAGAGAGAATGAGTATTCAAGATGTTCTAAGGGAGTTTCATGGGATCAAGAAGTCATTTCAAAGCAACAGAAGAGAAAATACTCAGAGAGTATCCTGAAGTTAATTTCTATTGAGTTACCATTCACTTGGACAAATAGTGTAGCAAACATTTTCACCTTTTACATTCACACGATCAAACATGGGCTATTTACATGTGTCGACCGAAGTACAAGAACAAGTTTTACATTCGCTATGATACTAAAAGTTAAAAACAACAAAACATCATTTTCACCGGACAAAGGTGTTGAACTGATTATTGCGGACAGAATTTAATTACAATTCAATTAAAATAAAAATAAAACTTACAAAATATTATTACTAGTAAAAAGAGAAGTCATAACACAAACATTCATTAATTATAAGTTATAATTATTAATTTATAACTTAAAACTTATAATGTTGGGATCATCGCAAGTTCTAGTCTTAAATGCTTGAATTGATTCTTAATATATAAAACACAAAATGAATAAGTATTTATAGGTGAATTAAAATAACTATAGCCATACATTTCAATTTGTTTTAATTAACACATATTTTTATATTTACTTTTGCACCACATTATTTATCTTCATCTACATTTTTTTTAGAAATATCTCCATTCTTCTAATAATTATGAATAATATATAATTATTCTGAGTAATATCTAAATTCTTCTACTCACTTAAGGATTTGATTGAAAAATAATCAATCTCCACATCACCTTGCCATTATCATATTGGTTACATTTTTATTAGGCCACATAAGGATTGATAATAAATAAACTTGTCATTATCTATTACTTTTACAAAAAAATGTTACAATATTGTCTTTAGTATGAACTTTTTGTATATACATTGTTCCTTCCTCCACTTTCTCACAAAATAAGTGAAATTGAACTAGTATATGCTTGGTTTATGAATGGAATGTTAGATTTCTTGCTAGATGTTGGACATTATGATCGTCATAAAATAACAAATCCTTTTTGTTGTTTGTGCGCAAATTATTTCAACACTATTTTTAATCATATGGCTTCTTTAATAGCTTGTGTAACTGTCACATATTCTACTTTTGTTATTAACGTAGTCAAAATTGATTATAGTTTTGAAATCTAACTTGAGACTTTGATAATAAGCGCAAACACTTAACTTTAGTGGATTTACTTTATCAAGATTACTTACATAATCAAAGTCTTCTAGTCAACTATATTGTAATGCAACATTATAGGTCTTCTTAATGTATTTTAGGATCTTATTTACATCATTCAAATGCTCTCTTCTATAATTCACCATCTAGCCACTATACTGTATATGCAATATCTGATCTTATATAAATCATGTTGAATATTAAGCTTCCCATTATAGATGCATATGGCACTTAAGACTTCTACATCCTTTTATTTTCATTGTTAGAGCTAATTATAGAGGGTAACTTCAAGTCAATAAGAAGAGGGGTAGAAATTGTCTTACAATTTTACATATTAAAGAGTTATAAAACCTTCTTCAAATAGTTTTTATGAAAATTGAATCTTTTGATTATTTTTGTCTTTGTTAATCTGTATCCTTATAATCTTGTATGTTGACTGCAAGTCCCTTATAACGAATTTCGTAGTCAATTATGCCTTTATTTCTTTAATATGATCATTGTGAGGCCAACAACCAATATATCATCCACATATAATAACCAGATAATGAAACCATCATCACCAAACCTTTTAAAATATGCACAAGGGTCTACCTTAAGCATGTTGTATTCAAAGCTTATGATGTAGGAATCAAATCTCTTATACTAACACATCATTGTCTATTTAAGACTATATAAAAAATTATTCAACCTAAATTCTCTGTTTTTTTTTCAAAATGTTTTGGTTAGATCATATAAATTTTTTCTTTAACATCTTCGTAAAGAAAATAGTTTTCACATCTAGCTATCTTAGATGTAAGTCAAATACAACACACTTCGTCATGACTACTTGAATTTTAGTAAGTTGGACCATAAGAAATTTTTTTTATTAAATTTAATTCCTTCTTTTTGAATATATTCTTTTACCACCAATCTTAAACAATATCACTCCACTTGATCATCTCCAGTTTTGGTGATCTTGAAGACCCATTTATTACCGGTAAGCTTCCTTCCTTATGGTAATGATACAAGTTCTTAAGTTTTGTTATCACAAAGAGCTTAAATTTCTTCTTCTATTATTGTCATCGATTGAGGAACATCTATATTATTAAGTGCTCTTTAGAGAGCTAATAGTTCCCTATCCTTTATTAAAATATAGTATTCTATATTGTCCTCGATTATATAATTTGAGTGTCAATTTGGTGGTTTTTCGGTGATTTGATCGACAAACTTCTAAAATGTCACACCCCACTCCCGCTGGATCCGAACCCGATATCGATAGTGATATCCGAATCCGTGCCCCGCGAGGTGGTGTGCCACATCACTAAACAATTAAAAGTCGGTACAAATTTTTTTAAAAAAAAACCACAAACATAAAGTACAGCAAATCGATAACCGAAATGTTCCACTTTGTTTTATAACTATTTGATACAAAACAATGAAATCAACAGAAACTTTTATTAGCCATTTGAGCCCATTTCAAATTACAGAATACAAACATTTCCAATTTCCCAAAATTATTACAAACTGTAATATTTGATTACAAATAATACAACATTTTGGCGAAATATACAATTAAGTGCAAATTAAAGAAATAAAATGCAGACGCGAACTAATCCCGACCTCTATCCTTGACTTGCATGCAATAGGCATACTCCCGTTGTCTAACGGGGTATTCTTCTGAGTCCTGAAAAATAATTGCAAATTTTGGGTGAGTTTTGCGAACTCAGTGAGTGACCATCATCGATGGCTCACCCAATCACATAACACAGAATTCATACATCACACAGTTCACATTTCACATTTATCACAGTTTAATCATTTCTATTATGCACATGCAATGCCCATGAGACTCACTTTCCAATTATTACTTTGTTGTGACTGAGTGCCTAAACTATCCCATATAGGGCTCATTGATAACTGTCCCATATAGGGCTCATTAATACTGTCCCTTATAGGGCTCATTAAGCGTTAAGCCTGAGGTTTTGAGTCACACGTGAGCTATAAGCTCTGATCGGTGGCTACTCGAGTCACAACTGCCATTATATTTTATGCACTATGCAATGAAATGTATCATTCCCATGTATAACCAATTTCACAAATAAAAACTAATTTATCATCGGACCGTAGTCCGGTACTTATCACTCATAAAATGCGTATTCAAGACACATTTAGGAGAGTGAGAAAAATAAGGTCGAAGAAGTGATGGAACAAATATAAACAAAGCTCACAATAAAGGAATTCGTCAAGACGAAGTTTAAGGAGCAAGTATCGGAAAAAGACCCAAACATCTCGTAGAAGAAAGAGGACCCAGGGACTTTTTCATCCCTTGCAGCATTAATAGAATCATCATAGATAGGGCATTCATGGATTTGGATGCGAGTATAAATATGATGCCCTACACTTTTAGTCTGAAGCTGGGGTTACGAGAGTTAGTACCCACTAAGTTTTTGGTAAAGACGGCCAGCAGAATAATGCATAAACCGATAGGGATTATAAAAGATGTTCCAGTAAAAGTTGATAAATATATCTTTCCAACAGACTTCGATATACTGGACATTAGCGAAGATGGGGACTCCTCGATAGTTCTTGGATGACTTGTTCTTGGCCACTTTGCGTTCAATCATTGGTGTCGATGGTGGCGAATTAACTCTACAAATAAGAAAGGAAAATTTGACCTTCAAGGTGGCTAGAAGAGAGTACGGATCTCCTTAACCTCCAATGGACATCAAGGAGCCCGAACCTCGAGGAGAATGGGAAGATATCGAGAATCCTGGAAATGCTTTTAGGAAGAAGCGCTCGTGACGAAGAAGGCGAGGAAAGGAGAATTGTAAGAAAGGTGGGACCTGTAGTATGGTAGCTCAAGTGCAAACTTTGCAATTAATGACTACGTTACCATTGCGACTTAGATTCGAACCACCGTGAGCTTAAAGGAGCATCGAGCTACTGACGTTAAAAGAAGTGTTGTATGGGACGCAACCTATGGAAAAGTAGTTCTTTGATTGTTTAATTAGAAAGTTTGAATTATGTAGTTAGGATTTTTTTATTTTGAATAAAATCAAGATAGAATAGAATTTAGAAATAAAGTGGATGGACTGAGAAAACAAGTAAAGAGAGGTGTAAAGGGGCTATAAAAGAATCAAGAAGTGAAATCGAAAAGATGGGAAAAGAACAAAGAATAAAGAAATCAAGGAGAGTGGAAAAATTGCTACGATCGTGTCATGCGACTATGCAGAAGAAGGCAAAAGAATAGCAGGCAATGATCGTGGCCTAGTGACCTGCCTCTGTGCAAAAATGAGGGAGGATGTAAGCTTAATTTTTTTTACCATTTTACCCTTATAACCACCTATATATTCACTTCTAACTTCCCTTTTACTTTCACTTTCATTTTAAAATTTATCTCTCTAAACTTCAGGCTACAAACACTCTCCCATCTCTTTAAAAAAATTTTAACCCTTAAATTCTTCCAAATTCTACCCAATCATGCCACGGATTAAACAATCAGCCTGACGAGAGTCATATAGACGATAGCAAGTTACGGGACGTGGACGAAGAAACCGCGCAGCAGACTTTAGTGCACCCTTCCTAATCTATATAGAGGAGGAAGGTACTCGTTTTATCTCCCTTCATGCTAGACAAATTGTGGTTCCTAAGTACTTTGATTTTGACACATTTGATAGGTTAGAGTTACGTGAGCGAGTAGAAAACCCATCTGAGAGGATCCAGTGGGCTCAATTCATACGATTTCAATTTCCTATTTATTAAGAGCTTACACTGGAATTTTTTACTTCCTTGACCTACGACCTTAGGAATCCAAAAGACCTGTGGTTTAGGTTGGGAGGACGAGCCTATGAATTAAACGTAGAAATCATATGCGAGATGTGTGGCTTCCCCGAATCCTCCATCATCGATCATCATGAGGATTTTCATCCTTCTTAGTACTGGAATGAGTTTACTGGAATTGAGCATTTTCATGCCAAGAAAGCTCATAACAACATTATAAGGTCATAGGAACACTTGTTATTGAAAAAATTTATATGTCAGTTGGTTTTTGATAAAACCGAAACCAACAAGTGTTCCATAAAGGAACTTTTTATATTGTGATATTGTGGTGCATGGATCATAGTATTCTAGTCTGCACATCCACACATGTGCTTAATGCCATTGTTGCATCTTCGCATGTGAGGAGCAACAATCTAGGAATAGGGTATATAGTGGCTGCCATCACATAATATTTTGGCGTAGAACGGAGGGGATAAACTATTCATCTCCCTAAATTCCTGAACCATCACCACTTATGGCGAGCTGAGATCCTTCATTCCCACAATGTAACATCCCCTCACCTATTGCCATGAATAGGAAGTGTATAAGTGTACAGTGACATATGCATGCATTCATATATG
>JAOTAY010000001.1:17096943-17114068 GCA_025629805.1 Erythroxylum baracoense
GTGCAATTCGTTGCACACACATTAATAATTTTGCACAATTGTAAGCATTTATTGATGCAAAATATGTACGATGCATGGTCATGACAATCCCGGTGTCAATCAGAAATTTAACCAGAAAAAATATTCGGTCCACTAATTTAGGGTTTAATCCAATATTTCCCAAAACTCTAAAAAAATCATAAATTGATAAGGAGAGGTAGAGGACTGTTTTAGAAATCCAACACTTCGAAAATGGGGTCAATCGGAGGTCGGATGCAAAAATGATAAGCAATTGAATGTCAAAGGGTTCGGATGTCACAAAAATTACCAAAATGCCACTGATCACTCACCGTCGCGAGGCGCGTGCTGAATGCGCCCGCTCTCGATCGCGATGCGTCACGATCGCGACAATGCGAGCGGAGTCGCGATCGTACCGCGGTACGATCACGACAATCTCGCTGTCGCCAGAGTCGCGATCATACCTCGTTACGATCGCGACAATTCATCAATGTCGTGATCGCGACGAGTCGTAATCGTGACACCCTTTGATTCGTTGCGATCGTACCGCGGTACGATCGCAACTCTCCTCTCTCTTTCACTAGCATTTCTCATCCGAAACACCTATTCTTCTAAAATACATACCTTCTCACTCAGACCTCCAAAATTCACAAATGTGGTATCAATGGAAAGCTAACAAAAAGACCTACAATTTCCATGAAGGACTCAAAACCAAATACCCCAAAACAATAACACAACATTTAAACATTATAACTTCCTATTCTATTACTCAAAAATTCCACGCTTTATAGAAATGGAAAGATAAGAACAAATTCTACACTTCTTATGAAGCACTCAGAAGCAAATTGTACCTCTAACTAGGTCAAATTTGCAATCAAAGTTTCTGCCCTGTTACATTAGCACCTAAACCATAGCCAAACTTCATAAAATAACTATAGCCATACATTTCAATTTGTTTTAATTAACACATATTTTAATATTTACTTTTGCACCACATATTATTTATCTTCATCTACATTTTTTTAGAAATATCCCGATTCTTCTAATAATTATGAATAATATATAAATATTATGAGTAATATCTAAATTCTTCTACTCACTTAGGGATTTGATTGAAAAATAATTAATCTCCACATCACTTGCCATTATCATATTGCTTATATTTATGTTAGGACACATAAGGATTGATACTAAATAAACTTGTCATTATCGATTACTTTTACAAAAAAAAAGGTTACAATATTGTCTTTAGTATGAACTTTTTATATATACATTGTTCCTTCCTCCACTTTCTCACAAAATAAGTGAAATTGAACTAGTATATGCTTGGTTTATGAATAGAATGTTAGATTTCTTGCTAGATGTTGGACATTATGATGGTCATGAAATAACAAAACCTTTTGTTGTTTGTACGCAAATTATTTCAACACTATTTTCAATCATATTGCTTCTTTAATAGCTTGTGAAATTGTCACATTTTCTACTTTTATTGTTGACGTAGTCACAACTAATTATAGTTTTGAAATCTAACTTGATACTTGATAATAATCGCAAACACTTAACTTTAGTGGATTTACTTTATCAAGATTACTTACATAATCAGAGTCTTCCAGTCCTTTATATTGTAATGCAATATTATAGATCTTCTTAATGTATTTTAAGATCTTATTTAAATCATTCAAATGCTCTCTTCTATAATTCACCATGTAGCCACCAACTATTTTTACTATATATGCAATATCTGATCTTATATAAATCATGTTGTACGTTAAGCTTCCCATTATAGATGCATACGGCACTTAAGACTTCTACATCCTCTTATTTTCATTGTTAGAGCTAATACTAGAGGGTAACTTCAAGTCAATAGGAAGAGGGGTAGAAATTGGCTTACAATTTTACATATTAAAGAGTTGCAAAACTTTCTTCAAATAGTTTTTATGAAAGTCGAATTTTTTGATTAATTTTGTCTTTGTTAATTTGTATCCTTATAATCTTGTATGTTGATTCCAAGTCCCTTATTTCGAATTTTGTAGTCAATTATGCCTTCATTTCTGTAATATGATCATTGTGAGGCCAACAACCAACATATCATCTACATACAATAACAAAATAATGAAACCATCATCACCAAACGTTTTAAAATATGCACAAGGGTCTACCTTAAGCGTGTTGCATTCAAAGCTTATGATGTAAGAATCAAATCTCTTATACTAACACCTTTGTGTCTATTTAAGACTATATAGAAAATTATTCAACCTAAATTCTATTTTTTTCTTCAAAATATTTTGGTTAAATCATATAAATTTTTTCTTCAACATCTTCGTAAAGAAAACAGTTTTCACATATAGCTATCTTAGATGTAAGTCAAATACAACACACTTTGTCATGACTACTTGAATTTTAGTAAGTTGGACCATAAGAAAAATATTTTATTAAATTCAATTCCTTCTTTTTGAATATATTCTTTTACCATCAATCTTAAACAATATCGCTCCACTTGATCGTCTCCAATTTTAGTGATCTTAAAGACCCATTTATTACCAGTAAGCTTCCTTCCTTATGGTAATCGTATAAGTTCTTAAGTTTTGTTATCACAAAGGGCTCAAATTTCTTCTTTTATTATTGTCATCGATTGAGGAACATCTAGATTATTAAGTGCTCTGTAGAGAGCTAATAGTTCTCTATCCTTTATTAAAATATAGTATTCTATATTGTCCTCTATTATATAATTTGAGTGTCAATTTGGTGGTTTTTTGGTGATTTGATCGACAAACTTTTGAAGTTTCAAACTTAACTAGTTTTTGAACATTTTACCCTAGTGTTACTTAAAAAAAAACCTTTTGTTAAAATTCCTTTCTTGTTTCACTTGTATCATTATCTATAAATTTTTTATAAAGTATTATTATCTTTTTTTTCCTTTATAATTTATCTTCTACAAAGGTGATGTCCTTGTTAATAATAACCTTGCAGGTAGTAAGATCTCATAAGTAATATCTTTCACTCAATCATTATATCCTAAGAATTGGGTTACAAATGGGTCAAGCCTAAGGCTATTTAGCTTAGCTTGAAGCCCCTTATAGGTGGCCTAAGTCCAGCCTAACACTTGATTAGGCCTAAATTATGTTACTTAAAGCTGAGCACGGTTAGACTTTATTAGGAATAATGCCCAATCAAGCTTAGTAAAGGCCAAAAAACCTGATAATTCTTTAACTTAAATGCATTTTAATTAGATTTAACTATATAAATGAAGAGGAAGAAAGTGTAAAACACTTCAAAAAACTCAAATATAGAAACTCATACTTCATAAACCTAAAATTTAAACTAACAATGAAATTCTCATAAAATACCTTTCTATATCTCTAATAAAATGAAGTGTTATGTTTAGCTTTATTAAGATCAACAAAAAGAAATTTGCATTTGAGAAAAATGAACTACTTTACCAAAACTGATAGCAAGAAAACTAGGTGACAAGCAACACGCAACATATATTACATGGTAGGAAGCATGTGATAAGGAGAGATGTGAAGCTGGAAATGTTTAACATTCTAGATTACTAGCATAACTCACTAGACAATTATAACTATTAAGTATTAATTAATAAACAATGTCATTTATATAGGGAATAAGTTCAAGTTTCATCACCCTATTCAAAGTACTAACTATCTTTTTATTATCTAATCTAACAAAATAGATTATTAAATCAAAAGATAAAAGAATAACTAAGCTAAAATTACTAATGTGAATTAACAAACCAAAGCAAATAATAAGAAAGAAACAACCAATTGATGGTAAAGATCCTAAGAAGAATCTCCCTAAAACTTTTTTGTGTTTAAATTTAACTTGATTTAAGATTAACCCTAGTTTCTAGGCTAGTGGGAATTATAAAGTTATAACTATATTCTTTCTCAATATAAACCTTATCCTTAAGATGATTGATTGAAATATCTTTCTAATCAAAATCCCTAAGAATGCATTAGTTTGTTCTGAAAATTCCTTTGATACATTTGACTTTAACTTGGAAGATTTATATTTTGTAATAGCCGGTTTCCTAACCTATTGAGGGATTAGAGTGTTAGTCACATGAATTGCATCATATTAGAATGAATTGGTACATTTGGGATATGATTTCGTGATTTCATTCATATGCATAACAAGAACATATACATACATGAATGTTGATTTAGAAAAAATTGCACTCAATTGACATATTCTGGGGTATGAAAGTTTCTAAATAATTGTGATATGATTGTGCATTTCTAATGTCTTGTACTTTGATTTATCAATAAAAAGAATTGATGGAATTCAATTAGTAATTTGGAGTTATTTGTTACAATTGGGAGATTGATGAATTCATATGTACATTTAGACTAGGAAAAATTTCAAGTAGCAAGATAAGTTGACATGTGAAAAATTAGGATGACTAAGCCTATAAAATGAGTGACATGTGGCAGTAGAATTGAGTAACAAATGGCCTAGGAACTAAGTGACAAATGATAGCCTAAGGAGAGAGGACATGTAGTTGGCCTAGACACTTGATAAGTGTCCCTAAACTTACTCTCCACTCACCCCACATGACTCACACATGGCAAGCCTCTTCATTTGTTGTTTTCTGCTGAAACGCTCACCTTTTCTTCCTCTCACTGCCGAAAGCTTACTTCTCCCTCATATCTCTGTGTTGTTGCCTAAGTTCTGTTCAATTGTCACAATAAAATCCATGCAAAAATCCTTCATAAAGATAGTTATAGAAGCAGAACATTGTTGTACTTGTTGTTATCTTCTTATCCTTGCTGAAACCATCCTACTCCCACCTTATTCTTGAGATAATTTTGCATGCATGTGAGGCAAAGTAGGCTTACATTGAGGTGGAATTTGAGCTAAACAAGTAAGTGAAATACTGATCTTTGTGGCATGTGTTAGTAGAATTTTATGATAACTGAATTGGGATGAATTGAGGGTAGTGTTGATGATGAAGTTGTGCTGGAAAATGATGGATGAATTGGTTATTTTTCTGTTTTGTTTTTTGGATACATGAAAACAGTAGTTTATAGGCTATTATATGGATGATTAGGTTAGGATTTGAGGTATAAATGATGATGAATTCATGCCAAAGATAGGTGTTACTGAATTGTTATTAAATTTGGAAAAGTTAGGACTACATGTATGATGTTATAAAGTGAATGGCAATGAAACAAATGAGTAGAATTTTGTGAGATTTAATGTAACCAATATGGAAGCTAGATTAGTATGAAATGAAGTAGCTTTATAGGACATGAATTCTGGATAAATTCAAGTGTTAGGAATGTTTCTAAGTATGTGAAATTCATAGAGAATTGAGAGAAGAAAGATAGTGCACGATCATAGCCCCACGACCGTGACCTGCTGCATTAGCTTCTGTCATGATTGTGGCAAGGTTCTCCACGATCTTGGGCCTAGTTCTAGAATGATAATTTCTGCTTTGTGTACTTGTTGAACCAGCTAAGAAAAAGTCACTCTAAATTGGTGTATTTTGACTTGATTAAGGCTTGAAATGAACCTAGATTATTACTTGAATAATTGTTTAAGAGCTTGATAAGTTTAGGTTGTTAATTGATGTCATAACCTAAATAATGGATTGTTTTGATATCTATGTATCCAAATCTGGACATTATAGGTTGTCAAAGAAATAAAGGCGCTCTTATTAATGCAAACATGATCTTAAGGATATAAGTAATGTGAATTAGGCATAAATGAATGAGCATTGAAGAACATAAGGTAATTGTGAATGAGAATTGGGTAATTGTATGAATATATATTGTTATAAAAGTGTGGTGAATATATGATTGATGAATGTAGAGTAAATCAAGCTTACTTAAGGTATAAACCTGATTGCAAACTAATTGTATACAAGCTATAATGTTGAATGGTTAAGATATTTGTATAAGAATACATACCTGGAAAGTCAATTGAGCATGCATTGAAACATGACACATATACATATGCATGATTGTATATTCATATGACTAAACAAATTAATAATTTGTAAACTATGTGTGTATTGCATGACAATAGATGCGCAAGGTATTCGTCAACATTTAGACATTACTGAAATATCGAGGTAGTAGCTTTTTTGGAGCATACTGTAAGTTAACGTAGATGTGTAACCTCTTTTAAATGTGCTTTTGTATGAATTGAATGTTTAATCTGAAATGTGTGTACAATTAATTAATGAATGCCAGACTTAGATCCGAGGAGCTTGTTATACGGTATGAGTATATTGAAATGAAAGCATGGCATATGAATGATGCATCTCATTACATTGAAATGCATGATCAGATAAAGAAATTGTGACCAGAGTGACCGATGTGAGAAAAGAGTTTTGAGCTCAGGATTGTGAAAAAGAGCCTCAGGCTCAGATAACATGGGCTTGGTATCCACAATGGGTACAGGTCAGAAATGAGCCCGATATCCACATAACGAATACGGGACAGTAAATTGGGTTGATAGGCACTTAGTCACAAAAAAAGAGAATGGAAACACACGTGCATTTGCATAGACATCACTACATGTATCATATGGTTGAATTAAAATGAATTATTGAATTGTTTTGAAATAGTGAAATATAGTTGAAGTAAATGAGGATGTGTTGAGATATCCAATGCTAGCTTACATGACGCACCTATTGAAATATGATGAAATGTGATGTGGAATTCAATACTGGATGTTATGATATACTTATTTTTGTGATCTGACTTGAGTGAATAAATCGATGATGGTTCACTCACTGAGTTCGCAAACTCATCAAAATTGTATCGTTGTTTTTCAAGTCCAGGAGAGATCTAGCTAACCTAGTTGGAGTATAATCTCTGCATTTGGACATTAGTGGTCGGGATCAATTGTACCTACAGATGTCTCTAGTTATTTTGCATTACAAATAACATTGTCACATTATCCTGTTAATATCAGATTTTCTTTATGTCTTTTGAATATTTTGCAAATTGTAATAACATAGAAGGTATTTTTGATAGTAAGGTTGAACTTTGGCAATTTGTTGATTAAAATGCCTCCGTGCTATATGATTCTATGTGTAAAGTGGAAAAATCTTTTGAATTGTTTTCTAACATATCTTTTCAGTAGAGTATAGCCCCAAATATCCTTTGATATGCTCGAGAATATACTCTATTGGAGTGGTATGTTACATATTTTCATATCTTTAGGATTTCATACAACTCCAATTATTCATGTCATGATTTTTTTATGCATATAATTTCTTAATCTCTATATATGACATTTGAAATTAAATCAAAACTCCATATTTCAATTCAACATAAGACATAATCATGAATAATAGATAAAAAAACTTGGGTCTTTTATTAAATCAAATAATAAATCAAAACTTATAGTTCTAGGTTTCATACCTTCTAGATCTATCCTAATTACTAAATACTAAGGTAAAGAAATCCAACAACAGTTAAGAAAGAAAATAAGATAGAAGAAGTCATCCTTATGGATTCTTGAAATCTTGAAGTTTTATACTTGAATCTTAATGAAATCCCCTTCTTTGTCTCTAAAGTTGCTTCTTTCTCGTTCTAAAATGTTATAATTTTGCTCCTTATGATTTCCCCTCAGTCTGTTATCCCTTGACATCTTTTTACGCATAAAATCACAAAATGTTTATGATGAGTTACCATCATTATGGGACTAACACGGGTTTGTGTCTACTTAAGTTGGCTTAGCAACTTGATAATTAAATCCTAAATTGCACATTTGAGGATTTATCTTGAGAACACAGTTCTAAAGGGATAAGCACATGTTTGAATTTAGTCTATATTTGTTTATATGACAAATTCTCGAAGAAATAAAATAAATCATTAGCCTTACACTTAAAATATAGGTCTATGCTTGATTTATGTTTTGAGTTCTTCCTATAAAATTATGACAAAAATCACTCTAGATTGACTCAAAACTTTCCAAATTCATTTAACCTTCATTGAGGAACTAAAACAATACCTAAAAACACAATATAAGCCACATTGAGTGTCAATTCCTATAAAAATCATCAAAGAAAAAGAAAAATTCGCTTTAAATCATGCTAATAATATAATTTAATTAGCACTTATCAAATTTCCTTGCACTTAAGCATTTGCTTATCCTCAAGTAAATTAATTTTATTACGCTTAACCTAAATGTGTAATAACTTTAGGAAGGAATTTAACAAATCAATCGAATTGACGAATTATTGTCACGTTCCAATTATTGTCACCTATTCTAAAAGTCCAATGACGAAGCTGCTCATCCTCTTACATGCCTTCAAACAGCTGCGGCCTAGTGAAGTCCACCATGATTGCTGTTCATCAAGCACAGGGAGATGCTACAAAATATTAAAATCATGCAAGTGGAGCTCACAGCTGCGAGATTCAAGTCAATTGTTTTTATGAGGGCACTTTTCACAATAGAAGAACAAAAATAATCTTTTCCATACTATACGTTAAATGATATTTTGAGATAGTACTGCATGATTTCTGACCTGTCCAAATTAATGCATGATCGTAGCTATACATAATTGTCGTATAGTGTGTATATATATATATAGATCATAGCTATACATAATTGTCGTATATATATATATATGCATTTATATTAAAGTTAATAGCAAGAGCAAGTATCTGATTTGCAAGTAATGGTAACTTTTTTTATACTCTATAACAAATCAAACTAGAACAAATAAAATTAAGATCAATTAAATTCCTTTATTCTTACAAACTCTTGAAATTCGATTGTTCTTAGATTATCACTCTTTTAATATGCTACTCATTAATCTTATTTAATTAATTAATTTTAAACAATTAGATCATAACTTTACTATTAATTCTTAATTAATGATGCAAATTATTAAGTAATTATCACTATCAATATGTAACGACATTAAAACTATTCTTTCATAATACTATCTTACCATCTTAAAAGTTGTTTGCTTCAAATAATATTTATCTAAATCATCATACATTAATTTTGTTGGAAGAAATATGTTTACTAGTTATGTACTTGTTACCTCGAATGGTTACTTTTATTTTATTAATCCTACTTCTAAATGAACTTGTTTATTATTTATGTATTTTTATCCCAAATGTTCACTTTTATTTAGTTAATGTATATTAATATTTTCTATTTATGATATTCTAAAAATATCTAATATACAATACATCAAATTTTAATATTATATATATCAAGAATATTTGTAGACTGTAAATAATTTCACTTTTTATGGCTTGAATAAGAATGCATAAGAATGATTAAGGTAGATATTATTAATAACTTTAGGTAGATTTTATACTGTAATTGCTACTAACATATATATTTAGTCTTTCAAATTTATAATTACGACTTATTATCTTTTTCAGTATTTTAACCTCTACCATTATATACCAGTTGGTACAATTCAAAATTATGCAATAAATCTCAATACAATACAAGGTAATTTAAATATTTAATACAGTTTCGACACGAAATCCATAGCATTATTCTAAATACATTTTTATAAGAAGAGTTTTAAATATTTTAGTTTTAATTTAAAAGAGGGTTAATATTATAAATGATTTAAAATTGATCAAATTTCTAAAAATATCTCTTGATCAGAACTCTAAAAGTAAAGGAGAGTCTTAATTTTATTATTATCAATCATAAACATTTAAGAATATACTAAATTTATGGAAATATATTAGTCAACTATTCAAAACTTATTGACATATGCTTTTCTAATTATCCTAAATCCTACTTGAGTATTTTTTATAATATTTCTTTTTATTACTCAAATACTATTTTTGATATTTTTTGATGACCATACACAAAAGTTAGAAGTTCATGTGTTATCTCTTTTGAGGACCATTATTTGAAAAGTCATTATGCTTGGTGTTACTTGTTTCTGTCTTTATATTCCTAGATAGTATATTTTATTAATTAAAACTTAGGACTGCATTTAATTCTATTGTAGTTTAAGTATTGTTATATCTTTCATTATCTCCGTATATTTAATTTTGACTTCTTAATTCTTAGAAGTTCTTGTGTTATCTCTTTTGAGGATTATTATTTAAAAAGTCATTATGCATAGTGTTACATACTGTTGTCTTTATATTCCTAGATAGTATCTTTTATTATTTAAAACTTTGGACTGCATTAGTTCTAGTGTAGTTTTGGGTATTATTATGATATCTTTCATTGTCAGGCCAAAAAAACATTTTAAATCTCAACGTTTAAACTAAAATCTAAATTGAACCCTATCATTTTGAAGCATTCAAGTTGAACTTAACTTTATACAATGCTCAAATCAAATGGAGTTAAGGCCTTCGTGAGACGTGAAATTTTATTTTAAATTGCCACGAAAGAGATGATGTGCAGAATAGCAACCATGCAACCTGCAGAGATAGATCTAGGATCGATCAGCAAGCCTAAGAGAAGGAACGTGAGGATCAACGACTACCTACAAAGCATGCTTCTGTTTACCTACCTTTGCCATTAATCTGACTTATTGTTGAGATTAAGAAGTCCACGAGAATCTCAAAGCCAAATCCTAGATATTTCTAATACAGTGGATGTGTCCACATTATTAACCAAGCCTTTGGTTTCTACGTGTCTATATTGTTGGCCAAGCCTTTCGTTGCATGCAATGTTATTGGATTTAAAGAGTTAGAACAACAGACTTGGACTCAGTCAAAAGAACGTGTCAGTATGCTTACTAAAGGTGTCAACGTGCTTGCTTTTGAATAGGTCTAGTCAGTAGTGTACTAGTTATTGGTTTTGATCATTTATTATTATGTTTGTTAGTATTTTCAAATAGTTGTTTAGTCCTAATTCTCAGGGATATGTTGTGAGGATTAGGATGAGTTATTACATCTGCAATCTATTTAAAGTTCTTTAGTGAATAAACGAAGCAAGCAAAAATTAAAACAAAATTCAGGTCGTTCTCACCTTAAGTAGAACTCGTTTCATTTAAGCTTTATTTGGGACCTACCAATTGGTATCAAAACTTGCAACAATGTCTACTGATAAGGAACAAATTGAGCATTTAGAAGTAGGCTTCGGTGGCTTACAAGACATATTCTCTTGCTTAGAACTTGGCATGTCTGATAGGCAGCAACATCCAGAGGAAACCATTAGCAAGATGTCAGATGTCCTACTTCAAAAACAAGATACACCTTCCATAAGCAGCAGTGATCGTCCTGCAAATTCTTCCAATGGAAAATTTCATGAGATAAGGGGGGAACGAGGTAGTAATGATGGTGGGCGAGCATTATTTTCCTCAAAGCTAACAAAACTTGAGTTTCCCTAGTATTATAAAGATGATCCTAGGAGTGGTTCACCAAAGTAAACTAATTCTTTAAATATCAAGGAACTCAGGGGACTCAAAAGATATCTTTAGCTTCCTTTCATCTACAGGGCAAAACGAATCAATGGTGGTAGTGGTTATGTCGGGCGTACAAGGAAGACAGTAAAGTCGTAACATGGGAATTATTTGTTGAAGAATTATGGGCTTGATTTGGTCCTACTAATTATGAGGACTTCGACGAAGCATTATAAAAAATAAGGCAAGTCGGATCCCTAGGAGGTTACCAAAAATAATTTGAGCGATTAGGGAATCGGGTGCAAGGTTGGACGTAAAAGGTGTTGGTCGGAACATTTATGGGAAGAGTCAAAGGAGAGATAGTAGATGGAATTCGAATGTTCAAACAGAAATCCTTGAAGGACGTAATTAGTCTTACGAGGATGAGGGATGACTAACTAAGTCGTCAGTGAAATTTTGTCAAACCAGTAGCTCGGACAATAGTTGACTCTCCTTCATCAACACTAGTCAAACCAACAACCCCAAAAAAACGATTAAAATTAGAAGAAATGCTGAAAAGAAGGACAAAGGGGCTTTGCTTCAACTGCGACAAAAAATTTATACCTTGTTATAAGTGCAGAGGTCCTCAACTCCTCTTGTTAGAAAGTGGAGAAGATCAGTCAGATGATGAAACAAACTTGGAAGCTCAACTCAAAATATCTCTTCATGCTCTATCAGGTTGGTCAACAAATCGAACTATGCGCGTAATGGCGAAAATTGGAAACTCTGAAATGGTTGTGCTCATTGATAGTAGGTCTACTCACAATTTCATTAATGAAAAGGTGGCCAATATACTACAGTTATCTATCATTCCTACAGAAAGTTTCAATGTCAAAGTGGCTAATGGCAAACCATTAATATGTTAAGGGCGATTTAAGAATGTCCACATATTGATCCAAGGTATTCCTTTTGTCATTACCCTTTAAGCTTTACCGTTAAGTGGATTAGATTTGGTGCTAGGTGTTCATTGGTTAGAGCAATTGGGCACTATAACTTGAAATTGGAGACAATTAACCATGGAGTTCATTTGGGCCAATCAAATTCATAAATTGCAAGGAATTGATAGCCAAGCAATTAGGCCCACTTCTATGAAGTCTTTCTCCAAAGATATTAAAAATGCAAGAGTTGTGTTTATCGCGTGTGTTCAACCTATAAATGATGCCTCATCAATACCAATTCATCCTGAAATGCAACAATTATTGCAAAAATTTGAAGATTTATTTCAAAAGCCTAAGCAATTGCCACCCATTAGAGCAATTGATCACCATATCAATTGGAAGGAGGGGATTGAGCCAATCAGTGTAAGACCTTAAAGGTATGCCTATTTTCAAAAAGCTGAAATTGAAAAACAAGTTCATGACATGCTAAAATTGGGGTTTATACGACCTAGTACTAATTCTTTTTTATCCCTCGTTTTGTTGGTTTAAAAAAAAGACGAAACATGGCGCTTTTGCACTAATTATAGAGCACTTAATGAAGTAACCATTAAAGATCGATTTCCTATTCCCACTATTAATGATATGCTTGATGAGGCCTATGGAGCTTCTTATTTCACCAAACTTGATTTACGTTTCGGGTTCCATGAGGTACGAATTCACCCCTACATATTTACAAAACCGCATTTCGTACCCACAATGGTCATTACGAATATTTATTCATGCTTTTCGGTCTTTGTAATACCATCTACATTTCAAGCAATTATGAATACAATATTTTGACCTTATCTCCGAAAATTTATACTAGTATTTTTTATAACATTTTAATATATAGCCCTAATTGGACTAGCATCTTGAACATATTTCCAAAGTTTTTGAAATTTTAAGGCAGCATCAATTTTTCACTAAATTGAGCAAACGTGTATTTGGCTAACAAGAGCTAGAATATTTGGGATACATTGTTACACCACATGGAGTTAAGGTAGATCAGGGCAAAATAAAAGCTATGATAAATTGGCCTAAACCTACTAATATCTCTGAGTTATGTGGATTCTTAGGCCTTACAGGTTACTACCTAAAGTTTGTTCCTGATTACTGTATCATAGCTTGCCCTCTCACCAATCTCTTAAAAAAAGAGAAACTTAGGTGGTTAGATAAGGCAAAACATGCTTTTCAGAATCTTAAACAGGCCATAACTACAACTCTAACTCTGGCGATGCCAAATTTTAACAAGTCCTTTGTCATTAAAGTTGATGCATGAGGGGATGGCATAAGAGCAGTCCTCACTCAACAAGGGAAACCCGTTGCATTCATGAGTAGAGCATTATGGGCTACAAAATGTACTTGGTCCACTTACGCCAAAGAGATGCTAGCAATCATTTAAGCCATTTTAACTTAGAGACCATACTTGTTAGGCCAAAAGTTCTTTAACAAAATGGACCATCGGAGTCTCAAGTACCTGTTAGACCAATGCATCTCAACACCAAAGCAGCAAAAATGTGTTTCTAAGTAGCTAGGTTATGATTATGAAATCATATATAAGCCAGGTAAGGAAAACACTGCAGCTGATGCCTTATCATGCCTAGCTGATAGTCCAAGCCTGAATGCCATCACTATTCCTCAAACTCACATTTGGGATTCAATTAGGACACAATCCCAAGATCATCCCTACATGAAACGTATTCACAAGCAAGCACAAGAAAAGTTAGGCAGTCCTTATTCATGGCGTAATGACTTGGTTTTTGAGTTGTCATCCCTCCTAACTCAGACATCATCAGTTAATTGTTGCGAGAATTTCATGATTCCATCATGGGAGGACATTCAGGTGTACTCAGAACATATAAAAGATTGGCTCAACAATTTTTTTGGCGTTCAATGTTCATAATAATGAAAGAATACTTTTTAAATATGCCAATGAGTTAAGGCTAACATCCTGTCACTAGCCGGTCTACTACAGCCATTGCCGATCCCCTGTCAAGTTTGGGATGACATTACTATAGACTTCATCGAGGGTCTTCCACCTTCAAACGACATGCAAACTATTTTAGTTGTTGTTGATCAACTAAGTAAATTAGCACATTTCTTAGCTTTGTCCCATCCTTATACTGCGAAGAATGTAGTAGAAAATTTTGTTAAAGGAGTGGTTAAACGACATTGTATGCCTCGATCTATCATTAGTGATCTCGATCCCATCTTCTTTAGCAATTTTTGGAGGGAGTTCTTTAAATTATTAAGGACTCAATTGAAGATGAGTTCTGCATACCACCCACAAACAGATGGCCAATCAGAAGTAGTAAATCACTGTGTAGAGCAATATCTTCGAAGCTTCGTTCATTGTCAACCGCATAAATGGCACTCTTTTTTACATTGGGTCGAATTTTGGTATAACACTACTTATCATTCCTCTACAGGCATGACCACCTTCTGAGCTCTTTACGAGCGATCGTCACCAATAATCCCACAGTATCACATAGGCACTTGTCCAGTTCATGAAGTAGATCAAAAACCTGGCTACTCGAGATGCTTTGTTGAAACAACTTAAAAATAATTTGCATGCTGCCAACAATCAAATGAAGTAAAGAATCGGTTCTAAGAGAAGGGATGTCGAATTGAAGTAGGTGATATGGTATTTCTTAAGCTCCATCCTTATCGCCAGTGTTCAGTATTCAATCGTGCCTACTAGAAGCTTGCTAGTCTATTTCATGGGCCTTATGAGGTTGAAGAAAGAATTGGCAAGGTTGCTTACAGACTTAAACTTCCTACTGGTTCTCGAGGACACCCAATTTTCCATATGTCAATGCTCAAAAAACAAGAAGGTGACAGTTGTGCTTCCATCCCTGACTTGCCACCAACTTCTGAAGATGGTGAATTCCTCTTGGAACCAAAGGCAGTTTTGGAGACATACTGGGTAAAAAGGGGCTCAAAGTTTATGGAAGAAAGCTTAGTCAAATGGAAGAGGCTTTCAAACAAAGATGTTATTTGGGAAAGCACTAAGGAATTGCAAGAAAGATTCATGAACCTTGAGGACAAAGTTACGGTAAAAGGGGGAGATAATGTTGAGATTAAGAAGTCCATGAGAATCTCAAAGTCAAATCCCAGATATTTCTAATACAGTGGACATGTTCACATTATTAGCCAAGCCTTTGGTTGCTACGTGTCCATATTATTAGCCAAGCCTTTCGTTGCATGCAATGCTATTGGATTTAAAGAGTTGGAAGAATAGACTTGAACTCAGTCAAAGGAATGTGTCAGTATGCTTGCTAAAGGTGTCAACGTGCTTGCTTTTGAATAGGTCTAGTCAGTAGTGTAGTAGCTATTGATTTTGATCATTTATTATTATGTTTGTTAGTATTTCAAATAGTTGTTTAGTCCTAATTCTCATGGATGTGTTGCGAGGATTAGGATGAGTTGTTACGTCTGCTTTCTATTTAAAGTTCTTTAGTGAATAAACAAAACAAGCAAAAATTAAAACAAAATTTAGATCGTTCTCACCTTAAGTAGAACTCGTTTCATTTAAGCTTTGTTTGGGACCTACCACTTATCTTGGCCCAACTGGGTTAACCATGCTTCTAAAAACTATGAACGCACACGCAATGCTTATAGCGTAGTAACTGAGACGTTGGACTTAGTTATTTCTGGTAATGTTTTGCAAACTTTTGATGAAATTGATTGAAGTACTGTTTTAGAAAAGTTTGTCAAGGACTTTTGTAGTTTGAACATGTTTATGGCTTAAATTAAGAGCAAAATATTGTGATTTTCCTTTGTTGAAATTGAAAGTGTAATAACAACGCCAAGAGTGTCAGCCAACATGTAGCATGTTTTCTTTCAAACAAGATAAAAAAAGTAAAGACCATATGTCTCCCAAACAAGGTTCTTCCACTTGAGAAAAAGAAAACTCAAAACTCAGTATTGATGTAAACCATCTTACTCGGGCAGGCATCAGTTTAATCTCTTATTCGTCATCATCCGCTACGAGGATTCTCTTGCATGCATAGTAATTTGTAGTAGCATATGGAATAACTCCAACAAGGCTAGGGGCAAGACCTTTGTAGAGTTCTGCAGGCCCTCCTCTCGTAATATTTTTAAAAATGTTGTATCTACTGCGCCTTTATAAACACCTCTCCGAAAAATAAATCTCATCTCATTAGAAGCTCACGGTAACATTTTCTCCAAATTCAATTCTATATTTTGCGTATACCTGTTTGGTTAATCGAGTCTTCACCAATTTAAGTTGATATGTTCAGATTGTCGAACTCACTCCAGCACAGGCACGGCTATTAATGAGGCAGGAATGGGAATTTTAGGTTGCTCCCCAGATTTGGGTGACAATTTCTTGTTAACAGTGTCATATGCTAACAGCTGTTCGGATGCAGTCAACATTAGATTAAATTGGATACTTCATAACATGCAATACCAATTTGGATGACTTATTTTAATCTCTAACTTGATAATCTCTAGTTCCTCTTCTGGTTCTTCTTCTTGTCATTCCTCTCTAGAGTTTCCCATTTGGCCTCAAAGAAAAGGTTTGAAATCTAAGCATGATATGTACCTCATGCAAAATTACCCTGTGATGCACTGGTCTTCATTATTGCGCAAAGGCAAAGAAACACTCAATGTGGCGAAGACAATTCTTCCTAGCCTGGCGTGTGACTTAGGTCCCAAAGTTGTTCCTGCATGGATTAGTTGGTTACTGTTTTGAATAATCGTTATTGTTTTTGGAACAGAAGCGCCCAGGGTTATTGTCCGAAGCACTTTGCAGGGTGCTGTTAGAAATATTTATGGACTAATATAATCACAACGTTAATTCCATATGTCTACCACAATCGAATTGCCTAATGTA
>JAOTAY010000001.1:17115718-17129852 GCA_025629805.1 Erythroxylum baracoense
CCATTTATTATGCTCTAAATAAAATGCTGATCTTGGTTGTTGAATGTGGTATGGTAATGACTGCATTTGTGATAGCAGGTGCAAGTTAGCACAATGGCTGTCAAAGAAAACTTGATTGTCGTAGGTGGTTTTCAGGGAGAGCTTATTTGGAAGGTATGGAAATGTTGAAATTTAAAGTATATGCATGTGGATTTGGCTCATTTTCCTAATTGCATAATTCATTAGTTCAGCATTTGAATCAACCTGGTGTAGCGTCTTGCACAAAATTAACTTCAGACGAAAACGGCATTACAAATGTAGTGGATGTATATCGCACCAAGTGAAGAATTTTATCTAAAATTAAAATTGATAACTTTCGATTCTCAAAGCCGAGCACTGAAACAGTCAGTAAAGAGCCTGGATGCTTTTCCTTGTGCAGAGGAGCACTTGCTTCAGAAAACACGATCTGGTGCTCTTGGTAATGCAATTTTTCTCTCTTCCCTCTTTTATATTTTGTTTTATAACTTAAAGCTATACGTTTTTTCTTTTCAACTTTAGGTTGAAGATCCTACTTGTTTATAGGTCTGGATTAGCTGAAAGCTTCCAAACTAGTACTTTTATATTGACTGCAATTTTATTCGTATCTAACTTTTAAACATTTTGTTGAATTTTTCCCGTTTTGTTTAGTCTCCATAGTTGGCGTGGTGATAATGTCTACGCTGTTCTTTCACGAGCTGACATATTATCTTAGCACATACACTGTTCTTTCACGTCTCCAAGAAGAAGGTTTGAAATCGGTACGTGGGTTGAAGACGACGATGATTGTTCGTTTTGGAGAGGATAGCTAACAGGATAGTGAGACTCACTTCTTTGCAAATTTAAAAAGTTAAGACGTTAGACTGCTTCCAATTCTATTACAATTTGACCCATTCACTTCTCTTTTTGTTTTTTTTTGGGATAACCTAATTTTTGGGCTTTGCCCAACTAATCCTGAGACCTATGAGCCACCCACTCAGACTCATAGATAGATAAATTTGGGTTTGATCCTAAACAATATTAGGGATACTTGCTCCAAAGAATGGGCCACTACCAGGGAAATTACATCACCTTAAATAAAAGTTGCTCCTCCCCAGGTTCGAACCCACAACTTCCACTACATCCTCTCCCCCTTTCTACCACTAGGCTACCCCGTGAGGAGATGAGAGAGAGAGAGAGAGAGCCCAGGCTTTCTTGAGCGAAGACAAATGGTTTTGTTGTTTGACTTTAACATGACTTCTCTAACCCCCAAGTCAGACATCTAAAAGGAAGACCATAATTTGTGCATCACCTTATCACGTTAACTTTTTTTTACATACTTTGGAAAGAAAACATACAAACAACTATTACAAATGCCAACAAAAAGTGATTCCTTATATATCCTAGTGAATTATCTCAATGCACTGCACTGGGATCTCTTGAAGCTCGTGAATGCCAGGACCTGATATCGAAGCTAAATCAGCCAACATGTCAGCACATCGATTCCCTTCCCTATAGATATGCTGAATCTGGATGTCCCACTCTCGACTTTGAAGATCCCGTAAACCCCTTACCAAGGAAGGATCATTAAAAACCTGCAAAACAAACAAAGATAGAATATTAATAATCTCCAAAGAATCTCGTTCGAGCACTACTCGTCTGTAACTGAGGTCCCATGTAAGGAGAAGACTAATGTATGCCCCCCAAAGTTTGCTGTCAAAGGGGAGCACACACCAATATTCTGTAAGAAACTGCCACACCAATGACCCCGACTGTTCTTGATCAGACCACCCGCAGAAGCGATACCTGTATCCTGCTTAACCGCTCCATCTGTATTTACTTTGACCCAACCCTCTCGCGGGTTATTCCATCCTATAGGAGTGCCTAGTAGAATGCCTATTTTCGGAAAAGCTCTGCCTGCTACTTCCTTTGCCTTTTCTACCTAGTCAACGTAGTCTAATACCACCGTAGCCCCGGTAACGGGCCAACTAAAATCCTCCTCAAAGATGCTCTTATTACGCCACTACATAAGAACCAGCATGAGACTCCAAAGATGGTTGTCCACCCAAATCTCTGCACTGGATTCGGGTTTCCAAGATTTACAGTGAGCCACAGTTCTAAGTGCTGGTGGAAAAAATGAGAATCTAGTCTCACTGTAGGGAATTGAAGCCAAAACAACTTCACCCTGCTACAGTCTCTTAAAGCGTGCATAATAGTCTCCTCTTGCAAGCAGTAGGAACATTTAAAGTCCGTGGCAATATGACGCACCACTCGCTGATGGTTGGTCGGGAGTTTGTTAGTGGTCAGGAGCCATAAAAATGATTGAATCCGCTGAGGTCCAGCCCATTTCCCTATTAATTTCCAAAATATGCTATTATCTTGCATTTGATTGTCCGCTATAAGATCGTAGGCAGAAGCGACAGTAAAAATCTCGTTCTGAGCTGGTCCCCATTTAAGCCGATCCTCCTCCATCCCATCATGAGGGGGAAAAATTGCCGCGATAGTCATGCAAATTGTAGCAGGAAGGTATGATTGGAATTAAGAGTAACGCCAGCTGCCATTCTCATGTACCATCTCCCTTACAGAAGCCTGTAACAAATTTTCTAGGGTATGGGAGGTGGTGACTAAGAGTATAGGACCCCAATCACCCGCCCAGGCATCTAACCAGAAATTGATCCATTTGCCATTGCCCAATTACCATTTAATGCCTTGCCAGACATAATGCCACGTTGCTGAGATACCCCTCCAGATGATCGAAGCCCCATTTTTGGCTACAGTCTGGGAGATACTGTGAGGGTCAAGATGGTACTTAGTGCGAAGGACCTGAACCCACAGAGTTTTTGGTTTGGTAAGCAGTGTCCACCCTAGTTTTGTAAGTAAAGCATTATTTGAAACTCGGACTTTTTTAATCCCGAGTTCCCCCACATATATAGGGCAACAGGCTACCTCCCACCGAACTAGGTTCAATTTCCTCTATCCATTCTTTGTTCCCCAGATGAAATCTCACATCAGCTTTTCCAAATCATTACAGAGTTGACACGGTAATCTCACCGTTTGTATTGTATAAATCGGGAGGGAAGAGATGACCAACTGAGTTAAAGTCACTCGCCCTACGAGGGATAACTCTCGTAGTATTGATATGTTTTCCTTGTGGTACACTCATGTATCAATGGAATGCCGAGATATTTTCCCAGATTATTAGTACCTGTAAACTAGAAATCTTGACTGATGGTATACGCTCTGTCCCGACTAACATTCTTGGAGAAGAAAACTTTGGTTTTTGCTTTACTAATCAGTTGACCCGAAGCCTTACAAAAGGTATCCAATACCCATGAGACTACTTATACCTGATCAGGAGATGCTTCTGCAAATAAAATTAGGTCATCTGCAAAGAATAATTGTGAAATGGGTGATTCATTTCTGCTCAGATGAAATGAGTTCCAAGTCCCTTTGTGGACCTCACTGGAAATAAAATGACTTAGTCGTTCCAGATATAGGACGAAGATATAAAGAGATAGTGGGTCACCTTGGCAGAGACCCCTAACAGGAGTGAATGTTTCCAAGAGGATACCATGCCAAGAGATTTGCATTGATACTGTGGAGATGCACTTCATGATAAGGCTGATTAATGAGTGTGGTATGCCAATATCCCTTAACGTATCATTGATGAAATCCCAATTTAGTCTGTCCTAGGCTTTTTCAAGGTCAACTTTAATAGCCATTATACCAACCTTCCCCTTCTTTCTTCTCATCGAATTTATTACCTCATGAGCAATTATGATATTGTCCATTATATGCCTACCCGGGACAAAATTGCATTTTGTAGGAGCCACTATAGATCCAAGATGGTATTTCAACTGGTTCACTATTACTTTCGAAAGGATCTTGTAAACCACCGAGCATAGACTGATTGGTCTGAATTGGGTGATAAAATTTGAGGAAGGCACCTTGGGAATTAAAACAAGAATAGTTTTATTGATCTCAGCCTCCTAATGTTCATGTCGGAAAATTTTTTGGATAAACGCCACTACTATAGACCCAACCTTATCCCACTTTTGTTTGAAGAAAGAAGCATTGTATCCATCAACCCCTAGGGCTTTACTTGGATTTATATCAAACACTGCCTTGTAGATTTTGGTCGAGTAAGCAGGTGTTGTAAGGTCCTGTATTGTCGCCTCTGATAATATTGGAAAGCCCCGGAGATAGGAAAGCTATGAGTAGAATTGTCTTCCAGGTTAAATAACTTTTCAAAATACTGCATGGTCATCTGCCTCATTTGCTAAGGATCAGTGACCGAACGTCCCTCATTGTCAAGTAATCTAGATATCCTCAATTTTTTCCTTTTCATCATTGCTATGGTATGATAGACTTTGGTGTTCCGATCTCCCTAAGAAAACCAAGTACAACGGGACTATTGGTTCCAGTATATCTCTTCCTCACAGAGAACTTGAATTAGTTCTCCCCAAAGCTTATCCTCTAAATCTGTCAGAGAATCGGATGTTTCGACTTCCATGGATCTTTGAATACTTGCCAACCTAGCTAGGAGCCACTTCTTCCGCTGAAAAATATTACCAAACACGCTTACTGTTCCACCTCATGAGTTTTGTAGCAAAATGGTGAAGAGTGGTCGTCACATTAGTATGTTCGGATTGCCAATATTCTTCCAATATTTAATCAAACTCTGCATGGACTAGCCAAGCTGACTGAAATCGAAACACTGAGGGAGGCACTTCTCTCCTATAGCTCCTGTTAAAATCCAGAAAAAGAGGTCGATGGTCCGAACCTAAAAAAGGAAGGCGGTTGTTAATAAAATGGGGAAAGGACTCCATCCATAATGAAGAACATAATAATCTATCTAGTCGAGCTTGAATAGTACCCCTCCTTCATGTATATTTAGGACCCACATATCCCAAATCATGCAAACTACAACAATGAACACAATCCTAGAAAAATTAATTCACTATCAAAGGAGAGTTTGATTACCCTCCCTTTGTATCAAAAGCTTCCAATTTAGCATTGAAGTCTCCACCAATGATCCATGGCATTGAAACTTTTGTGCCAAGCCATCTCAAAAACGACCAAAGTAATTTCTGTGTAGCAAACTGGGGGCCAGCATGAACCATAGTAAAAGCAAAATTGGAGGATTCATACTTGATTATGGTATGGATAAATTGTCTATGTGCCATCACTACAAAGACAGCGAATTCTGCTTTCCAAAGAAGCCAAATACCTCCGGCAAAGCCCTTGGCCTCCACTGTAAAACTAAAATCAAAGCCCAGAGAATAAATAACTTTTTGTGCTCTCCTACAACTAATTTATGGTTCAAGCAATACCAACATCCTTGGTTTATAGATATGGCTATAATTCCGCATAATAGGAAGAAAGTTAGGTCCTCCTGCGCCCTGGCAGTTCCATAAAAAATTGATATAAAAGAGCATCTTAGGAAGTAAAAGCGCTCTCCGATACCTACGGGCATTCTTGGGTACTGTTACGTACGACTTCGTCCATTGATCCCTGATATTGGAGGTCCATTTGGTCATCAATGTTCGTTGGGGATTCTTCCTCCATCCTCATCACTCCATCGTTGGGATCGGGAGGTTTGGACTGAGGTTGATGTTGTTGAAGAACCCTGGGACTTGGGGCATGCTCAGGATTCGTGACACCTGACTTGTGGTGGTCTGCCTCGCCTCGAACCAGAGTTCCAGCCAGTTGATGGTCATAGACAAGATCGGTATGTGAAGTGATTTGAACTGCACGATGCATCTCCACAGGTCCATTTAGCATCTCGAGTTTGAAGCTTGAACCCGGTGGATTTCCACCTGGGTTATTAGGTAATCCGGCCAGAACTCCCTTCACCTTTTGAACCGTAGGCTTTGTCTTAGGCCCTTGCTTCGAAAGCTGTTTGGGTCCGTCAAGATTGATGTGTAACCTATGGGTTATGGATCTGCTCCTCTCCACGTTAGAGACTGAAAATACCCATTGTAAAGGTCTTGTAGATGTGCCAGCGGTAAATGATATGGGCGGCTGTGCCTAAACCCCTTCTAAATTTTCAACGTCTGTCAATGCCGAGAGTCGAGATCCACTCGCTTGATGGGTACCTGTTGGGTATCTTAATTTACTGCTAGTTTGTGACCTGTTGAGTTGACAAGGTGGTTACCGTTAGACTTGTATCCAGGGTCCGTAAATTTCTCTTGTCTTGTCCGTCAACAGCTTTGATCGTACTCTGACCTGTCCTTCTTCCATCGTCAGTGGAGCTGTTGATGCCAGACGTGGTTGTGGGTTTTGGAATTTTATCGAAACATTAGATTGAAATGGGCAAGACCCTAAATCATGTCCTACAATTGCACATTGGAAGCAAATGTGCGGCAATCCCTCATAAGCAACCAATAAGATTTCCCAGTCAAGCTCTACATGCGAGCAAAGTGGGACGCTAAGGTCTATATCCATCGCAATTCTGGCAAATTTACCCCTTTGAGTCATCATTGTAGTTTCATCAATCTTGACAGTCTGTCTTACTATATTTCCCAAAGCAATAAGAATTTTTGAGTGGTATCGAGTAATAGGCAGACCTGGGAAGCAAACCCAGACCACTGCCCTTGTGATTTTCCCTTTTGATGCCCGAAAATCTGGAGTCCAGCGCTGAACAGATAAAGCATGTCCTTGAATAACCCATGGGCCATTTATGAGGGCATTGTAAAAGTCAGTGTCATCTTTGAAGTTCACCAGGAAAAATTCATGGTCAAAGTCCACCACCTTCATAAGACCTCGCGGTTTCCACATGAGGTTCAGGCGAGAACAGATCATTTTGTACCCCACCCTTCTACCTATCAGCTTTACAATGACTCCAAATTCCCACTGTTTATCTAATCGTGTTTTGAAGGTATGGGATAGTTCAATGCCTCCTCCTGCTACTCCTGATATAGGAATGATGTCTCCTTCCTCAATGTCTATCGGTTCCTCATAGGGCTAGACTTAAACCGACGTTGTTGTGTCCATGCCCTGGTCTTATACTACAGTCGCGCTATAAGATATTCTTTCTCGAGAAGGGGGTCTTCCTCATGACTGTGGATATGATCTTTTTTGGCCTAATGGCCATCTTGATCAGTAGTTACCGAGTTTCGAGTTATGAGTTCAGAGAGTTGTACCATGTTTTCTCCTCCACTTCATTAACATCTCTGCCACTGCTGGTATGTTAGGCCCCAACCTTCTCTTTACAAATGAGACCGACCACCTTGCTCTGGTAGCCATAAAAAGGAGAAATTATTAGTGACCATTTCAGGTCCTGAAGTCATGGAACGATTCAGTGCCCTTCTGTGAGTGGCAAGGAATTAGCTGTAGCGTCAACGTCAAAGAGTGATCATGTTGAGCTTACCATCTTTAAGCTTGGAAGGCACATTGTCCCCTTACATTGGAAACTTATCCTTCCTCAGGGTCATAAACCTAACAGGGAACAGTTTCAGCAGTAATGTACCTGCAAAGGTTGGATGCTTGTTCCGTTTACGTGATCTAATCCTAGGTAATAATTCCTTCAAGGGAGAGATTCCTGCTAGTTTATCTAACTACTCGAAGCATAGAAACCATTGGCTTATTAATGAACCTTCTCAATGGAGAGATTCCTCTAGAGATAAGCTCTTTTTCTAAGCTTTTTCACTTAATCTTGCCAGAAATAGATTGATTGGAACCATTCCATCTTCTTTGGAGAACCTGATAGTACTCATCGATCTTTCTCTTGATTCCAACCATCTTGAAGGACGGGTTCCTCCAGAGATAGGACTTGTCTCCAACTTATAGTCTTTAAATCTGGATAACAACTTTCTCTCTAGTGCAGTTCTTGTTGATGTTTTGGTTGTTCCAAAACTTGAATGCAGTTTTTGTTTTTCAGTTACCAACATTTCATGCAGCATCCATCATTTTATTACACTTTATTACCATAACGTTGATAGAGTTTCTTATATTCAAGTCTTTTAATTGCCACTTTTATTATACCTCTAATGTTGTGTTGGATTTTTAATACACAGACATGCAACTCTACTCTACTCTCTAACTTTGTCAACCTCACACCCCTCCTCCTTCTCTACATATATACAGAGATACAAAAGAAGCTTATAACGTCTTAAAACATCATTCTTCTTGTCTTAAGGCTAAAGTAACCCATTTTCTTCAAATCTACTCTTTTCTTGGTTCTGCTGCTTAATTCTTGGAGACAATTCCTACTTTACCGTTTGGAGCATATCGAAGCTAGTGGAGAAGGCATTAACTCTAGGGTCGGATCCTGTTGTCCAGCTGTACTGTAAAGGGGGAATTTCCTACTTAGGACATTAAATTTTCACGACGTCTTACTTTCAGATAAGTCATTCCAATTTAATTATATCTGCTATTTTGCTAACAATCTAAATCGGAAAATATTTGTTACATTACCACTGTTGTCGAAAATTTGTTGTTCTACTTACTCTTTTTTGGGATATTTTCTGATCTTACTAATGTTGTTAGATTTGCTACTATAAGTCGGAATGTTGTTCTGGTGTGCGTTAATTTCAATATAAGTTAGAATTATGTCGTCCACGAATGAGACCAAGTTTTGCCCTTTCTGTTCCCTACATAAGTTCTAACCCTGTCATCATAGCCCAGAGGATTATACCTGACCTAACTAGATTAGAGCCTCTAGATATGGGAGAAACTTTAAAAGATGGTATGAGAAAATTCTTTATACTTTCAACAATACAAAATTGATTATGTACTATTGCAAGAAATTCTTACTGACAATACTGACCCTAAGACAACTAAGGATAATCGTACCATTAGGAGAGTATTGCTCAACCATATGATAAACCCATTATTTGATATCTACTACAAGTATAAAATTGCTAAGGAAATTTGGGAAGCTTTAGAAGTGAAATATGGGACGAATGATATTGGTACTAAGAAATATGCAGTTGCTAAGTGGTTAAAATTTACCATTGTTGGTGATAAACCCATTATGAATCAATTAGATGAGTATGAAAACCTAGTTGCTGAAATCCTTATTGAGGGTATAATTATGTGTGAGTTGTTTTAAGCTAATGCCCTTATTGAGAAACTGCATGTCTCATGGAATAAGTATAAAAACCAGTTGAGGCATAAGAAGAAAGACCTGAAGTTTCAAAAGTTTATAGGGCATATAAAGATTGAGGGTGTTAACCATACACAAGATAAGACTAAATCACTCATCATTATCCCTACTATTAAGGCTAATGTGATAAAACTTAGAAATGCAAATAACTTCAAGAAGAGTGGTGGACAAAACAAGTCTTTCAACAATAATAAGCAGGGTTAATTTAAGCGCAAAAGGATTGATGGTGATTATTAGTAGTGCCACAAGCCAAACCATCCTATTGCTCTTTGCCAAGCTAGAATCAATCATGAGAAGAAGGGTCAAGGACAAAAACCATGACAGTTCGAGAAAGGAAACCAAAAGGGATACCAACGAGGTAAGTAGAAGAATTTTGATAAGTCTCAAGCTAATATGGTTAAAACTCGTGATGATGATAAGGAGATCATTATTATTGTGATATCTGAAGTCAATCTTGCTAAAAACTTGGTAGAGTGGATCGTTGAAACAAGAGCCATACGTCTCGTCTGCACTAACAAGGACCTGTTCAAGGAGTTGAATGATGCTACTGATGTTGAATTTGTATATATGAGCAACTCCAGTAGAGTTCCTGTCCAAGAAGTTAGAAAGGTCACTCTCAAACTCACTTCTAGAAAAGTATTGGTGTTAAAAAATGTTTTATTTGTTCTTGATGTTCGTAAAACTTGATTTCTGGAGCATTACTTAACAAAGTTGGTGTCAAACTTACATTTGACTCTAATGAGCTAGTTCTTACTAAGAATGAGAAGTTTATTAGTAACGGATTTTGTAATAGGGGTTGACGTTGAAATGATCTACTTCTTCTACTTATATTGTTGAGTCCATGAACCTATGACATTCTAGACTTGGCCATATGAATGTGAGGTCATTTAAGAGGATGCAAAACTTAAACTTATTGCCTAACCAGATCACTAATGAAATGGAAAAATGTCAAATTTGTATTGAGGCTAAACATTCTAAGAAACCTTTTAAGTAAGTGATCAAGATAGAGTCACAATTGTTGGATTTGTTGCACATAGATTTGGGTAATTTTACGAATAATGTGAGTAAAGGAGGCATAAGATATTATATTACTTTTATAGATGATTGTTCTAGATTTACTAAGATTTACTTATCAAAAAATAAAAGTGAAAGCTAAGGTTGAGAACCAATTACAAAGGAAAATTAAGAGATTAAGGTCTTATCAAAGTGGTGAGTATAATATTGATTTCCATGCTGATTTTTGTGAAAAAGTTGGTATTATTCATGAGCTTTCAGCCCCTTAATCACCTGAACAAAATGAAATAACTGAGAGGAAAAACTGAACACTTAAGGATATGATGAATGCAATGTTGATTTTCTCAGGTTTACCTAACTTTATGTGGGGAGAAAGTATTCTTTCAGCTTGTTATGCTCTAAATAACATCCCTCATAAGAAACTAGATCAAAACCCTTATGAAATTTGTAAAAGTTATCCAACTAACTTATGTTTTTTGAAAGTGTGAGGGTGTCTTGCTATGATTGCTCTACCTGAATATAAGAGGAAGAAAATTGAGCCTAAGACCATTGATTCAATTTTTGTGGGATATGCCTCTAATAGTGTTACCTATAGATTTAGGGTTAATGAAGAGGGATCTAACACTTATGGACTAATTATCGAGTCAAAAGATGCAATGTTCTTTGAGGATATATTTCTTATAAAAGTGAGTGTACAAGTTCCTAGATAGTCTATCCTTAGTTCTTCTATTAATGATGACATAAAGAAAGAGGAAACTATTGAACTAAGGAGAAGCAAAAGAGTTAAAGTACCCACCAGTTTTGGTTCTAACTTTATTACTTCCTTTGTGGTGAAAAAATATGAGGAGATAGGTGATGGTTTTATGGTGACTTATATTATTGAGGAAGATCCCAAAACTTATGAGGAAGCAATGAGATATGTGGATGCCACCTTTTAGAAGGAAGCCACAGATAGTGAGTTAGAGTCAATCATGTCTAATCAAACTTGGGTTTTAGTTGGTCTACCTCGAGGTTGTAAGCCTTTGGAGTGTAAGTGGATTTTTTCAAAAAGAAATTGAGACCTGAAGGAACCATTGAGAGGTTCAAGGCAAGACTTGTGATTAAAGGCTTTGAACAAAAGGAAGGATTGGACTTTTTTTATACTTACTCTTCTGTTATTAAAATCGCAACTATAAAGATGTCGTTTGTTATTGCCTCAGTATTTAAGCTTTATGTGCACCATATGGATGTTAAGACAACTTTCTTGAATGGTGATCTAGATGAGGAAATTTATATGGTCCAACTCGAAAAGTTTAGACTGCCTAGTCAAGAACAAAAGGTGTGTAAGTTGGTTAAGTCTTTGTACGGACTTAAACAAGCTCCCAAACAGTGGCATGAGAAATTTGAAAATGAGATTTTCAAACAAGGTTTCACCTCTTGCGATGCTGATTCTTACATTTACATGAAATATGACATCAATGGTTGTATGATCATAACTCTTTATGTAGAAGATATGCTTATTTTTAATATTAGCTTATCTGTCATTGATACTACCAAGAGTCTGCTAAAGTCTTCCTTTGATGAAAGATCTAAGACTTGTGGACTTTATTTTGGGAATCAAAGTTAATACGACTGACTTTAGTTTTAGGTTAAATCAAACTCATTATATTGAGAAAATTTTGAAGAAGTTTGGTTACTATAATGTTGAACTAGATAAGACTCCCTATGATGCTAATGTTGTTTTAAAGAAAATCTTGGTGATAGTATAAACCAAGCTGAGTAAGCTAAAATTCTTGATAGTGTGATGTTCTTGATGAACTATTCTCGTCCTGATATTACATAATATATGAGTAAACTGAGTAGGTATACTCATAATCCTAGTCAAAAACATTGGAATGCATTGATTCATTTGTTGAGATATTTGAAAGGTACTATACGTTATGAATTATCATTTGGTAGTTATCCTCCTGTATTAGAGATTCTGATGCTAACTGGGTTACAGAGAGTGATGATATATACTATACCTGTAACACACCACTACTATAGGACATGTGCCCGAAATTCTTGAGAATATCCGAGTACATACCCTACGGGAATGACATGTTAGAGCAATCACATTCACTTAATATGGCATCATACACATCAAAAGTAATCATAAAAACAACTTATCTCAATTCATTAAAAAAAACATGTTTTTTTATTATTTCATTACAAACCATTCATAAATTTATATTACAGAAACCATCTGTGATCACATTATTTTAAACAAAAGATTCTACATGAAATGAAAACTATACAAAGTACTCTATCTAAAATTCTCAAATGATAACTAATCAGATCTTTAAGCCATATCTTGATCTAAAATAGATAGTACTAAACTTTAGTTAGCTTGCTCTACTAACAAGGTCTCCTCTCAGTATCTGAAAATCAATGTTGTAATTTTAATGAGTTTTGCGAACTCAGTGAGTGAAGTATCATTGATATGTTCACTCAAAACAAAACACATATATATCAATGAATAACATGCAGCTCAATCAAAGTAACACTTTATTTAGAGCTATAACTCATATTCTACAATTTGCATCATAATAAAAGAAGCATTTAAAAATACAATCACTTTTTAAGTCATTCCAGAAGTACATTCTGAATGCAGGAATATCATGTAATCATTTCAGAACATAACACTCATTTATCACCATTCTTCATATCACCATCAAAGTCATAAACATTTCTCAATATCAACACAACATAGTTCAACATTCGTTTGCAATCAATATCATGAACACATTTAAAAATACAAATGCAAAAGCAAATGAGACTCATTCCATTTTAACTTTGATGTGACCGAGTGCCTAGTTCACTGTCCCATATCTGTTTTAGATATCGAGCACTTTTCAGTACTATCCCATATCTGTTGTGGGTACCGAGCTCATTAATCGTTGAGCCTGAGGCTCTGATGAGTATAACTGTGCTTAAAGCTCTTTTCACGTTGGCTACTCTAGTTATAAGTCCTTTATGTGAACATACATCATGTAATGGAGTATCATAGTTCACATAATATATAATCAATCACTTTCAGTCAATGAGCATATTCAATTTTCACAGTTCATCGGATCTAAGTCTGGCATTCAATTTCCTTATTCACATTCAAACCATAAGCACTCCTAATATAGTCCTGAATATTGAACTCCTCGGACAATCAATTGTCCGAAATCCGTAATGTCACAATTATACTAATATTAATTCAATATAGAGGAATTAAGTTTAATTAACACAATTTGAACAGAACACATCACCAATCGAAATCTCACATCTAGGTTACCCACTATACATACAATTCCAATAGAAGCATAAATATTTTAGTTTACACAACTAGGTTAACTCACAGTACACTCCAGTTAGCTATTGTCTCGACGTGTCGACAATGTCTAGATGGTGTCGGTCGACTTGTGCCTTTGTTTAGTTCTAATCCTAGCTCAAAAGTCACTCTAAATCAGTACTCCAAACATGCAAAATCATTATACATTCAAGGTGAAACTTGGATGGATTTCATCTAGGACAATAAGGCAACTATATTTTAATTCTCTACTTAACTTTGTGAAGGTGAAGCACAGATTATTAGTGCAGCAATTAGGCATAACCATAAGCAAGTTCAGAGGGTGAAAGAAAAGAGTTTCGGTGATGTGAGTGAGAGAAGAAATAACAAGAAATGAGCTTAACCAAGTTTGCTCCCACTGAATGTTACACCTAAGGTGTTAGGTGTCATCTAATGAAATGGCCATATGTCTAAAGGTATGTTCAACATTTATCAAGTATAGGAGCTGCCATATGTTACCATTAAAGCTAGGTCACGTGTCATTTAAGTACAGCAGCCATTTTTCTATTAATCAATGTCATTTGTCATCAACTTACTAGTCCATTTTTTCGATAATGATCAATGCCAAATGTCACGCAATTATAAGCTTAATCATTCTAATTTTCATGTATCAATTTATCTTATCACTTGGCATTTTTCCTAGACCAAATATACATTATAAT
>JAOTAY010000001.1:17129952-17140256 GCA_025629805.1 Erythroxylum baracoense
ACCCTTAACACATGAAAAGATCAACAGAAAGCAATCCCATCAGTTACATATATAAAGATGCTAGTGGTAAAGTTCCAAAGGGAATCTGTTAATATGGAAGGCCTTGTTGCTGCAGCAGAAGTAGCTCATTTACCCTACATATGATGTCTGCAATGAGTTTGTCTTCGGTGGAGGTTGTGGCCTGGAATTGTTTGCAATTTTGTTCATTCCAAATGGTGCGAACAGTTAATCCCATAACAATGAGTAGGGCCACACGCTTATCAAGTGGGATAGAGGAGTTGGACTTAAGGCAATTGATGACCCCAGTGAGTGTGGGATTAGAAATGCTTTACCCAAAGAAGGACTGGACCTTCCTCCAAACTTATTGAGCAATGGGACACAAAAAAAAGAGATGGTCTCGTGATTCTACCTATACATAACAAAGAGGACAGGTTCGAGGCATATCAATGTAAGGAAGACGATCTGCAGTGCTAAACCGATTCTTCATGGTCAGCTAAAGTAGAAAGGATACTTTGGGAGAAAGGTGTCTATACCAAATAATTGTGCTCCATTCTACTTGAGGCAGTCACTCACGTAGGAGCTGAATAATGCTCTTGGTCTTCAGTTGGTGAATAAGGTAGTTTTTCCAAAGGAACGTATTCGGGCAGGTGGAAGGGACGTATTATGGTTGGAGATGTTGCAAGTATGCAAGAAAGTCCCAGGAGTGACCCCGGATGAAAGAATTCATCAATGAAGAAAAAGGAACGGATATTAGGCTGGTGGTAGAGTGTTGGTTATGAAGAGCACCGTCTCCTGTCCAATTATCAAACTCAAAAGAGATCCGAGCCCCGTCTCCAATTTTTCAAGTCACATTAGGTTGGATAGTGTGTGTGAGGTGTATAAGTTGATTCAAGAAGTATGAGTGAGAAGGGCTAACCATTAGTTCCCAAATACAACTTCCCTTGAAAAAGTAAGAGTGGAGCCAGCAAAGCCAAATAAACTGTTTGTCGTCCAATATCCACCATAGTCTTTTCAAAATTAGTGCATAGTTTGTGAGCTTAAGGGAGGTGAGCCTAAGCCACCTTCCGCTTTCAGAGTGCATATGTCATCCCATTTTACTTTTGCATGTCCACGGGTCGCTGCATTAGGTTGATTCCATAAAAATTCTGGAATAATCTCTCTAATGTTTTGATAACACCTTTAGTGAGAAAGACATGTGAACTCTAGTAAATGTGAAGCGAGTTGAGCACTGTCTGAAGGAGTTGCATCTTTCCTACATAGAAGAGAAATCGATTGACCTAAGAATGGAGTTATTTCTGAATCTTCTCTATGAGGGGGAGACATTTAGAATAACGGAGTCACTTGGTTGAAATGGGCAATCCCAGATAGTGCAGCGGGGGGTTCTACATAGTCATCCCAGTGGCTTAGGCTATAGGGCATTCCAAATGGAGAGCCCCTCAGGAGAGGATCAATAGAATTTTGTGGAAATTAATTACCAGTCCCGTCAAAGAAGAAAATTGAGTGAGGGCTCTCATAAGAGTGTGAATAGAGTCGAGCTTTGCACCACAGAAGAGAAGGAGATCATCTGCAAAAGAAAGGTGAGTCAGGTGTACCTTTTTGGTGCGTGAATGATAGCTGAAGTGGGGATTTACTGCAACTTCTTTACAAATAAGGGAGCTTAAGGTCTCCATACACATAATAAACAAATACGGTGACAAGGGGTCCCCCTAACGTAAGCCTTTAACAGCGTGAAAATAAGTTGAGGGGCTACCGTTTATAAGCACGGAGAAGCTAGCTGAAGTGATACATTCCTTCAGCCATCCAATAAACTTGGTCAGAAAGCCTTGTGCTGCCAACATAGCCCATAAAAAGTCCCAGATGATGCTATCAAAGGCCTTCTGGAAATCAATTTTAATTGTACAGTTAGGTATAGAGTGTTGTGTGGTGTAGCCCTTCAAAAGCTCTTGGACAATGAGAATGTTGTCTCCAATTTGGCGATGACGCATAAATGCACTATGAGAATCGCTAATGAGGGAGGGAAGAACTTGTTTTAGACGTTGCGCCAAAATCTTTGAGATAATCTTATATAGGACATTGGAGCAAGCAATAGGCCGAAAGTCACTGAAATCAAAAGGGTTAGAGCATTTAGGAATTAGACACATAAAGGATTTGTTGATTTCTTTGAGTAAGCAGCCAGTAGAGAAAAGCTCCTGAACAGCCCTCATGATATGGGGTCCTATAATCGCCCATGATTTCTGGTAAAAATAAGCATTGAAACTATCTAGTCTAGGTGCTTTACTACCCTCCATCATAAAAACCACCTCTTCAACTTCTTTAGCATCAACTGGTTTTGTGAGGGAAACTATTTCATCCAAGGAGATTCATTTAGAGATGATACCAGTGAGGTCAGTAGGAGAGACTTGAGCCGTACTGGAAGTCCCAAGTAGTTAGGAGTAGTACCAAATAGCCTCATGCTGGATGTCTTTAAGATCATGGAGTTAACTACCATCTGCCTTGGTGATAAGATGGATTGGGTTTTGGTTCCTTCTTACCATAACAGAATTGAAGAAAATTTTGGTACTTTTATCTCCATCTTTAATCTAGTTTACCCGCACTCTTTCTTGGAGGAGAGAGGAATGATTATGAACGGCATTCATATACTGAAGCAAGGCTTGGCTTTCCCTGGCACGGAGGCAAGGATCTAGAGGAGAGGCACATTCTCGCTGGATGGTGACAAGATTTTGTCGGGTGGTTTGTATCATCGCAGTAGTGTTCGGGTATCTGGAAGAGTTGAGTGTCTTAAGCTTAGATTTAATACCTTTGAGTTTATGGACACACTAAACTTGCGTTGTTCCCCTCAGCTCTACTTTATTACGTCCTTTTTGGTTAAAAAACTTAAGTAGAAAGATGACAGTTTTGTGGTGACTTATATTATTGAGGAAGCAATGAGATCTGTAGATGCTACCTTTTGGAAAGAAGTCATAGATAGTGACTTAGAGTCAATTATGTCTAATAAAACTTAGGTTTTAGTTGATCTACCTCAAGGTTGTAAGCCTTTGGAGTGTAAGTGGATTTTCAAAACGAAATTGAGACTTGAAGGAACCATTGAGAGGTTCAAGGCAAGACTTTTGATCAAGGGCTTTAAATAAAAGGAAAGATTAGACTTTTTTATACTAACTCTTTTATTACTAAAATTGCATCTATAAGGATGTTGTTTCCTATAGCTTTGGTATTTAAGCTTCATGTTCACCAAATGAATGATAAGACAACTTTCTTGAATGGTGATCTAAATAAGGAAATTTATATGGTCTAGCCCAAAGGGTTTAGAGTGCCTAGTCAAGAACAAAAGGTGTATAAGTTAGTTAAGTCTTTGTATGGACATAAATAAGCCCTCAAATAGTGGCATAAGAAATTTGAAAGTGAGATTTTCAAACATGGTTTCACCTCTTGTGATGCGGATTCTTACTTTTACATTAAATCTGACATTAATGGTTATGTGATCATAACTCTTTATGTGGATGATAGGTTTATTTTTGGTACTAACTTATCTATCATTGATACTACCATGAGTCTGCTAAAGTCTTACTTTGATATAAAAGATCTAGGACCTATGGACTTTATTTTGGGAATCAAAGTTGATAAGATTGACTCTGGATTTAGATTGAATCAAATTCATTATGTTAACAAAATTTTGAAAAAGTTTGGTTACTATGATGTTAAACCAGTCAAGACTCCTTATGATGCCAATATTGCTTTAAAGAAAATCTTGGTGATAGTGCAAACCAAGCTAAGTATACTAAAATTCTTGGTAGTGTGATGTTTTTAATGAACTATTCTCATCCTACTGTGTGAGTAGACTTAGTAGGTATACTCATAATCCTATTCAAAAGAATTAGAATGCATTGATTCATTTGTTATGCCATATTTGAAAGGTACGATGCATTATGGATTATCTTTTGGTAGTCATCCTCCCATATTGGAGAGGTATTATGATGCTAACCAGGTTACAGAGAATGATGATATACACTCTACCAGTGGTTATGTTTTTACCTTGACAGAAGCTGTAGTGTCATGGAAATCATCCAAGCAAACGTGTATTGCGAGACTAACAATAGAGTCTGAGTTTCTAGCTTTAGAGCTGGAAGGACAGGAAGCTAAGTGGATAAGGAATTTCTTAGCAGATATCCCGCTTTGGGAAAAATCAATTCCTTTTGTTTTCCTTTATTGTGATTCATAGGATGCCATTTATATTATCAAGAACAAGGCATATAATGGCAAAAGTAGATATATCAGATTGACATATAATATTTTCTATACTTTAATTAGACATAGCGTAATCTCTTTAGACTATGTCAAGCTAGATAGAAACTTAGCGGATCCATTTACAGAAGCTTTGAGTTGGAAACTAGTTTCAGAGCAAGCTAAAGGGATGGGGTTGAGCCCAATTGTGTAGTAACCTCATATTGGACACCCGTCTTAGGAAACCAAGTTCAATGGGTCAAACAAAGTTATGTGGTGACTACTTATTTGAATTTTGTTTGTGGAATAATACTAAGATATTTTCAGTTGTTAAATTGCATCCCTAGCATGACTTTACTGTGTTTGATGAGGTTAAATTGTTTAATCTTTAATAAGTTCTATAGCCTAAGTTTGGGTAGTGTGAGCAGCACACACTTGATAGACTTACCTACGTGATTGTAGGAGGCTAGCCGCCCTCCTATGAAAGTATTTGGGCTATCTCTCTAGAGAGATCACGAGACCAAGGCATTTTGAGGATATTATTTCTCTAACAGGTTCTGTCTATGATTTTCTTAGACTTCAGGTTCAAGACTTAGTTCACTTGGTTGTTCACTTATTTTTTTGTTATAAACTATTATAACTTGTTTCTCAAGTTTTGGACCAAGTGGGGGATTGTTGATGTTTTGTTTGTTCCAAAACTTAAATATGATTTTTGTTTTTCAGTTACCAATGTTTCATGCAACATCCATCATTTTATTATACTTTATTACCATAAGGTTAATAACGTTTCTTATATTCATGTCTTTTAATTGCCATTGTTATTATACCTCCAACATTCTTATTTTTTAGTATATATATACCCACTATGTGTTGGTTTTTCAATACACAGACACACATCATTACTATTCTCTTCATTAACCTCACACCCTCCCTCCTTCTCTACATATATATAGAGGTACAAAAGAAGCTTATAACATATGAAAACATTGTTCTTTTTATCTTAAGGCTAGCGTAACCCATCTTCTTCAAATATGCTCTTTTTTTGGTTCTTCTGCTTAATTCTTGGAGACAGTTCCTACTCTGCCCTTTGGAGTGCACCAAAGCTAATGAAGAAGGCGTTAACCCTGGGATCGGATCTTGTTTTCCTACTACACTATAGAGGGGAATTTTTGACTTAGGATGGCGATTTTTCACAACCCTTAACTTTCAAATAAGTCATTCCAAGTTAATTATATATGTTATTTCTACTAACAATATGGAGGTGCTTTTTAAGAGGACAAGATTGTAAAACATAATAGAGATCCTAACCATCCTCCACCACCACCATCTACACCAACACCACAACTAGCTATTTTGACATATATTGGGGAGTGTATATACTGTTTGGGTGACACCATTGTGCAGATAGCATAGAATCTAGGAGTTGAGATCAAACCTCTAGTATGTCTATAGGAGCCAGCTGTTGTGTGGAGATGGAGCATGTGTCAATAGTCGTAGAGGGAGATTAAGTGCCCACTTTAAGTAGCCTAGTGAACATATAGAGCATGATGAGCCCAACCCACTAACTATTAAGGAGCATGCTAAAGATGTAGGTAACGAGAAGTTGAAGGATATTACCACACCAGCTAGACCGAGGACATTAGCAATTGAGTCCTCCATAAAGAGCTTTATGGTGATAATTTTGTTCAAGGATTTAAAGGACTAGTGGGAAATAGTGCCCTACATGCCACCTCCACTACCATCACCTCCTATGTTCCTTGATATAATTTTTATATTTTGTACTTCCTCCTTTTTATGGTTTATATGAATATTATTGATCAAATGTATACATATTTTTATTTTTTACTTTTTTTAACCCACTTTTTTCTTAATTTCTTTTGTAGTCCATTTAGCACTTCAATGACACATCTATAAAATAAAACTCCATCTTGACTAGACAAAATGACATAAAAGTCAAGGAAGTTCAAGTCCTTTCTATCCCTTAACTCTTTTCATTTTTATTAATTTCTTATATGGTGGAAAAATTAAGGATAATGTTTATTTTAAGTACAGGGAAGGGATATGGATTTATAAGAGTACATTCAAGCTTAACAATTTTGTCATTATTTTCTCAATAGGAGGAAATTTTCAAAATGTTATTTTTCTTTACAAACAAGATATTGGTAATAATTCATTATAAATTTAATTGTTTTGATGAATTGGATTGCTGTAACTAGTTTTAAGTATTGATGAATAAGTGAATTTGATTTTCCCTATGAATTTGTAGAATGAATATTCAGTGATCATTATGATATTATTTGTTTAAGATGTAAGTGCATAGGTAATTGTGACTTCTTTTGAGCATTTTTGTTATCTAAGAAAAGAAAAAGAGAAAAAGGAGAAAATAATAATGCATAAATAAATGAGCAAAATAAATTTCACTCCATTGGCTTTGTACCAATAAAAATGTCAAAATTAAAGAGTGGTGCCAATAGTCACTCGAGATAGTGACCTAATTAAGTAATTTGGATATTCATAATAAGGTGTTTACTCTTACGTAAAAATGCTAGGTGACTTTTCAAAAAGGTTTTAATTCTCTTGTTTAATTTTATGTTTTATTAATAAAAAGTATGTGAATATGTTTGAAATTTGAAGCATGTATTTTATATATGTTTATTTTATGCAAGGAATTAAGTTTTGTGATTTAAGTTGAAATTTGAAAAGTTATAAAGTAAATTGAACTGTCTTTTCCAATTAATTATAGAGGAACCAAGTGTATAATTTCGAAGGGTAGGAATTGTAAAATCTTTAACGAAATTAAAAGAATTAAGGAGTTAGTTATGCCATAGTAAATTAGAACTAAGAGCTAATGAACCTAATTCGTTATAATAGGGAACAACTTTTGTTATACCAAATCAATATGATTCGTAACCCTTCCTTATCTTCCTCACAGAGAATTACAAGTTGGCTTTTATGCTTTTAACTAGTATAATCCTTTTATGTTAGCTATCATTGGGATTGTATCTTTATGTCTTCATTTTAGTACTTTCAATATATTGTTTACTTTTTCAAAAGAAGAACATAAAGCAAGAGCATTTAGAGCTTATTTTAAAAGTCACCTATACTTTTTACATGGGTAAATATCTTATTATAAATACTCCCTCTTATTCATCTAAGTCAATGTTCAAATAGATACTAGTTCCATTCTTATAACTTCAACTTTTGTCTTGGTTTAAAACCCTTATAGTGAATTTATTATAGATTCATTTATTCAAAATATTCTTTTTTATTAATTCATTATTTTTGATTTGGGATAATGAAAATGTTAAAAAGAATTCACATTTAACTCAATGTATATATAAGTTATATACAAAGTATCATAGTGTAAATTAAGTATCCCTTCTTAAAATTAACAAAACAAATTGAACTAAATTTTGTTGTCAAAACTAACAGCTATTTATGGAAACTCATCAAATCACAAATATAATATAACTCATAATGAATCATCTTAATCAAAATTTTTTCAAAAATAAAAAGGTTCTCAAGTTGTTCATTATTAAGCTAATTATAACAAAATTGGCTAACCTATTTGTTAAACCCCTCCACTACATTTAAGTTATGTGTTATCCTCAATGTACAAAATAGGCACACACAAAAAAAGAAAATGACAAGAACAATGGAGAGAAGGTTGGAATAATTGGTACTTCCTTGTAAATAAAAGATTGTTGACCTTATCTAATGTCATCAAGATTTATTCCAGGAAATTACACTAGCATTTTAGGGTAACATTGTCTTTATAGCCTTCAAAACTTCATTAAATATTAAATTCAGGTATGACTAAACATTAAGATAAACTTAAAACCATCACTTCAAAACTACAAAAAAAAAACAACAACAACAACACTAAGTAGAAATCTCATTGACACGCGGAGTTTAAGGAGGCCTAATAATACGCAGTGTAACACCCCTATACGGAACCTACATCCATCCATACATTTAGCAACCAAATTCCTATAGTCTGAATCAGTAGTTGCCATTTCTTATCCTTAACATGATCCTTAACATTATCATTTAATAGTAGTAGTACATCTTTACATTTACATGTTAATCTAAAAGAAAACATACAATTTCCTTTAACCATTACATGTACAATCATCTTTGACTAAAAAACTTTCCAAAGGTACTTTTTCTTCTATCTGTTGACCGTGGTCCCTATAGATGTTCCTTGTACCTCACTCCTATGACTTGGACCCCCACCAATTAACTCTCGTGCTAAGCTTGAAAGCTTAGTAGGGAAAATACTTAGTTTGGATGACCACTCACAACAGTCATCTACCAAGCACACATTCAAAAATATCATAACTTATATACCATAAATTCACATTCATGAACCAAACATTGATATTCAATGCTCGTGTAAACAATGATGGCACACTTAAGCAAAGTATATAATTTAAACATGCTTCAATATGTTATTCATATGCCATAAATTCACATTTATAAGCCAAGCATTAATATTCAATGCTCATTGATACAAATTATCAATACAATTGCACATCATCACAATTCATTATTACAATCAATAGAAATGCTCATTAATACCAATTATTTACGTTGTCATATTATATTTCTTATTTATATCTATTTAATTTAAATTTTTTTTTGGGTCTGCACATTTTCTATGGGTGTGGATAACGGTTGTTATGGATATCCGAAGATATCAAACTGTGGATACCCGAAGGTATCGAATTGTGGACACCCGAGGGTATCAAACTGTGTACACCGGTAGTGTCAAACTATAACAGCTACACTATAACCTTATAGGCATGCCTATCTATCCACAACTAAGACAATAGAGCAGGCACTATAACATTTACTTTAACCATTTGCAAATTTTACAATTCATATATTAACAAATCATGTGAAATATATTTCAAGTCATAAAAGCTATATTTTTGTTTATACATGCAATTCATGGCTTACTAAGGGTATCAAAATCAGACTTGTATAATCATACTATACACATATGAGTAATGAATATGCATACAAATCATTTATGTACATGTAAATTTTCTTTAGAATGCATTATGCTCAATCTTATTTTCCAATGTTCATTCTCCCAATTCACATATGGAAAGTCCTATTTCATTTATTTTTAGGTGTTTGAAAAGTTTCATACAAATTCACAAAGCTTTAGATAAGATTCAGTAAAAATCGAAAACGAAAATAAAGTCAAACAGTATGATAGGATTGAATTATCTTATGTTTTCTTATGCATTTCAATGTCTTTTCAATCCTATCTTTGTGTTTAAATACTCATTTTGTGTTCATTTTGTGTTTACATACAGATTAAAGGATTGAACACAAATATATGCTAAAAGAAAGAAGTTTGACAAAATTTTTCAATATGAGATTTTGTGATGAGTTTGTTGGTGTTTCAGGGCATTCGGAGGCCACAATCATGGCCTTGACAGAAGCTCGAGCACAAGACAACGATCGTGGGGATTTAGCCACGATCGTGATGGAGAGTAGACAAACTGGCCACGATCTTGGTGGCATTGATAGAACTTTGAGCACAGGACCACAATCGTGGGGATTCAGCCACGATCGTGATAGAGAGCAAACAAACTGGCCACGATCATGCACTAAGGACCACGATTGTGGCCTGCGTGAAGACAGATGACGAGTCGCTTCCAGATTCAAGTTTTTAAAGGAGAATGTAGACTTTTTAGGCACGAGAAAACCCTAGGGTTTATCCTAAATGGAAGATACTATATAAAGAAAGAGGAATGACCTAGAAAGCAGCTCTCCAATCTTCCACTTTTGGAAAAACTCCAAAAAGGGAGAAGGAGAACCAGAGAAATTATTGTGATAGCTTCAACAGTTTCTTTACTTTTTAGCTATAGTCTTTTGTTCATTCGTTACTTTCCATAAGCTTAACTATTCTCTTCTAGTTTCAATTCTTTATTTTCATATGTCTGAATCTATTAATACTCATTCCATTATTTTAAAGCTTTCTTAGTGCTAATCTGTTAAGTCAAGAGGACTTCACGATTATTAATTTTGGTGACAATCAAATAATAATAATATTAGAAATAAATGAACTA
>JAOTAY010000001.1:17140356-17154322 GCA_025629805.1 Erythroxylum baracoense
ATTAATTCCAAATTTACTACTTGTAATCAATCATACTAAAATTCAAGGCATAAACATGTTACAATTCATATAATGAACATTTTCAACTTTTCATACCCCAAAATAAATCAATTGAGTGCATATGCTATCTTTATAATGTATTCTAGTTCATATTTAATATATGTATATGCTAATGATATGCATGTGAATGAAATGCAAATTCATGAATTCCAATGACAACTAATACTCTAGCCCTCAATATGGAAATCGGGTTATTTCACTCTAGTGGTTATGTTTTTACCTTGGCAAGAGCTGCAGTGTCTTCTAAATTATCCAAGCAAACATGTATTGCGAGATCAACAATAGAGGTTGAGTTTCTGGCTTTGGAGCTGGCAGGACGGGAAGCTGAGTGGCTAAGGAATCTCTTAGCAAATATCCCATTTTAGGAAAAACCAATTCCTTCTATGTTCCTTCATTATGATTCGCAGGTTACCATTCATGTTACCAAGAACAAGGCATATAATGGCAACAGTAGACATATTAGATTGAAACATAAAATTGTCTGTATTTTAATTAGACATGGTGTAATCTCTTTGGACTCTGTCAAGTTAGAGAGAAACTTAGCGGATCCGTTTATAAAAGCTTTGAGTAGGAAACTAGTTTAAGGGTGTGTTAAAGGGATGGGATTGAGCCCAATTGTGTATTAACCTCGTGATGGACATCTGTCTTAGGAAACTAAGTTCAATAGGTCAAACGAAATTATGCGGTGACTTCTTACTTGTACATTGTTTGTGGAATAATATTGAGATATTCAGTTGTTGAATAGCATCTTTTAGCATAACTTTACTGCATTTAATGATGTTGGATTGTTTAATCCTTAATAAGTTCCATAGCCCAAGTTTGGGTGGTGTGAGCAGTATACACTTGATGGACTCACCTATGTGATTGTGGGGGGCTAGACACCCTCCTATGAGAAATTCACCTATTCTTTTCTTCTAAACTGTTACAGCTTGTTTCTCAGGTTTGGACAAAGTGGGGGATTGTTGATGTTTTGGTCGTTCCAAAACTTGAATACGGTTTTTGTTTTTCAATTACCAACATTTCATTCAACATCCTTCATTTTATTACACTTTATTACCATAACGTTGATAGTGTTTCTTATATTCATGTCTTTTAATTGCCATTGTTATTATAACTCCAACGTTCTTATTTTTCACTATATATATATATCCATAGTGTGTTGGTTTTCTACAGAAGAAGCTTATAACATTTGAAAATATCATTCTTCTTGTCTTAAGGCTAGCGTAACCCATCTTCTTCAAATATGCTCTTTTCTTGGTTCTTCTGCTTAATTTTTTGGAGACAGTTCCTACTTCGCTCTTTAGAGTGCACCGAAGCTAGTGGAGAAGGTGTTAACTCTGAGGTCGGATCCCATTATCCTACTGCATCGTAAAGGGGGAATTTTCGACTTAGGATAGTGATTTTTCACGACATCTTAATTTCAAATAAATCATTCCAATTTAATTATATCTGCTATTTCTGCTAATAGTTCCTAATATCTATCGTCCCTTTTAACTTTTGTCTGTTGTCAACAACTTTTTTAAAGGGCAGTTACCATATGATTTTGGCTTGAATCTTCCAAACCTTAAAAAAATTAAATCTTAGAGAAAATCAAGTCCTTGTACATATGATTTCTTAATCCCTGTACATGACACTTGAAATCAAATCAAACTCCATATTTCAATTCAACATGAGATATAATCATGAATAATACATTGAAAAAAACCTTGGTTCTTTGATCAAATCAAAGAATCAATCAAAACATATAGTTCCAAGTTTCATACTATCTAGATCTATCCTTATTTACTTTATACTAAGGTAAAGAAATCTAACAACAGTAAAAAAAATCAATATAAAAGAAGTCATCCTTACCCTTACAGACTCTTAAAATTTTAAAGTTTTGACTTGAATCTTAATGGAATTCCCTTCTTGATCTTTAAAGTTGCTTCTCTTTGGTCCCAAAATGCTCTAATTTTGCTCTTCATAATTGCCTCGCAATTTCTTATCACTCTCCATCTTCTTAACCTTCAAATCATAAAATGTTTATAATAAGTTATCGTTAATATGGGACTAACACAGGTTTGTGTTTTACTCGTGTTGGCATATTAACTCGATAATTAAATCTTAAATTGCACATCCGAGGATTTATCTTGAGAACTAACACATATTTAAATTTAGTTCATATTTGTTTGTACGACAAATTCTCAAAGTAGTAAAATAAAGCATAGCCTTACAATATAGAACCATGCTACGTTCAATCTAAATTATAAAGAATTGTTATTATTTATGAATTTAATATATAACTTTTTATTTATGGCTATGAATTATTTGTTTGTTTAAATCCTCGTACGCTTGTCAATAGAGTTAATTATATTAAATCAATCTCAGAGGAAATGGCAACACGAGCACGTCCTTGGACAATTACCGACTTACCCTGCAGTCAAAACTCGGAACTCCTGGTAGGTGCAAGTATTTGTGCGAGGAATGAACGTTGAACCCAACGACACAAGCGCTTGTGCGTCTCTTTCCACTCTGAAACTACGGTCTCTCGCTTTGCTTTGTTTGTCGTCCCCTTCTTTCTTTCTCTCCCATATTCCTTTTTTATTCTCTGTTTCAAGACATCAACTTTCTTGTTGTATCACTCCCCAGCTGCTGAATACGTACATTAAGAGACGCAATGGCTGTGTAAGTTTAATTTTTTTCCCCCTCTCTCATTTCTGTTTCTCGATTTGAGGTTCCAAAGATTAACAAAACCCAGATGGGTTTTCTGGGTATTTGGCAGTTCCACTTACTGTGATTAGATGATGTTATTGGTGTGCTATAATAAAACAGAGATAAGCTACATCAATAAATTTTGAATTTTGTCTCTGTACCTCTGATTTCCTGGTCTTGGCCAACTTGATGAAGGCTACTTTTCTTCTATGGTATCTTATTGAGGTGTTCAATTCTTTTAATGAGTGCGTTTTTAGCTGTTTTGACTTTCTTGGTTTGTGTACAACAGAGTTGCTTCTGCTCCTGGTAAGGTGTTGATGACTGGAGGTTACCTTATATTGGAGAGACCAAATGCTGGAATTGTTCTGAGCACCAATGCTCGATTCTATGCCATTATCAAGCCTCAGTATGATCAAATCCAACCTGAAAGCTGGGCATGGGTATATATGACATTCTTCTGGTATTAGTGTTCGTAGGTTTCTTTCTGGTTTTGTCCTAAAAACATAACTTTAGAACATCTTGTCTATTCTTATTTCATTTTGGATCTAAATTTGGAGAATGCTTGCTTTGCTCGAAAAGATTGATGCCAGTGTTAACATTCTATAATCCTCGCGCGTTAACTTTCAGGCTTGGACTGATGTGAAATTAACTTCTCCCCAACTCTCCAGAGAAATCATGTATAAATTGTCACTGAAGCATCTAACTCTCCAGTGCCTCTCCTCAAGGCAAGTTTTCATTTGCTATACAATGTCTGATTTTAATGGTCATCTGATATTTTTCGTCATCCTTGGCTTATACGGTGGGTTTAACTTTTTGCATGTTTTGTAACACTTCTACTAGAGGAATCTTAGGGGTGTATGGGAGAGCTATGCTCAATCCAGATGAGAGAGAGAGAGAATATGATAACATTTTGAGAAAATCACGGTTAAAGAAATCTTTCAATGATGGTTACTTCTCTTGGCTTAATTTTTAGTGAGTTGAGAAACCCTTTTGTGGAACAAGCTGTTCAATATGCCGTAGCAGCTGCACATGCAACATTTGACCAAGAGAAGAAGGATGCGTTCAACAAACTGCTTTTGCAAGGTAATGCTTGATGCTTTCTTTTTTCTCCTAGCATTGTACAGTCATGAATGACCAGGAGTTCAGTAATCTAATCTTTTAGCTGGGTTAGTCATGCAGGTCTTGACATCACAATTTTAGGTTGCAATGACTTCTACTCATACCGGAATCAGGTTTTCACCAGATTTATGATCTGCTTAATGGTCTTTCATTTGTAATTATTTGGGAGGTATCTTCAGTTATTGGCAGGGTATTCGGATGCATTTCATTTTCTAAAAACATTTTGGGTCTTTTAATTTATCTTCATTTCCTGGCGTTGTTTCTTCAACCATAGTGTACAAGAACTACGAGGTAGGTTTATCTGTTGGAGTCATTCGATTTGCTTTGAAATATTTGTTGATAAGTACAACAATATCTATATGATGAAAGAATGAGTTAGGAGCTTTTGAGTATTGATATCCCAAATGTCAATTGCTTTTCAATTTTGGAGTTCTAGTTATTAGATCTCCATCCAAGCTTTTAATTTTTAAGATTCTTCAATGGATTACATATACTTGCAGATTGAAGCACTTGGACTTCCTTTAACACAAGATTCATTGACTCAACTTCATCCTTTTACATCAATCACCTTCAATGCTGAGGAAGCAAATGAACAAATTTGCAAGCCTGAAGTTGCAAAAACAGGACTGGGATCATCTGCAGCAATGACAACTGCTGTGGTTGCTTCTATACTTCATTATCTTGGAGTGGTTGACCTTTCATCCTGTTCTAAAGACAAAAACCAGGAGTATCTTGATATTGTACACATTATAGCTCAAAGTGCCCATTGTATCGCACAAGGGAAAGTTGGTAGTGGGTTTGATGTGAGTTGTGCAGTTTATGGTAGTCAGCATTATGTTCGCTTTTCGCCACAAGTTCTATCTTCTGCTCAGGTCTCTCTCTTTCTCTCTCTCTCATGCATGAGCACACTTCTGTACAGACATCAAAACTATATTGTGTCTGAAATTAACTCTGAAATTAGAGTTCAAGTGTGTGTGCAAGATTCACAATTATTTTCAAGATGAATGTAGGCTGCCCAGCACTCATATCATCTTGGGTTCAATATTACATGCCAAAATTGACGCATTCGGTTGATAATACGCTGCTCTATGTACCAATATTATATTTTTGTTTTTGTTGCACGAATATCCATGTTGACGACATGGTCTCAGGCCCATCTGATATCCAAAATCAATTCACATATGGCAAGTCTACAATCTGGATGCTATGACAAACTTAGATTTCTAAATAGATGCTAAGAGTTTTACATTGCCATCTTTTATATGTTACTTTCAAATTCTTCCTATACTTTTTACTCTTACTTGTATACTGCCATTCCTTTCGACTCTCAACCATTGAAATTGGTGTTTAAATGGATATAGACTATTTATTTGATTCATATTTTATGCCTATCTTCTAAGAGACATGGAGTACAGATTTTATGAAGGTATATAACAGCTGGCAAATGTGACTGGAAGATCAATCCGGATACTGCATAAATGATGCATTGATATTGAACCTTTGTTAGCGAAGCCAATAGGCAATGCTTCAATTTAAATAGAAAATCTATTTGAATAGCCCCCAAAACAATATGTTTATTCAAGAAACTATTTAACCCAAAAATTATACAGTTGGGTTAGCCTAAAAAGTTATCATTTATAGCTCTGAAATGCCTCTCATGGGCTAGAAGCTTGGGAAATCACTGGCCTACCCTACAATATGCTGAAACTGAAAATTGAGGTTTACATGACATGGTAGCATGACGAATTTGAGAGCTTTTTGTGATAAGACTATGATCCTATATTAAGAAACTATTCAACGATAAAGTAATATCATGTGTGATGAATTCAACAGTTTTAGTGATAAGCATATGATCCTATGTTAAGAAATTGTTTAATCCTAAAGTATATGTTGTTATGTAAGACTTGGGAATGTATCATATATAACTCTTAGTATATTTGTATTATTTGCAATGGAGCTTTGAGAACTTACAAAGAATAAATTGTTTAAGACATCCTTTATTTGTAGCAACTTCCACGTCAATTGTGATATTCCCAATGATTGGTAGTTTCTAAACATTCTAGGGTTCTGACATTGTTACTGTGAGTTTGTCAATTTCGACACTGATTCCAAGCTTTGAGCAACTGAAGTATAGCAAGGAAATGATCTTTGAGAAGATATTAAATAAATCTTGTCATCTTCATTAACGTTATTATCACAGGAAAGATTACACTCTTAATGGTTGCTGTTAAGAGTATACAGTTACAGTATAGTTATATTTGTAAATTCTCTTACCTGTACCCACTTATATGGATAATATATTCATGGTGGTTAGCATTTAACCTATTCACACTCTTTTTACACGGCATCAGAGCTGACATAAAAACAATTGCAAAAGTTCAGTTTCTGCTTTAAACAGTTCACTATTGAACACCGTTAACCTATTTTGAAATAAAGAAACTTGATGAACTGTAATCTTTTTGTTTCTTCAAAAAATACAGTGATGAAGGTAATTTGCATATGTAAGCTGTCTCTTTGGATTTACAAACTGTTATTTGGAAGTCATGTTAAAATTTACTTCCATTACCCATTCTGCTGTAAATGTGAAGGATGCAGCAAAAGGAGTACCACTAGAGGATGTTATTGCTGATATCTTGAATGGAAAGTGGGACCATGAGAGGACTGAATTTTCTTTGCCACCATTGATGACCTTGGTAAATATCTTATGCCACAGTGTATATTGTTCCTTATAGATATCTATCTTTCTATCTTATGGTCACATTGATGTTATACTGAAAGTCTTCATTTTTGTTTGATTCTAAGCATATGATTTCACCAAGAGCTTCCCTTCAATAGTTCCTTACTTGCCAGACAGTAACTTCTAGTTTTGCTTATTAATTTTGTCTCTTCAGAACCTTAGAGGGAAGCATAGTGAACTCTAGCCCTATCCATTCTCTGCTTTAAAACTCTTGTAATGGAAGTCATTTGATTCATTCGAGAAGCCTCTACTTCCATGGCTATGTCTATGCATCTAAACATGCTAGATGTCATAACTGTTGAAGAATTGAAGCATTTATCTGCCGTTTGTTTGTAGGATATCTAAAGAAAATTTGGTGAACTGTACATTGGACCATGGTATTTTTGGCTTCTACTGTTCCCCAGTGTTGCAACACCAAATTTGTTTATTGCAAACATTTCACTGCTTATTCAATGGTAGTTCAGTTCTGATAATTAAAATGCCTTTTGAAGTTGCTGGGAGAGCCCGGAATTGGTGGGTCATCCACACCATCCATGGTTGGTGCTGTGAAGAAGTGGCAGAAGTCTGACCCTCTAAAGTCCATAGAAACATGGAGACAATTGTCAGAGGCAAATTCAGCCCTTGAAGCGCAGTTCAATGTTTTGAGCAGGCTTGCAAAAGAACATTGGGAGACATATAAATGTGTGATAGAGAGATGTAGCACACAGACGTCAGAGAAGGTATTGCTTAACTCTAATTTCTCTTTCTATTTCAGCTCGACTCCTTTTTCCCTTTGTGTTATTACTCTATTCCTTGTAAGATTGATGCTGTCACTAATGACTTGCAAGAGCAGTGGATGCGGCAGGCTACAGAAGCGAGCCAAGAAGCAGTAGTTCGAGCTTTATTAGGAGCAAGAAATGCCATGCTTGATATTAGATATCACATGCGTGACATGGGCAAGGCTGCAGGAGTGCCGGTAAGCTAGTCTTTTATACTTGGACATTAATCAGTTATATTTTTATTCATACAGTTGAGTGTTGTATGCAAAAGTACAGCTAGGATGATAGCTTTTGTTACTGTTTTTCCCATAGGCATCCAGAGTTGTTGATTGTAAGGATTTCCTTTCTGTAAGCACGCCATAAATGCTCACTTAACCTATGAACAAGTACTAATTAGAATTCCTTTCATTCTTCAACGATTCAATTTCACTATAACTTGATCCGAGTCTACTTTCATCAAACTTACCTTCCTGTTCACTTCATAAACTTATTGATTCACATGTCAATTCAATTATCTTTTTTCATATAACATTTGAGATATATGTAAACATCTTAAAAGAAGGAAAGTTCTTCTCATCTTTCCTTTCTTTAGCTCGAATCCTGTGTCAATTAATGCATGAAAGCATTCTCTTTCACCATGGACAATTTTTGACTAGGAGCTGGATCACGAAATAACATCTAGGTTTCCTCATTTCTATTTTTGTATGCATTGATTGCAGAATAAAGCCAGTATATATTGTAGTTTGTAATCTATTTGGGAATATCACCAGATTCTCATGGTGACAATCTCTTTTCCTTTTCCTATCTGCAGATAGAGCCTGAATCACAGACTAGACTTCTGGATGTCACCATGAATGTGGAAGGAGTTCTGTTGGCTGGAGTTCCAGGAGCTGGTGGCTTTGATGCAATATTTGCCATTACCTTGGGAAACTCCAGCAATGTCACAACAGTTTGGAGTTCCCTCAATGTTCTGGCATTATTAGTAAGGGAAGATCCTCGTGGTGTTGCTTTAGAAAATGGTGATCCAAGGACCGAAAATATTACATCAGGCGTCTCTGCAGTTCATATTCATTAAGTTAGATTTCTGAGTTCTGTTTGATAAGTTGGTACTGGTCATCTGAGTGGTAGAAATTTAACTTCCAAGCTGAAGTCTTGGATTTGTTGAATTAATTAGCCGGAGATGGAGACTCAAAAGAAAAGGAACAGTATTTAGCATACTGAAAGATTTTTCAAACCTTCTAATATCTTGAGTAAATTTATAGCAATGCAGTTTCTTTCCTGTGGTATTGAGTAGTGTTTCATGTGCTTAAACTTACTACTTTAACTGAGATGTTCAGCACTAGCTAATTTAATCTAGTTAAAAGACACCTCAACTAGGAAGCTATCTAATAAAAGGATGAGTCTGTTGTAGTATCGTCCCATGAGGTAGTCTCTTAGAATCATTTCAGCAGCAACTTATCCTCGGAAGATATAGTGGTGTCTTGACAGTAATTTCTCTTTGATACATCGTATAAATAAACCTGCCATCTCTGAGAGAAGCTATGGCTAACATTGACTGTAAGCTTTCGGTCTCTAATTCTCTTCTTCATCTAACTTTCAGCAGCATTCATGATATATCTGGCGAATACCCTTCAAATTTCAATTTCCAAATTTTCTTTAAGAATAATAACGAATAATGCCAAATTAAAATCATAAATTATCTAAGTTTTATTTTAGAAAGGTATAGTCTTATATAAAAATATAAAGCCATAAACTAAAAAGTATATTTTTAGTTATTTCAAAACATTTTTAAATGGATTGTTGGTATAAGATAAATTTATTGACCTATTAAATACTTGATATATTAAAACAAGTTAGACTAAGAAAACTATTTCGGTATTTCTATCAGATACTTGTTGCCCACGTATAATATTCTTACAACAACAACATTCAGTAAAAATCCCGCTAATACGAGAAGTATGAGGAGGTTTAACCAGTAGAGTGGGTGTTTCCAATCTTATTAGTATAATAATAGATGTATTATAATTCATTAATGACAACTCAAAAAATAATTAGTCTTTTAATTATTATGAACATGACTGTATTAGATGATATATTTAAATAAATGTGTTTAATATAACCAAAAATTGCAAGTATGCCTTATTAAATTATATTTAATTACCAATTACGTGACATCACTTATGTTTACTGAAGTACATTGTTTAAATACTTTTAAAAAAAATTACATCGTTAAATCATCAAATGATTGAAACGGATTGCAAGTTTCCTTGCACAATTTATCATAAACTTCTTGCCTCTTCAATATGGCCCATTCCAAATAAATTATAGCACTATTAAGGATAAATGAAATGTAACAAAATTACAAAGTATGGTTCTTCAAGAGGACGTAATACTTAAGAAGTAAGGAATTCACTTAATTAATCCCATAGGTCAGTAAGAATCTAAAAGAAAAGAAAAGAAGGACCAAAAGTGTAACACCCCGCTCCATAAGGCATGTGCTCGAACATCTCGGAGGATATTCCGACACATGACCTGTGAAAGCGGCATATTAGAGCAGTCACATTCACTTAGTATGGCATCATATATGAAACACAAATACGGCATCATATATGAAACACAAATACTCAAAATATCAACTCCTCATTTCCATTTGTAAAACATAGTTATACTGTAACATTACACTTCATAATTCATATATACAGTATCACAAATATCTAAGAGCATAATGCTCTTTTACAAAATATTCTACATGGAATGAGAAACTAAACAAAAACATTAGATCTAACTCCACAGTCTCAGCTGACCGACCTTTGAGATTTCTTGAGTCCAAAAATACAGTACTAGACTTCTTCTAGAACGTCTTAGAAGCTAAGTCTCTTCTCTCGTACCTAAAAATTAACGTTGCAATTTTGATGAATTTTGCGAACTCAGTAAGCGAATTATCATCGATGTGCTCACTCATGTCAAACCACAAAGACAATTCTCCATTTAATTTACAAACGAATCACATCAACAAATATTGAATAGAATGGTTCACTCATTTCAAATCACAAGAACAATGCACATTTTATAACACAACACATATTCATTTATTTTTTTACTATATATATCAAACAACTCACTTATTCATTTATATTCAATCATAAGACATATATAAGGATGTATATGCAAATGCACATGTGACTCATTTTGTTACTTTGTTGTGACCGAGCGCATTTTTAACTGTTACGATTTGTTGTGGGTGTCGATCTCATTGATAACTGTCTCATATCGGTTATGAATATCGGGCTCATTATAATATTGAGCCTATAACTCTTTAAGCATATTATGAGCTTTAAGTTCTTTTTCACTGGTCACTCCAATCACAACTGTCGTTATCTGATTATGCATTTTAATACAATGAGATGCACCAATTCACGTTATAAGCAATCAATCACATTCATTCATTATGCACAGTCACTTTTCACATATTCCTTAGATCTTAGTCCGACATTCAACATTTCAATGAGAACACTTATTTTTCCCAATTCACATTCAATCAGAAATACTTCCAATATATACCCAATTATCAAACTCCTTGGACCATCAATGTCCAGAATTATCACATTCAGATCATTCACAGTTTAATAACTAAAATATAAACAGAACAATTCAAATCATAGTAAGTAACATCTAGGTTGACTCATAGTAAGCTCCAGATAGCTATTACCTCGACGATCCGGCAATGTCTGGATGTTGTCATTCGACTTGAGCGTCTAAATCAAACAATACACATATTGTACACATTAATAAGTTGCGCAATCACATTAGTATTCAATCATACACATATGTATATGCGTTATGTACAATGCATGCTCAATGACATTCCCGGGTATATGCCCTTAATCATAAGTCTTGATCAATCAAACCTTATAACTTGTAATAGTCTAGCTTACACTTAGGTTTATACCTCAAATATACTTGATTATTCTTATTTCATCAATCAATCATTCACCAATGTTAATCTAGCATTATATGATCACATAATATCTAAATTCTCATTCATTTATACCTAATACACCAATTTAGACTTAGTTGGTTCAACATGTACACAAACAGAAATTTTCAATTCAGGGCCTTTCCCACGATTGTGGTGGACCTTCCCACGATTGTGACAGAAGCTTGTGCAATAGGCCATGACCATAGGGATTATGCCACGATCGTGACAGAATCTAAATAAGCAGGCCACGATCGTGCACTGAAGGTCACGATCGCACTCTGCCTTTCTTCTTTCATTTCTCTACGAATTCCACATATTTAGAAACATCACTAACACTGCAAATTTTCCAGAATTAATGTTCATTTACGCAAACTCATTTCATGCTTATCAACTACCATATTGGTTACATTAAATCTCTCAAAACTCTACTCAATTGATTCATTGTTCACTTAATCCCATCATGTATGTAGTCCTAACTTTTCCATACTATATCCAAGACATCTTATCCATAGTTTATCATTTATACTTCATTTCCTCTTCATTCTCCCTCATTTCCATCTCAATATCATCCATATAACAATAACTAAACTATTGTTCATTATTTATACAAAAACAGAACATGATCACTATCATTCATTATCATCTTAGTTCTTCTTATTTCAATAACGCTACACTAGTCTTTCCTTTAACATAAATTCACCTTTATTTTACTTCAAATCCTAATCTATTTCATCCACATAACAACCTATAATCTATGGTTTTCATTCTCTCAAAAACAGAATACAAACACATATATTTATTCATCAACGTTCATAAACTTTCAACACACTTTCATACACCATTTACACTATCAATCCATCTCAAAAACATCCCTATAACAATTCATAAATTATTACTCATTGTATATACAAAAATAGGTAGGAATGACAATGGGCCGGGGGCCCGTGGCCTGGGCCCGTCCTGTCATTTGTTTTTTAAGCAAAAATTTTCAAAAAGACGTTTTGGAAACAAATGAGTGGGCCATGGGCCCGACCTGACCCATCATTTGTTTTCTTAAGCAAAAAAATTTCAAAATGAAGTTGTTTTGGAAAAAATGGGCAGCTCATGGCCTGCCTGGGTAAACCATGGTCGGCCCGGGCCAAAAACAGGCTGGGCCAGGAGGGTTGAGCCGTTATTGCCATCCCTAAAAACAGGACATGAATATACCTATTTCTTCATCCACATCTCAGCACATATTTAACTCCATTTATACTTTCAATCTATCTCTAACTATCATCAAAAACGTTTCTATTAAAGCAAACCATAAAGCTTGATGTATCACTTGTTTAACTCTAAGCTTCTTCAAATCACGTATACCTAGCTTCTTCAAAGCTTACAAGATCACCAACTTTTCAAGGAGGAGTAGGTTGAGTCTTTTAGTAACAAGAAGAAGATAACAAGATATTTGAGTGGCTAGTGTAGGATTATGGCAAAAATCAACGTTATGAAGGTTGGTGAGAAGGTCGTAAATGGAGAAAGAAAAGAAGAAGATAAGAGCTTGTAATAAAAATGAAAGACAATGAAGACGGTCTTTCATAGGGAAATATCGTGGGTTATGCTTGGTGAGCAATACTTGGTGAGTGTCATGACACATGTCATGACACTTACCACTTAGTTAACTAAATTAATAAGTCATTTACTTAAGCTAATTAATGTCTCTTAACATTAAGTCCATTTATCTCTCAATTTTCTATGAAGCTAATTAATGTCTCTTAACATTAAGTCCATTTGTCTCTCAATTTTCTATGCCAAATGTCAATAAGTCCTAATGCCACTCGTCAATTATTTCTATTGCCATGTATCACTTATTTCTATTACCATGAATCAATTTGTCTTGTCACTTGGCATTTTTTCTAGTCCAAAAATACACATAAATTCATAAATCTCCCAATTTTGACAAATAAATTCCAAATTAATAATTATCATTCATCAGATCAAAATTCACAACATAATAATTCACAATTCACATTCCGATCATTTTAAATCATTCCTACCCCATAAAATGTCAATTGAGTGCATATACAGTATTTGCAATGTGTACAAAAATCATAATTCACATGTTTGTATGCTAATGTTATGCATGAGTATGAAATGCATTTCATAATTTATCAACACTATTTCTCATGTGTAATAGTCTTAGGTTATAACCCTAAGTATGGAGAAGCAGGTTATTAAAACTCTCCCCCTTTAGAAATTTCGTCTTTGAAATTCTTACCTGATTGAACAAATAAGTGGGGGTATTGATTCTTCATGTTCTCTTCTGCTTCCCATGTGGCTTCTTCTCTACAATGATTTCTCCAAAGGACTTTCACCAATGGAATCACTCGGTTTCATTATCATCATCATCACCCAGTTTGAAATCCCGCAATGAGGCGGGGTCTGGGGAGGTCTGATAGTATGCAGCCTTACCCCTACATAGTAGAGAGGCTGTTTCCGGTAGACTCACAATGTAGATGTGACAATAAAAAAGGATGCTGATGAAAACTGATACGTTAAGCGTGGAGAGAAATAAAATTAAATAAGTACATAAAGAAATAGAATAAAACAAAACCAAATAAAATAGCTACAAAGAATACAAATAAT
>JAOTAY010000001.1:17154422-17196751 GCA_025629805.1 Erythroxylum baracoense
ATGTGGAATTGAAAAGTTATCTTAGAATCAATGATCAAACATAAGAATTTCTTACTGAGAATTATACCTTTGGCTGTATTTATTTCCATTGCTTTCAATTCTATTTCTTGCCGCATTATATTTAATTTTATTTATTTTTGCTTAATTCAAAATTTCCCTTTTTTTCTATTCAAGCACTTAGGAATAAACTCGACCAGTCTCTGTAGGATCGACCCTGCTCATCACCGTTTACAAATCTTTTTGAGAAGGTATTTTATTTTTGATGGTTTCGACACCCATCAGTATTCTTCTCCCTCGGTAGAGAGTTAGGTGCAATCGATCCTTGCAATATTCCTCGTGTCCTCCTACGAGATGTCATTTCACTCCTTCAATAGAAACACTAACAATTAGCTTACATTTTATTTCAATCCTATTTCTTACATGTATGCATGTCATTTAATGCAATCAATCAAATTAACAATGCAAATAGTTAATCACATAGTATAAGAATTCATCCTACCATGCACTTTAAGCCTAAGAAAAACCTAAGTTCTGATACCAAACAATGTTGGACCCCGTTCTCGGAGCCCAACATTCGGAGTCATAAAAAAAGTGGGCAAACTCATTTCTTCAAATTCAGGATAGATTTTGGGAAACTTCAAATTGGAATTTCAATTTGGCTTCTTCAGAACATTTGTTCTCCCTTGTATTAAGTTTCTAATGACACCAAAATCATTCCATTCAGTTCAGAAATCTAAAAGTTATAACCCAAACATTTTCGGACTGTTGTTATACTGAAGTAGTACACTATACTCAACTTCCATCCAAAAATTGAAAGTCTTAGATAATTTGGGGCTCTATGTCTCTAGTTTATTTAGAGACAAAAGTCATCACAATTGGAGCTCTACGAATTAAGATATCACCAAAATACTGAAGCATGTTTTAGTAAAAATATCCAACTCACACTCTTCCAACCGATCCCCTCACTTTGATTCAATTAATCTTTTTAAAATTAATACCAAAAGCTGCAAATGTTTTTGGAGAGATAGTAGAATGTGTTAGAAATCCAATGCTTAAAAAATCAGGTCATTTGGAGGTCGGACAACAAAGTTATGGTCAAAAGAGTGAAATATGTTCCGGCTGGGAGAAAAGACCTTAGGGTCGCAATCGAGTTTAATGCGCGCGCCCGCAAAGTCCTTGTGGCGATCACAAATTTCCTCTTCTCTCTTTTCTTCCTCCAACCTGTCTTGGTAAAAAGGGTATAACTTTCACTACAAGTATCATATTAAAGTTGTTCAAAGACCGTGTTGAAGAGGACTTCTATACCTACAACTTCTATGAAGGCCTAAAAAATAAATTTTACCTCTATAAGGGATAAAAGTTCAAACCAATGCAGCTGTCCTGAAAGGCCATCCTATGCAGCATCACAAATTTCTAATAACCATAATTCTCAACTACGATATTCAAATATTTCATACTATATAGCATTGAAAAGTTAGAAAGATAATCTAAAACTGCCAAGAAGACAACTTTGTCTAATTCTACATATATGGATCCAATTTTTCCCTTGAAGGCAAAACACAATTTCTACACCTATGGAAGACTTGAAATAAGAAATGTACAACTACAAGATGATTAAGCACATACACATTGGAAACTTCTTCAATTCTTCATTTATTTCCAAATCAAAATGCATTTTATACATAGCTTTAATTATAAATCAACATTTCATCAAAGTCTTAACAAAAGATACAAAAATACTTTGGATGCTTAATGTTCAATGTGCTTATAAAGCTATCCAAAAGTCTAGCCACTAACTTAGTACAAAAGCTAACTATCTTGAAATTTGTCTAAATGTCTTGCAAGGATTCACTGATCTTGATCTACACCTGAGGAGTGGGAAAAATATTGGGTTGAGCTACACAATCAAACATACATGCATCTAATCATATAAACATACTCATCTTATCTTAACCCAACAATGTAAGTTCAACATTCATAACTCATAACTCAATACATCATCATATGAAACATATTGGATGTGATTTAACATCAAAGAATAATACTCAACTTCATCAAAACTTAACACTTCAAAATGCAAATGCACAAACAAATGGCTCGAGGGTTCCATGGAACAAAACAGAGAAACTGAAGTTTACTCTGTGAATGAAACGAGTCCACTTTCAGGTCTCGTATGCCACAAGCGGGCAGCCGGGAGAAGGCTTTATGTCGACGTGCATGTGACTATGAAACGGTTCCTCTCTCACCTAAACACAATCAAATCTCACGCTGAATTCAATCAATCACAAGTTCATATTCTCATGCTTTTTCTTCTTTCCATTTAATCAAAAATGCCATGATACAATTCCAAGGCATAGCATAATTATACTCACAATTCAATTTTTATCACGTGTCATACATCATAAAGCAATTTTCACATCATAATATTTCAAAAAAAATCAGTTTAACACACAACAAATATACAAGGCATTTTACTCATTACACAATAACTACAAATAAATTACCCACCTTATAACTCTTGAAAATCCAAACTCAATTTGGCCCTTCCCTTTGCTCTTGGGTAGGATTTTATTGATTTCCTAAAACAAACCAATTTCCCATTAAATTCCAATTCAAAAAAACCCTTAAAACTTTCATAATCACAACAATTGAAATCTACACAATTCAAACTCAAAACTAACCTACCCATAGTCCATCTAGGTTCGAAAACGCAAAACCTAGCTTAGGAACCCAAAAATCAAATGGGTCTCTCAATCATCGTCTTTCAACACAACCCATTCTCCACTTCTTTCTCTACCTAAGCAAGAAAGAAAGATAACTTACCTTAAACAAGCTTGATTCCTTCTCTTTCCACGTTTTCATCTTCTTCCTTAGCTTCTTTCACGACTCTCTCCTCTTTTCTTCTTTCTTCCCTATGTTTTTCTTCTTTTCTTCTTTCTAATGGATGACTTCTCTCCTTTTTCTCTCTTATTTTCATTTTTTTTCCTTCTATTATGCAAGACAACACTTTTTTCTTTCAATTTTACCCTTAATGAATGTAAAAAGTCATCTTTGTCCTTCTTTTATGCTTTATGACTCTTAAACATAGTAACATGCCAAAATTTCCCTCATACACTCTTAAAACATTAATTTCACTAAATCCTACTAACATTGAAATAAATAATTAAAGTCCGATAAATAATTCTATTATGACCTCATAATTCATTCTAAGGCAAAAATTTAAATTCCATGCTTATTCTATAAACTATCATGCTTAATTCAACGAAAAAAATTTTCAGGGGCGAATAGTTATCCTTAACGATTTAATACTATTAGTTTCCAAATACAACCTTTAACACGACTATTACATATCTCATTCAAGTTCTAGCTATGGGTTTTCATGAAAAATGATTCAATATAGCATTAAAATCATTCTCATACAATACCCAATCAATCCATACAAGTTAACGTAAACAATTTGCAAAGAGGGAAAGAAAATGATACACAACAATGATATGCTTAATGTGCTCCTTGGCCTAGATTGCACCTCCGAACTGGTCTCAGGAAAGTTAGCCCTCCATCTTCATCTTCAAGCTCTCATCGTCAACCATCCTATCCATCGCCACTATCAATGTTGAAGAACGAAGAAAAACTGAAAAGAAATGAGAGAAATATTCTTTCAGTTGGGTCTATCCTAAATGTCCCTTTATGCCATCACAACCTTTTCCTTATGTAGTAAAATTTAAGTTTAAACCGAGGGACACCTAGCTATTAAAAGGACACCTAGCTTTCTCATGCGTATGACTTAACTCTCATAGGTGTGAGAACACCTCACAGTCGTGCCTGGCCTTGCATAACCATGAAAGGCCCTCTTACAGTAGTGACCATGCATGGCCCTCTCATGGCTATGAGAGATCTCTCATGGCCATGAGAGGTGCTAATTTCTCATGCCCTTGTAATCCAATATATGGCTGTGAGGCTTCTCCTTTCTTTGTTCTTCACTTGACATTCTATCTTGCCTCTTCTTCTTTCAATCCTCTTCTTCTTTATGCTCTATGAATCAATAGAATATAGAAATTAAGAAGATAGCGTCAGTAAACATGCTTTCGGGTTACTTTAGCTCCTTCACTTTCGAAATATACCTAAGATCAAACATGAGATAAGTTGAGTATCCTAAGCATTTCTAAAGTATTAATCACTAAGTGTAGTATATCAAATGAATAACATTTAAACACATATCAATGGGTTAAATCAATCTTTGGCTTTACCCAATTCACATCTATGAACTCCACACCCCGGCTAGTTGTGGCTCTAATAAAATTTGCAGGGTTTGGATTGGCCTATGATGGTGGTCTATTTGGTGCGGGTAAGATCCCTTTTGAAATGGCAATTAAGGTTGAACCCCCTCCAACCTTGTTAGATCCTTTGCTGTTAGTCAATTGTTGAACAAACAATAATAACTGATCCATTTTATGCTCAGTTGATCTATGAGAATATGTTGTTGGTCACCGCTCAAATGAACAATAAATTCATCATTCATCTCTTTAAATTTCTGTTCCAACTCTAGTAGGTTTTGCTACATACTTCTTTCCACCACTCCACCACAATCGGCCATGGAATGTAACCTTTTTATAGCCAATTTGCTCAATTACCAAGAAGGGGCTCTGATACCAAGTTATCATGCTAACATTAATTGTGAGGGTAGTATTGGTATTAGATTTAGGGTAGTTTAGTAATTGATGAGGCTGGATGTTTCTGGATTAAATTGGATTAAAGTTGGGTCTCAAGAATGGTGAATTAATGGGATAAAGCTGGTCAAATTTGTGATCTAATGATGGTGATGCATCAAGAGTAGTCCACCTCCATAATTATACTCAAGCACTTAAATGTATTAGTAGTTACTTAAGTAACCATTCCACTGCCCACATTTCACCAGTCTTGGTTGAATCACCATCTTCCTGCTTAGATTTAAGACTCTGATGATGCTATGATGATGAGACTATTTGCCTCCATAGATTCTACACACCACTAAGTGGTAAAGGATAACTAGCAATAGAGTTAAGATCTTATAGAGAAGAGGGTTTAGAGAGAGAGAGAGAGAGACAAAGTGAGAGAGCAGAAAGAAAATGGAGTAAAGGAAAAAAAGAGGAAACATAATAAAGGTGAAGAGCAATAGAGAAAAAGATAAGTTTTGATCAATTTCTTACGTTTTCTCTTACTATTCTTCTCTTACTTATATATTATGTTTTTCTGGTGAATTTCAACCTAGATGTTACAAGACTCTCTCATGATCTTAGGCCCACTTGTCATAATAGACTTTTGAATATACTCTATAAGGAGGATATCACAATAACTACTATAACTAATTTTATTCGTTGCTCTACTTGGTTTGAAAAATAAGAAAATGACTATATATAGTAGACTAGATAGTTTGTACGTATGTTTGATAATATGCATGATGATGGTAGTGGTTTGTGATAATTGCTTATTTATGTTGTACTAATATTTATGTCATGAAATTGTTCTTATTAGGCAGACAAGGATTAAAGATTCTTTCACATTCTTTTCTTTTACAGACTTGATCCATGGTTAAGGTCCACCTTGAATGGTTTGCCAACTAAGTTTTATAATAAGAGCATCATTTAAATATCTCATGCAGTGAATTTCGATTCCACTATCCCTTTTGGTGAACATATCGTCTCATATTTAACAAGATGTAGATTCTTTGCATCATGAAAGTTATTACAAATGAAGTTTCTCACACCTTGACAATTTCATTGCTAGTGCTTACAAGAATAAGCAATTGTTTGAATCGTATAAGTGGGAATAGCGCAAAGAACCAACTTGGCTAAGGTGATCCTTCTAGCTAGCTTTAAGTTATTGGCTTTCCATTATTGGAATTTGCTTTTTATTTTATCAACGAGGCACTTGAAAATAGTTTTGGACTTTTTAGAGTGCATAATGGGCATTGATAGTTGTGCATTAGTATATGTTTTTCTAGGTAATTGGCATGTGTTTTTTTTCATAATTGTTGATTATTTTTGTAATTTAGGATTCATTTTGTATATTTTCATTTAGTTTGATTTCCATTGTTGTTCTTTTATGTTTGATGTTAATTTAGGGTAAGAATTGACTATTTTTATATAGGAAGGAAGATGGAGCAACTTAGAGATTGATCTAGAGATAAAAGAGGAGACTATCTGTTGCCAATTCCCACGATCGTGGGAATCATGCCAATTCCCATGATTGTGGGAATTATAATTCGAGTCAATGATTCCCACGATTGTGAGAATTATAATTCGAGTCATTATGCGGGGCTTCATTAAACTTAAGGTTTCTGGACTATTAAAAGAGAATTAAGCCTCCATGATAAAAAAGGACGAAACCCTTCTATAAAGAAAGCCTCATTGAGTGAAGAACACAAGTTTTTAGCCTTGAGGAAGGATTGAAGTCAAAGATTATCATCAAGATTGGGGAAAATAGCACATCGACATCCAAAATTCCAGATTTTGGCAAAGAAGAGAAGAAGTTTCTTTTATTCAATTTTCTGTGTTTTTCTTTCTTCTGATCTTTGTAAGTTGGATTATTTGTGTGTTGATGATGTTATGGAGACCCTAAGTGGCTGATTTAGTTTTAGGGATTGCTTTTGAACTTTTTTGTTAAAACTCCTATTTTATTGAATTAAATGAAAGTGTCTTTGATGATTATTGATTTTATTTGTTAACTTGTAACAAATCGAGAGAGTGAGTAAGATTATTTATATAGGATTGTACAACGAGAGTTGGCAACCTATAGACTTGCAATCATCATGTCAATTGATTAGTTAAAAGAGCAATCTCGGCGAATTCAATTGATCACCCATAGGATATTTTAATAACTAGTTGAATTGGTGGAGTCATTGGGTAGGTTGAGAGATCGTTCAATTGATTCCATTTGATTTGATTAGGGACAATTAATTACACCTTGAGACAGGGTAGTCAATATATTCAGAAATCTTAAATGAGACACAATTCGATTAATAAAATAGGAGGGAGACAAAATAGGGAAAAAGTAATTTCTAGTCTTTAGATTCTTGAATTCTAATTTTTCTGCATTTTGGTATTGTTCAATGTTCATTATTAGTCTTTTAATTTTAATTTAATTTTTCAGATTATTTTTATTAAACAATTTCGTTTCTTAAACAAAGTCTGATCTGAATTAAGTGGTGTCTGAGCATTAATCCTTGTAGGATCGATATCTGCTTTTTAACTACAAGTTATTACCCGTACATTTGCAGTTTTTGAGCATAAAACAAGTAGTTTGAGTTGCATAATTACACTCAACAGCAAGTTCATAGCCCAGAGTGGCAAGGGTACAAACCATAAAGAACTTATCCTTTTGAGCTAGATCCTTCGACACAGTCTGACCCACAAGTAAAAGAGAATTATACTCAGCTTTGATAGACATCATCTGACCAAGAAAATCTAGAAGGGCCATACCCTGCTGCCGCAAATTAATCAATTCAGACACAACAGAATATAGGCTCTGGATGTCATTAGTATAAAGAGTTTTTGCCTGATTCCAAAAGTCATAGCAATTTGTATAATTGGTATAAATTGGGTGAAAAGAAGGGTCAACTGATTGCCACAAGAGACTACACAACAAGGCATCAGCTATCATCCATGCTTCTTTTTCTGTTTTCACATTTTCAACCTTGGTGGTCATATGATCTTTCAAGTCTTGACCCATACACCAGAAATCAACGCTCTTTGACTAAGAGACATAATTAGAGCTTCCTATCAACTTATCTGTAGCAATTGTTGGTAGCGTGTGGCGGCGATTCTGACGACTACACTTCAGGTTTAAGTCAACTGAAGGATCTCGAACACAGTGGTGTGGTTAGATTTTCCAACAGTCACCGGAAAAGAGGGATTGACTGAAGATGATGCCAGAGGAGGAGAGAGAAAAAAAACTTTCTTCCATCAGTGGGAGAGGGATTTCAAGGTTTTCTCAACCTAGCTCTGCTACCATGTAAAATTTAGAGAAAAGGACAAAACTTTAGAAGAAAAATATTACTCTGTCATATTTTACTAGGCTTATAGTGTAATATATATACAGTAACTATATGGAACAAACCAAAAACCTAGTGTTAAACCTAACTAATACAAAATAAGCTATATATACAATTCAACAGCATTCTTTAAACCGAGCAGATCTAAAAAGTAAAGAAAATATGTTATTTCTGATGATTATATGATTTAATTATAAGAGTCAGAATTTGACTTAAGATTTGATGATGATCCAATTTTGCTTTTACAAGCTGTGAGAGGTAACAATTTTATTAAGTGGTTAAAAATTATGAAGGAATAGGTGAAATCAACTAATCATAATAAAGTACAAAATCTTGTTAAATGGCCTAATATTTATAAAAAGAATTTAGTGTAAATGGGTCTTCAAGACCAAGCTCCACTTTAATGGTAATATCAAATGACACAAACCTAAAGTTGTTGTAACATCCCCTCATTTATGGGAAGGGTATTTTAGTAAATGACCTACGGGCGTCCCGGTGCGTACCCTAGGGTAAGGGGATGTGACAGTTGTTGCTTAAGATTTCATTCAAATTAATGGTGTTAACTATAAAAGGACCTTTTCCCATGTTCTATAAAGGAACCACTTAAATTTATCATAGCATAGTAGCTCATTATAATTTAGAGCTCTATTAAATGAATATAGAAACTCCTTTCTCAATCAAAATTTAATGGAATAAGTATATATAAATCCACCAAAGGTTTTGCAGTTGAAGGAAAGGAACACATCATATATAAACTTAAAAAGTCAATATACAAACTTAAACAAAATATACAAACTTAAACAAACTTCTAAACAATGATATCTTAAATTCTAACGATATCATCACTTTCTTTATATTAAAAAAAGCATTATTAATTAGTGCATTTTTCTGAAGATTAGTGGGAACAAGTTCATTATTCTCACTATGTATGTTCATTATTCTCACTATGTATGTTGATGACATCTCTCACTACTAATGATTGTGGATTATTACTAGAGATCAAGAATTTTCTCTCCAAAAACTTTGAAATGAAAGATATAAGGTGGGCATCCTATGTGATTAGAATAAACATATTTCCTAATAGATCATAAATATTGCTATAACTATCTTAAAAAGCATATATTAATAAAGTTATAAAGAGATTTAAGATCGAAAGTAAGTTACAAGTGTTGTTCTAATTCAAAAAAGAGATAAATTAAGTCTTATACATTGTCCAAATAATGAATTAGAATACAAAGAAATGAAATGAATTACTTATGCATCTACTGTTGGAAGCTTAATGTATATTCAAACTTGCACTAGATCAAATATCAATTTTTCAATCGGAATGCTTAGAAGACATCAAAATAATCCAAGATTTGATCATTGAAAATTTGCAAAGAGAGTATTGAGATATTTACAAAGAAAAAAATCACATACTCACTCACAAGATATCTGATCATCTTAAGGTGATAGGATATTTAAATTAAGATATTAAATATGTAGAAATACGAAAATCCACATTTGGTTATTTGTTTCTTTTGGCTAGAGGATTGTGAAGTGGTTTGTAATTATTGCATCTATTATAGAAGTTGATTGTGTCATCCTTTGAGATCAAATGAATTATGACTTTGGAACTTTATTCCAAGACTTAAAGTGTCAATAGTATTGTTATGCTACTAAAAATTTATTGTGGCAATTTAATAACATTTTTTTTTCTAAAAATGATAAGTATTCAAATGGTGCTAAGTACATAAAAATAAAATACTTTGTCATTAAAAAGGGAATTTTGATATAAAGAGTATCAATTGAACATATACACATCAATCTCATGATTGTAAATATGTTGATAAAGGATTGCAACCAAAGACATTCAATAAACATGTCAAAGAATGAGAATTACTAAAGCTTGTTATTGATAATATAATAACATTTTATATTTTTTAGCTCAATATGTTAGCTAGTGTTTAAACATAAGTGAATTATGTTGGTATAGCAGAAATTGTCTTTAACAAAGACATAATTGTTAAACCATTATGGTATCGCTCATTACATGCCATATTGAGTATAAAATTGATACTGTGACACACAGAAGGAACTATGTCAATCTAATGATATACAATTCTTATGATCTTGTTAATTTTTTACATAATAATAATTTATGATTTGGCCAATTGAGAGAGGATTTTGGTTTATAATTGAACATTATATGTTATTATTAAACAAGAAAGTTGAATAGTGTCACGTGAAGTGAGAGAAGGTTAAATATTTTTATGGTAGTTCACATAACATATTCTAATTGATTATCTTTTATTTAGTTTAATAATTATTAAGTTTCAAAATTGTATTCATCAATGAAGATTTATTTTCTTTAATTACCCCATATATTGATGGTACATGTAATATACAAAAAAAAATTGATTAGAAATCGTTCCCTCTCAATCTATTATGATAACTTGCTCTTATTAAAAAAAACTATGTTGTCAAACTTAAAAGGAGTCAAAAGAGAGAAATATAAATTTTTAAATTATTCTTTGACTGAATGTTGTCTTTAAGAGTCTTATCATAAAATGGTGTATGTTTTTCTAAGGATGGCAATGAGCCGGCCCATGAGTCGCTCTCACCAATTTATTTAAAATAACTTTTAAAAATTAAAATTATAAAATAACGTCTTTTTTTAATTAGGTTCGGGTTTGCCTAACGCCCAACTCTTCATAGCAAAACGATGTTATTTTATCCAGAATAGTTGGGCCTTGGATCAGTCTGGGCCTGAGTTTGGCCCTATGGGCTCATGGACTAGCTCATTACTATCCCTAATTTTTTCTCTTGTGAATGATTGAATTATATACTAATCATATAGTTATAAGATCTTAAATATTATGTTTGTGCAGAATGAAGGTTTGATTTGCATAACTAAAATATTTTAACAATTTTCCATTCTGGTCAAACATGATGTTCTTTTTTGGTTTAAGAGATATTTGTTTTTCATTCAATTTTTAATAATAACTCATTAGAATTTATTTGGTTAAGTAAATTTGAATAATAATTTATGGTCAAATCGTGATAATTATTAACCAATAACACGATGTTGAATGATTGGGAATGACAGCAGACAAGTATTGAAAATTGAAAATCACAATTAGTAAAATATGAAACTAGTAAGTAGCTATTTTAATTGACTATTCAATATACGTAATAAAGATAGATTCAGACAAAGTATAAACAACATTGCAAGAAAATATGTCTTTCGTTGTCACTTTACATGGTTGAATCAGTCTAGACTTTAGATCTTGTCATTTTCAATCAAATAAAAACATATTTGAGTCTTGATGTATAATAATAGTCATTTGGGATGAAACAAAGACAGAGGATGTAATTAAATAATGATTCAGTCTGACTTATCTGAGCCAAATTACGATTACCTAACAAAAAGATAAGTACATCTCTAAGATTGACTGAAGAAGTTGTAATAAAATGCAAGGGTTAGACCAAAGCACTAGAATGCTGTAAATTATGTACCAAGAAAGCTTGTAAAATAAAAAGGATAAATATATTGCAAATAAATTAGGAAGCAATGGTTTTGGATCACATATCTTAGGAGACTTGGTTGTAGAGATCACAATGGGTCGGGTTGCCAGAAAATAATGTTTTTTAATCACATGACCGACTTAGAATAACTTTTTTACAATTTATTGGACTTCGAGTTGAACAGAGCCAGGGCAGCTCGAGCACAAGAGTTTACCGTCACCTGTTAGGCCTCAGGTCGAACCTAACCGAAGTAGCTAGCTTGAGCCCTAGTATGAATAATTGCAACATAATTTTTAAAATTTTTAATTAATTTTTATCTATTTTAGATTTAAAATAACATATTATTAGTATTTGTCATATTAGATATTAAATATCATGTTGTTTTTTATTATAAATAAATAAAAATTTAATAAAATATATAGAATTTTTTGTTTAATTTATTATAAGATTTTTTATAATTAAATAAAATTAAAAATGTACTTATATTTTGTTAAATAGTTGAAATAATTCTCCTTTTTAAAATGTAGTTCTATAAAATAAATTATTGTCAAGAAAATGTGTAAATTATTTTTAAAAAATACATGACTTTTATACTAATAAGTAATAACTCATCGTTGAGTCCGCTAATATTAAATATCTATACAAGATAAAATAAAAGGCAAATTAATAAATTTGGTCTAAAGAAAAAAAATGAAAAATGTTGGGTCCAAATGAGGCCTACCCGAAAACAACGCGCTCCCCCAAAGCGCGTGAGTGAGAAAAGTCAAAATACACAAAAACAAATATCTTGGTCGTGCGGTGAAGTTAGTGCACTCGTGTAGCGGCCCAGTCGCTGGCAATAATGCGTGCTTCCACTCTCAATCACTGGAGGGTCAAGAAGCCAAACAAATAAAGAAGCATTGAAAACTGAAACCTAAATGTGGTCCCCACCTTCTTCTCCCCTGAGCTTTTGGACCTATCGCTATGTCTTCCCTCTTCTGTCTTGTGTGTAGTTTTCTCCGCATCATCTCTCATCTCTCATTGCTCTCCGCTCTTCCTTCTGAAAAGGTTTTCACTTTTTGGTTGCACCACAAAGCATGTAGAAGAGAGAGCTCTGAAAGCAAAGTGTTTCTTTTTTTTCGTTCCCAAGCTCAATCTTTCTCTCTCCATTTTTGTCCCTTCCCCTTTGGTATCATATCCTCTCTTTGTGTGTGTGTTAAAGTTTGTGTCTTTTTCTTTCTCGTCTTTCTCTCTTTAGAAAGTTTGAGGCTTTCACTGAAAAGGGTATTTGTGAAGTTCTCTTTCTTTTAATGCTGGGCGGTCTTCTGTTTGCAATTGAGCTTTGATTCTCTTTTTCTAGGGTGGTCATTTCTGGGATCTTTCGTCTTGTGATTTGTTCGGGGCTAATTGATCTTGAGTGTAACTGGATTGATTTTAGGTTTCCTTCTTCGGATATTTGTTATGGTTGCTTAAAACCCTTGATTGGACCGTGAAAAGGGTGGAATTTTGTCACTTTTCAGCTTGAATATGTCTTGTTTGACTGTGATAATATTCAACTTTAGATGGCATTTCCCACTTTATCGTATAAAAGTTGTACTTGCTCTATGAATAAATGATTTGACTTTTGCTCAATTCTTTTGGAGTAGGATAGCTTTCTGGATCAAGCTGTAAGTTACTCTTTCAAAGGATAACTATGCTGCTGGGTGTTGTCCCATGCGAAGGGTGCCCTCTAGAATTTCCCTTCTGCTTTGTTAGGTGGTTCTTTATTTGGAATCTTCAAGAGATCATAATTTATTGATTATTTTCTGATGATTCTTTTTATGAAGGTACGATCCTGTGAGCAGTCAGTAGTTTGATGCCGTGATTGAAGGTATAGTTAATTAGTAGTTGTGGTGGAAATGGAGCAAAGTGAGGGAGAGAGCTGGAGGAGATTGGTGCAAAAGATGCTCCCTCCAGGAGCTTCTATCCCTGAGAATGAGGCTGAACTTGATTATTCTATAGCTTTGGAGTACGAGGGCCCAGCAGTGTCCTATAAAGTCCCCAAAGTTGAACCCCTGGATGTAACGGACGCAATCCCAATGGCCGAGCCTCTTTCAGAATCGCACAGATCAGTTGCTAGTTTTGGTCTTCATACTGCAGAGCCAATTCCCTTACCCGTGTCTCGCGTTCCCGGTTTGACAAGGTCACTAACTCAAAGTCCTAGAGGATCTGCAAGCTCGGAATCAGTTGTTTCTGTATTGCAAAACCCTGATTTTTCTTCAGCCTCAGCTTCAGCTTCTCCTGGTTCGGTCCACAATCCTCCTAATAATCATTCAAAACCACTGGGCAATGAAGTAAAGAGAGTTTCAGTTGTGACATTTAATACTGTTGATGGATCGTACAAGAAAGATGTTGAAATGCAGAAGCCAGTTTATCCGGAGTATGTTGGGGTTTCGAAAGAAAAGAAGAAGAAAAGGAGTAGACTTTGTTACAGGTGTGGAAAAGGGAAGTGGGAAACCAAGGAGTCTTGCTTAGTTTGTGATGCCAAGTATTGTAGCAATTGCGTTCTTAGAGCAATGGGATCGATGCCTGAAGGCCGCAAGTGTGTTTCATGTATTAGACAACCCATAGATGAATCAAAGCGGTCAAAGTTGGGAAGCCATTCAAGAGTTTTATCTCGCTTGCTCAGTCCTTTGGAAGTTAAGCAAATTATGAAAGCAGAGAAGGAATGCTCTGCTAATCAGCTTCGGCCAGAGCAACTAATTGTGAATGGATTCCCTCTGAGGCCAGAACAAATGGCAGAATTGCTTGGATGTCCATTGGCTCCTGGGAAGTTGAAGCCTGGCAGATATTGGTATGATAAAGAGTCTGGACTTTGGGGAAAGGTGAGTGGGTTTTCAACATGAGCATTCAGATAAATTTGTTTAGGACTTGGAGTTGTGTTAATTCGAGAGTTGTAGAAAGTTCTTTTTAACATACTAACTCGCTGGCTTACAGGAGGGAGAAAAACCAGACAGAATCATTAGTTCAAACTTGAGTTTCACTGGGAAATTGAGCCCTGATGCAAGCAATGGGAACACTGAAGTTTATATGAATGGCCGAGAGATTACTAAACTCGAACTCAGGGTATTAAAAGTAAGTAGTTACAATTTTTTCTTATTTTTGTTCTCATGCAAGTAGCTAGGTTGAATTATTTGAACATGAGCGTGACAGCAGCAGTTAGGTTGGTCAACAATCCTCTTCTGTTCAATGGATTAACAGAGTCTGCAAAGCATTAAAGGCCTGTAATTGAGTTTCTGTGGTTGAGTTATCTGTAATCCTCATATTCTATGGAGATACTCTTGAATTTGGTAAAAGAAACCTGTAATCCTCATCCCGTTTGTTTCATGAAAACACTGATAACAAGGAGCCCATAATTTTCCTTCAACCAAGCATGCCAATTATTCAACGAAGCCTGTTATTGGGCCTATCAGGTCTGTCTTGTCCTGAACAAAGTAGGGTGTTCTTAGCTAGCTCAATGTACACATCAAGATTGGATTCAAGCGCAAGCCCCTGTATCTACAAAACTCAGTTAATTTCCCTTGTTTTTTAGTCAGCTAGTAGTTTCTGGTGTGATCTTCAATCATACGCACTCACTTTACCTATGGTGCAACCATCAACCTTTAAGTAGCAACTATCCTCCAACATTGATTGTTTATGGACTATAGTTAATTAGATAAACCTTCATTTTGTCTGATTAGTTCCAATATGGCTGCTCTCTCATATTTCTCATGTAGCTTACATTTTATTATGGTCTGCATGATAGTTTGTTGAGTTTGACCTACTTTATGAAGCTTATTTTTTTATCATTTTGTTCTTATATTGTCGATTAATTAATAGGCAAGTTTAGTTTTCATTTACAAGATATTTGATGCATTTTTCTTGGCTTCGATAAGTAAAAAGTAGATGTAACACTTCACAAAGGCTCTGTCCAACTTCTATGAGCAATTATCTTTTTCTTGCTTCAAAAGCTTTATCATTACCAAGAATTCATAGGGACATATTATCCAGTGTTTGATCATCTGTCTCCGTAGAAACAGTATCCAAACTTTTGATTATCTGTGTGTTTGCATGTGCACACTGTTCACATCCTCATCTATTTGTGTCCATGTTTAGGAAGATGCTGGCACTCTCAGCTGTTGTTCTTATAGTATCTGCTTTGTTGTACTTATTTATATGGATGAATGTGCGACATTCTGCCTACTCTAATGTTACTCACTATACATGTTTGGTGAACGTATAGATCAAGCCATTTTTGAAATAGTTCATCAAGCATTGGATTCATGGGGCCCCTTACTAAAGAATGTGAGACTTAGATATTTATGTACCTTCCAAATCAATTGTTAGCTGTAAACTGAGTTTATTTTCTAGATCATCATCCTTTTGTAGAATGTTATCATTTTTTCTTGGTGCTTTATGAGTCATCGACACACTGTTTATGGCCTATGAACCCACTAACCAGATTTTGGATGTTCTCAGCTAGCAAGAGTGCAGTGTCCACGTGATACTCATTTTTGGGTTTATGATGATGGCCGTTATGAAGAGGAAGGTCAAAATAATATCAGGGGAAACATTTGGGAGAAGGTATATATTTGAAACTTTACTGCCAACAATTTGAGAGCTGCTACAAATTATTGATCTTGAATAAAAACATTCTGGATTTGATTTTTGCTAGACAGGCATCAACACGGTTTGTCTCTGCGTTATTCTCACTACCTGTGCCACGGAGTCAACCTAATTTATTGAGAGATGAAGCTAGCAATTATACTACAGTTCCAAACTATCTAGAGCAGAAAAAAGCACAAAAACTCCTTTTGCTTGGTCTTCAAGGCTCTGGAACCAGCACTATCTTCAAGCAGGTTTGTCCACTCATTTCAGTGTTCTTATTTGGAAAGTTTTTAATGCAGGTAATCCTCTAAATATAGAGCTTCCAACTTTAATTCTAATCCATCTTTGATACTTTTGTTTTTGTTTGGTATGTTTTTGTGTTGAAGAAAGCAGTTAATTAGGCTGGAGTGTGATTTTATTTTCCCACAGGAATATATACTCTTTTACTTGTTATTACTTTGTATGGACCTGGTAAAAAATCCTTGATGCCATATGTATAGAATGCTATGGTGAATCAATGCTGCAGAATACTCTTGAATCCATATGTTTTTTGACAAGATAACTTGGTGAGTGCTCGATATCAGTGATATCCTAGTGTTGCTTTAGTATGGTAGCTGGACAACATATAATATGTCAAACCACGGTTATGCCAAATCTTGCTATGTATTTAGATTAGTGAGGGTATTGGGGTTCTGGTGTATATGAGGTGCTACATTGGTGTCTTTGGGGAAGATAACTCTGTGCTCTAGAACATCATCTGCATATGTGATTGCAACTTATGATGTTAGCTTTTGTGCATGGATGATCGTTTAAGTTCTTTTGCCAGATTTCTTAATTGAATAAAGATTCAGCATTCATGTAATAATCTCAACAAGCATTCTAGAGGTGGATGGTCTAACTGCTGCAGAGAATTATAGAGAACTCTTTAAGTTTGGGTGGATTAAATATAACTTTTGCTATATTCAAACCATCCAAACTTTTTTTGTGAACATTTGAATCTTTTTATTCTCTTTCTTCTCTTTGAGTCCTCTCGTTCTCTCTCTTTATACCACCACTTTGGTTTGTCCTCATTGTCTTGGGTCATTTGCCAAATGCAACAATTTCATGTACGTCTCTGTTATTACGCAACTATATTCAATTCATGCCAATTTGGCTTTAACCAATTGTGATAGAGCAATCGTATCAGTCAGATGTCAGCAACTTGACTCCATAATCCATATGTTGGGTATAAAATTTCAGGTTAACCTGAACTACATCAATATAAAGGGTATGGGCGTCTCTTCTAGCACTTCACGCAGTCATCAGGAGAACTCTTAAAGTACATGAAAAGAAATTTTTCATCAATTCTCCAATACATTAATGGGGCATGATGCTTTTGGTTTATTGTTGTTGGATTGGCAATTTTTGATAAAGGAATGGACAAGAGACATTGAGTCATTATAAATTCATTATGCTTCCTGTAGTGGGAAATTTGCTGTCATTTTCTCAAGAATTATTAGTTTTTATGTTCAAAACCACATATTCCATCTCATTTAGAAGTTATTGTACTTGACTCAACAGGCCAAATTTCTGTATGGGAACAATTTTACGGTAGAAGAACTGCAGGATATTAAGTTGATGATTCAGAGCAACATGTATAGATATCTCAGTATATTGCTGGATGGAAGGGAACGTTTTGAGGAGGAGGCAATGTCTAGAATCAAAGAACTGGATTCTCAAGATCACAACTCTGAAGCAGGTAATAATAGTAATACATATTTAAATATGGTTATTTGACATAGTTCTTTTGTGGTCTCCTATTATTTGTTGTTGCCAGTTTGGAATGATTTATTGTATTTGCTTGTTCTGAAGTGCTTCATTGAGGGGCATCAAGGCCACCTCTTGTTTGTCAAGTTTAAAGTCTGTAGTATGTTATGGAATAGTGTAGACTTGGTAACATATTGGGTCTCCAAATCACAGTTTTGATTCAAACTTTGCTTCAGGTGGCGAGGTTGATTCTGTTGAAACTAATCTATGTGTCTACTCCATCAACCCAAGGTTGAAGCATTTCTCAGACTGGCTGCTGGACATTATAGCCACTGGAGATTTGGATGCATTTTTCCCTGCAGCAACGCGCGAATATGCTCCATTAGTTGAGGAGGTGTGGAAAGATCCTGCCATACAGGAAACTTATAAAAGGAAAGATGAGCTTCATTTCCTTCCTGATGTTGCAGAGTATTTCTTAAGCCGGGTATTTCATCACCTTCCTGGCTACTCATAGCAACTTGACACTTGCTTCCTTAAGTTTGTTTACTGTTGTAATTTCTCATAATTACCACTTTCTTATCAACAAATAATTATAGTTTGTCCCACATTGGATTTGCTTTCTTGTCTGGGTTGATAAGCTTATGAGCAGTTTTGATGTTGAATGACTAATTAAGATGTTATTTTTTCAGGCTGTAGATATCTCAAGCAATGAGTATGAACCTTCAGAGCGTGATATTCTTTATGCGGAAGGTGTAACCCAAGGAAATGGTTTGGCTTTTATAGAATTCTCACTTGATGATCGCAGTCCAATGTCTGAGACTTACATAGATAATGTTGAAGCCCCACCACCCCCTCTAACCAGGTAATGTTTTTCCTTCTTTATAGTAAGACGGAATTCTTGTCCGACGTCTATAAACAAACATGCTTGTCAGCTCTTTTTCAGAGCTTGATTAGTCCTTTGTGATATAAAAAGCAAATGAGTTTGACTAGTCCTTTGTGGAGTTATTTGCTATAAATCCCTTGAAATCATGAATTGAAATCAGTTATGACTTTTGTTTGGTCATCAGGTACCAACTTATCAGAGTAAATGCCAAGGGTATGAATGATGGGTGTAAATGGGTGGAAATGTTTGAAGACGTGAGAGTTGTAGTATTCTGTGTGGCACTTAGTGACTATGATCGAATGTGGTTTTCACCTGAGAATAGTGGCAGTGGTTCATTACTGGAAAACAAGATTATGCAATCCAAGGATCTGTTCGGTGCAATGATTAGACACCCTTGCTTTAAAGATACGCCTTTTGTCTTGATACTTAACAAGTATGATCTCTTTGAAGAGAAGATCAGTAAGGTGCCTCTTAGTACCTGTGAATGGTTCAGTGAGTTCAGTCCTCTGCGTCCTCACAACAGTCAATCGCTTGCACACCAGGCTTACTTCTATGTCGCAAAGAAGTTCAAAGATCTCTATGCTTCCCTTACAGGTCGCAAACTTTTTGTATGGCAAGCAAGGGCCAGGGACCGAGTGACCATCCATGAAGCATTCAAGTACATAAGAGAGGTTGTCAAATGGGACGAGGAGAAAGAAGATACTTATTATGGTGGGGTTGAGGACTCGTTTTACAGTACAACCGATGTCAGCTCCCTGCCGTTTGTGAGGCAAGAGTGATTCACTTTCATCGTATAATAGGCGAGTCAAAATGTACACACTCAGAAAAACAAAAAAAGGAAGACGAATGATCACCTCGTCTGTAAGCTTGCTTTATATAATCCTTTCTTTTTCCTTTCATTTTCACCATTGTCAATTTTTGTGTAATATTGATGAACTGTGATGGAGATGTTTTTAATGTAAAATTGTTCTGAGATATGTCAGCAGAGACACAAATGCTGGTAAGGTTCATATACTCGTAAATTATACAACGTGACACGACATCTCTGGGAACAAGAAATTTCTCAAAGTCTATTTTCTCGTCATGTGAAATCTTCATTCATTGCGATGCATCTTCAAACAAAACCGGTCCACTGATCGCAATCAGGACCTTACTAATAAATTAGTTGCTCCTTTTCGAACACTAAAAACATAGAAATGTTAAATAATCCAGTAACTTGGACATTTGATTCAGAACAGAAAGTGTATAAGAAACCAATGTTCTAGTAGACAACCCAAGTCATACTGTCCTAAACGCTAAGCAGGCGATTATGAGAAACAAAATGCAGTTCCACCCACATAAGTGGATCACATTCCACGTTACCCTAGAAAAATCCCAATGGCAACAAAATAACAAACACCCTAATGACGGACCGGTGCTCCATGTAGAATTCAGAAATTGAACGGTACACAAGGTGCCCCTTTTAGAAAATTGTTTCTTTCAAAATGATTCCGCAATAAAAAAAGAAGCGCACCAAGTTGGCCCTAACACCCACCCAAATTATCTATGCTTGATTCTCCATTTTGCAGCATCTGAAAAGTATCGACTTTGGGTAAAGAAATTGTTACAACTGGGCAGATCAGATCAGAAGGGGAGAGGGGAGTGGGGAGAGGGGGGAGAAAATCAAGTTGCAACGAGATCAGGAGTCTCAGCTTCAATGGATATCAAGGCAGTGTGTACTTTATCCAACCAACCGTCCAGTCGATCACGCAAAGATTTGATCTGAGGAATTCCCAGAACTCTTGGCTGCACCCAGGACACATATACTGTTCCCTCAACTTGATCAATTATACCCTCTATAAGATGGACCTGCAGTAAAACATAGAGTTCACACTGGTACGACAGCATCATCTCAGTGATGCAAATTAGGTAGGAAAAAAGAAAGCCACCAGCCTAAAACAAATCACAGACGTGCTATTTTACTTTTATATTCCTAGATTGTGCCATAACCAGAACCGAGGCTTAAAGTGGGTATATAATGTATTCACCATCCAGGTAAATCCACGAGAATACACACAACCCACCAACCTGGGCAGCTGTCTAGTTAGGTCAAAGGGAAAACTCAGCCTCCACAATAACAGTAGGATTTTCCGCAAAAAAATGCGGCTTGAACCACTACAGCAATGAGAAACTATAGGTGAATCCGGCAAAGTTGAAGTGTTTTTTTATTACTATTATTTTTCTTGTTAATATTGTCCTAATACAGAAATGAGAAAAAAATAAAAAAACTGGCCCCATAAATCACAATGGGGTAACACCATAATGTCTCTCATCTTCAGGTATCAGTTTCATCTCTTACATAATTGGTGGATTTTACTTTTACCATCAGAATTAGGTTGAGTACTTACAGAGAGGCTCTTCATGAGCAGATGTTCCACATCCTCAATGGAAAGTTTTGTCCGCTCAGCAATAACATTTAGTGGAATAGTTCGATCTTCCGAAGGACGGCTGCAGGCCCAAGAACAAATGAAATTTGTAAACAACTTTGATACTGCCCATATATATCACATGTAGAAGTGTATAAGAACATCATTTATACCTGAAGATAATTTCCATCAGGCAGAGGATGTTGATCTTCTCTAATAGCTTCTGCTCATTCTCAACTAATGCTGGTTGAGCCCTCAGGGCATTGTTGTGTACACGGCATAATTCTTGATAGCGAACTAAATCACCAGCATTAAATGCCTGAAGAATATAGTAGAGCCACTCAACCTGAGTCCCCAGAAGACTCTTTATCTGTGAATGATATTTCAAGGTCAATTTTTGACGAAAGTAATGCAAATCTTAAAACAACTCCAGAATAAGTCATTTGATAACAATCATAAATGAAATATCAGGACCAAAATTTAATCCACCCTCATAAATTGCTCTTGAACAAAAGAATTCAAGTGATACAAAATTAATGCAAGGGAAGGAAAATAATATGCATCATTTTATCCGCTTGCTCAACAATCAGCACTTATGTAGTTATAAAATAAAAGTCTTTTATACTGTCCATTACATGTAAAATTAAACTATTTTTCCAGACAAGACACATCTTTCAGTCATTGCCATCCCATCCAGATACAACCCCTAGCATTACCCATATCTTGTATCTTTCAAAACTGCATTCCACTTTGTAATAACTTCCTAAACATCCAATCCCAGACACATGAATAGAAGGCACCTCATAGCAGGAAAGCCACTAGAATTGCATAGATCTAGTTTACACAAATGCTAAATCTGATATGTAGGCATTGAAGCTAAAACAGGAAAAGAATTTTCATGAACAAATGGTTAACAGAGACAAATGTGATAGCTCTTACATTCAATTACCATAGATATATGCAGTTCGGATGCACTCAAAAAAACTTGTGGGAGGGCAAAGAATTAAGAAAGAAGGTGTTCTTACAATTGGATGAGCAAGCAGTTCACCAAAGTTGTAGATATTCTCCCCCAAAAGTGCAGAAAGTGACAGGTCAAATGCCAAATCCTGAAATACACAATTGAAAGGATATGCCAAATTCAAGTAATTACATAATATCGATAATTCAAACATCGAACATGAATGCATGCAGGGAAATAAATGCATATGATCATAGTAATTTCTTTATATTCACAAACAACATTTAAACTCTGGAAACAAGAGATTACCAACAGGCACTCTAACCTAACAAAGAAATATTAAACCTCCAAATCTAGCTATTCGGTGGGACAGAAGTTCTTTCTATGTAAGGTTTGACCTTGTCATCTTAATATTCCGATAGGTTCAGCAGCAAAATCCTGTACTAGATGTATCTCAAAACAAATAGCACTACAACATGCAAACAAAAGTGCAAACACTTGTGCTCCTTCAGGCTTAAACTATGTTCCATTAATAATTTGGTTGCAGATGAAAAAAGACATGTCTCTGTAAAGTAATTCAATATTTTACTTTTGCAGGCAATAAGATGCTCCAGTTATGGGGAAAAAGAAGTCCAGGAGTGATTATAATATAAAAATAGCATCAGACAATGCCTTCCTACATTGATATTCCTATATGCAACCTGACAAACCATTCATCATGAATGATACCACAAATAGAATTAGAGTAGTACATACCAGCTTAAATGAATCTGAAAGGGACTCCACTGATGTGTATGCAAGATATAGAAGAGCACTTTTGTAGAACTCAGCAAACTCCTGACGATACTTATGGTACTGAGAAGAAACCCAATAATAACTTGCATAAACAGATGGATCTATGTCAGTCATACTGTCCAGAGAACTCTTTCCATCTTCTAGAAGTTTCTTGCACTCTTTTTGGTCCCCTTGCTCAAGCTTGAACAAAGCTATTTGCATCTTAATATAAAGAATTGGCTCTTCAATCCGTTGCTGTCTTGTTGCTTGAAGTTTTTCAATGACCCCTTCCAGATAGCTGATTGCCGCTTCTTTCTCTGCATACTGCCTAGAAACTATCACAGCAAAGTGTGCAAGCTTGAGAAGGTTGATCTTGGTCTCAAAGTCGGTGATAAAATTGTGATATAACTGTATCAGAGCATCACCAGCCTGCATAAAATAAACGTGAAAAGTCAAATTTCAAGTATTAATGTAACTAGATTGGAGAAGTGACAGAAACAGTAATAAAAAACGCAATATGTACTTCCTAGAGCTTCCCGTATTGGGAAACAAGCATGAAAAAACAATCTTCAATGCTTCCACATCCAGAGATATACAAAATAAGGAGATTGATACAAGGAGTAATCTGAATCAGAGAAAAAGAGTAAAGACATAATCATAGAAGTATGTTAAATCAACACCTTCCCTTTCTCTTGTTCTTTCCGGTTTACCTGTGTGACAAGTTCACCCTTTAGATCTTGTCATTCAATCTTTAATTCTGCGCAGTGAATAACATGCTCTAACACCCATATTACCCAACGAAAAGATAAGAAAAGAAAGAAGAAGAAGCAGAGGCAGAGCTATTGGCCGAGCTCATAAATCTAATTTCCAGTGCTGCAACCACCAAGTTAATCTACCTCTTTCTTAGAACAGCTGCAAATTACCGAAAACTGATTCGCCTTAAGACATAAATTACTACTTATCATGCTTATCCAAAGCCATCTATTCTCAATCCTTTTGACGAATAACAACAATACCATTAATCTTCATAACAAGTTTCCAATTTCACCAAAACTATCAAAACCCTAACTGTCCAACATAAACCCTAGTTCTTGAACAAAGACACCAAATTCCGAAACTCCAGAAGCTCAAAACTCGAAATCACAAAAAAAAGCAGCAATTGCATAAGCGACCTGTGTAGGAGATCTATCAAACGTAAATCGAGAAGAAATAAAAGAGGCAGTGAGAGATTTGGACCTGACAGACGGCGAGAGCAACGAACTGTTCAAGCTTGAGAGTGAGCTGGTGCCAGAGCTTCTTCTGGTAGAGATCTGCGAGGGTGTTGTACCAGTCAGCCAGCTCCGGATTGGCATTTCGCAGGGACTCCAGGTACTGAAGAGCGGCCATGCTGCGGAGCAGAGAGGTTTCGTGCGCGTTAAGAGGTTCTTGTGAAGTTCCCTAAATTAAGTCTGAACAACCCACCATCCTTTTGTCTTGGGCTCAAAGAAAAGAATATTAGAATTACTATTACTACTAATTGTAAAACAAGACGACGGTCAAGAAGGAAAATGTTAAATTCGTATTAATCCTAATTATGATTCCCCAAGGCTACCTGGTTTGCTTAGTAAAAAAGTAAAGTGAATTTTAAATCTTATTCTTTAGAAAATAATTCTATTTAAAGTGAAATTATTCACATATTTAAAAATTTATAAAATTTCTAAAAGTTTAACGAGATTTAAGTAATATTAGACCGTTATAAAATTAATTAAAAATTATATAAACTTAAAAAATTTTAAAATTATTTAAAATTTAATTTTATTTATTAAAAATTTAAATTTTAATTAAAAATATATTGTAAAATAAAAACTAATTACTTTTTAAAAATTGGTCATATTTATCAATTTTTAACAAAAAAGTATTAAACTAAATAATATAAAATAAAAACTGAATCAAAAAATTTTGATTATTTCAAAATTTTAATATTTAGTTTCTAAAATATTGATATTTATAGACTTAATTTTACTATTAAACAAATGAAATCAATTTTTAAAAAATTTAATATTTACGGGCTTATTTTTTTTATTCGTGTTAAAAAATGTATTAAAATATCTTATAAACATCTTTATTTTAATATCACAATTAGCCTGATGTAGGAAATATTATTCTTATATGTATTATTCTTACTTAAGGGTGAGAATATCGTTAAAATTATCTCTAAAACTTAGTTTCTTAATTTAAACTAGTGAATGAGTTTTTTTGAATATATTCACGAATTTATTAAATAGTTTATAAATATATAATTATAGATTATTATTATTGTTATTGTTATTATTATTATTATTATTATTATTATTATTATATTTTAAAAAAAATTAACTCAAATTTAATAAATAATTTTTAATTATCAAAATGAAATGCTTTTTAAAATTGATTATTATTTTGTGGTTTAATTGTTAAGGTTGTCGTTTTCATAACTTTATCTTAAATAGGAGCTTTTAAGATACGACGTCGTTTTCAACACTCATCAAGACAAGTTGATATGATATCGTGACCTAGCGTGGATTATCTTTTTGCCATTACTTCAGCTTCCAACTTCGATCTTGCTTATCTTCCAGCTTATGATCAAGAGTTAGACTTATTGGTATGTGCTTGTGAAGTGTTGGATGTTAGACATTTTTGCATTTTTTCATTAAATAGACAATTATTAATTATAATTTTGACTTTTAAATAAATTATCAGTTAAGTTATTTAATTTGATCCAAATAAAGATAATAAAGTGACCCAATAAATGATCTAGATTAATGGGTCGAAGTCCGGATGGAAAATGAATCCCTTTTAGTGTGAACCTAGTCCATATCGGTTTTGTAATAGGAAAGCCCGATATGGAAGCTATATAAAGGTTATGGTCTTCTGCAGTTGCTCATATCAATGGTAAACATAAGGAATCTCTAACCCATTAAGAGAGTTACGTATTGAGAAAACTGTAGAAAGACTTAAACTACATACCAGTGAATACTTTTCGTAAAGGTCTCGAGAGATTAGAGCTCGTTTGGTGCCTGAAATCAGTTTCGGAATCAAAGATGGAAAAGAAATCAGGTATTCGGCATTCTTTCATTTTTAATCCTTTCATGACCGATCCTGGATAGGTAATAAGGTCTGTTCTACGTATTACGCGTGGTATTAGAGCGGTTACGTGATCGAATTGCTGAAAACGAAGGTTTTTCGATTTTTCATCTCATATGGTTTTCCTTCGTTTTTTAGATTTTTACGTATATAATTACGTAGAAGTGGTATAAATAAGGCTAGCTATGAAAATTGAGTCAAACGGAGCAAAAAACGACATTTCGAACGCATTCAAGGTCGCTAAGTAGACACCAAAGAAAGTTTACGGACCAAATGTTGCCGCATCTCACCACGTTGAGCGTCACATCGCTAGTGCGACGCATGCGCGGGATGCGGCCTGCGCTCCCAGGGGTGTGGGTATGCGGGCGTGTGCAACATACGCACCCATCGGGATCAAACACGTGGCACGGACAGACAGTGGACGTTGAACGCGCCGCACACTAGCGTGCATTAGTGCGTGCGTATGTGTAGTGCACGTGCGGTCCCTGCGCACGCACACTGACGTGGCTTCCACGTCAATGGCTGACGTCATCCGTACGGATGTGCTATAGTGACGTTTAAAAAAACAAAAAATAAAAAATTTCAGATTTTCTGTAAGAATGTTCTTGGGTGTTTTTAGTCAGTTTCCGGGTCCTGGAAATTTATAAGGTGAATTTTTTCATTTTCTGGATGTATTACATTAGTAATAAATTAAAGTTTAACTCTAGAAAAAGGAATTAAGGTGTTCTGAATCCGATTTTAAGTGAATTTTCATGCTTCAGACATCACATGAGAGAGATACTTCAAGTTTTAGTGTCTTGGGTCTCATGTTTAGTGTTCGGGATCGTATGATGGTTAATCAGAAAAGGAATTGAGACATTATGAAGCCTTTTTGAGTGAATTTTCGTGCAATGAACTTGCCATAAAGGAGATACATGAGATTCTTGTGTCTCGAACGGTATGTTTGGTATCAAGTAATGCACGATAGTCACTTTATTAAGATTTTTCTTTTACAAAAGTCTCAAATAAAGTTTTCAGAGAATGTCTTCAGCACGAGTATATGACAATGAGACTGTGCATTTAGGTTTTGCATTTATTGAAATAACATTGTCACGTATCATATGCCCATAAAGAATGTGAGGATAACATAAAGATGTATCCCTTGTGTTTGTGGACTTTTTGAGTGTTGATAAGAATGTAGTCACCAAAGTGGCCTTTCAAGTTAGTATTTTGAATTGTTCTGCTTGCATGTTGGGAGATGTCTCTGACTTTATGTTTAGTTATTCTGCCTAAAGGTGTTAGCCTCACATAACGTTTTGAGATGATCATAAAGGCATTAGATGGAGGAAAGTCGTTGCTTAAACTATCTATTCACCCAAAGGTGGTAGTGTCATGAGAGTTGATGGTTTGTATTCTGATCGCTTTTTACATGGAAGTCTAATTGGATATATTATGTATTCAACCCAAATGTGTTGCATAATATGTGTGATCGAATTTTCAAGAAGGATACTATTTAATAGCTTTCAGTATCGTTGTTATCCTATATTTGTGCTGATCTAATTAAAGTTACTATAAAATCACCTTTTTGATCAATAAAATCAGTGTCACCATTGAAACCCTAACCGGTTTCAATACAACAAGTAGACAGAGGATGTATTGAATGCTATAGAGATAGTTGAGGTTGATATGGCCATACAGATACATAGGCCATCTCCATCTACATCCATGAGTTCGAAAGCTCATGAAGTAGCCTTTGAAGCTCAAGATCGGTCTGATAGATTATGTCTTATGACCATTTAGAGATCCATACATAATCATCTGCTTAGTGGACTTTTGGACACAAACATAGCGAAGTAATTTCTTAGAAATGTCTCCTAGCAGTATACAGTCTTATTCAGTGTTGAGACAAGTGCCTTGAATAAAGAATTATTCTTTATGAGGTATACGAGAGAAGGAGGTGTAAGGAGTACATATCAAGAATGATCCATCTTCACAGTAGACTGAAGATGTTAAACATTTCTCTTCTTGATGTCTTCATACTTCATCAGACTCTGAATACACACCCTCCAGAGTTTAGTAATCTGGTGATGACATATTACTCGCAGGATGAGGAATGGAACTTTAATGCCTTGATTGTCCATTGTGTTGCTAAGGAGAAGAAACTCAAGCTTGTTACTTCTACAGCCCTCGATGTGACTAAAGGGAAGGTAAAGATAAAACACACCAAGATCAAAGGTAGAAAGACTAAATCTTCTCTATATGCTAATGCTGATCAATCCAGTGCTGGTGAAGGTCCTAGGGACATAAAGTAACTAGCAGTATAAGGCCTAGAGGGAAAGACTGTGACTATCAGATGACTTCTTGGCTTGTCAATTTATGAATCTGATTTGCGCTAGTCGCATTAAGTACTTAGTGGATATATAGTGGAGTATCTAATCAAGGTGCTTCCACAATGTAAGGGTTCATATCCAAGATAAAGCCAAATAAAGAAAAAGAGAAACCGATGGTTCACAACAATGAAGAAGTGAAAGTAATATCTATGGGGAATATATGTACTGAACCGTGTTGCAAGGTTCATTTAGCTTTTTACACGACACATTTTGTATATGATCTTTGGATCAATTTTGGACAAAGAAGGTTGACGTTTTGTATTTAATTCTTATGTTTTACAGTTGTGTTTAATACAAAACATAATGGTACAATTTTCTTTCCATATGGTTTGTATATAATGTGTCTTACCCCAAATTAGATATACACTTCTTCGTATCTTGCTGAATAAGTCATGAAATGAAGGACCCTGATGAATGAAAAGTCATACATGGTGTGGCATAAAAGTTTAAGCCACATTTCCTGAGCTAGGGTTGACAGATTAAGGAAAACATTCTCTCAATTCTAGATTATGATGATCTGGGAATATGTGTTGACTATTATAGGGGTAAGTTGTCTAATAAGGATATTAAGGTCAACTCATACTTCTAACTTGTTGAGTCAGATACATAAAGATATTAGAAGACCTTATACAATTGCATTATCCAATTTCGAGTGTCAGATCTGACCATAGAGGAGAGTATCATGGCAAAAATGATGGTTTTAAGACTTGAAAATGTCCATTTGCCAGATATATGGAATAGGTTAGAATAGTGACTTGATTCACTATATCGGATAGTCTTGAGCAAAATGGAGTGTTGTCGAAAGGCATAACTGCACCCTAAAGGACTTGAAAAAGTCAATACAGAACAAGACTAATCTAATTGATTATCTAAAAGTGAGAAAACCCAGCCTTACACACATTTGTGTATAGGATTACCATACTGAGGTGGTAAAATTCTTATAAAGAAAAAATGCATACTTGTTGTGCTCATTGTTATCTAGTAAGATACCATGATCACTCTGAAGGCTATAGATTTTATTGTAGGGAAGGAGGGAATATAATAGTGGAATCACTAACAGCTAAGTTTCTGGAATACAATGTCTATGATGATGGTGAGGCCTTTGACATTTCGGATGATAACAGGGTAGATACTACAATTATTATGTATCCGCTACTCATACAATTAGATCCGGTGGATATAGGTCTTTGAACCATGCCTGTACAGAAACAGGAACTTATACTTGTACACATAAAGGTTCCTGGGGGTACAAGATCTAATGCAGTTATGAAAATCTACCAGATTGAGATGACCTATTATCCCATCTGACAACAAGTCAATTAGGCGAACAGGAATATGATATTAGACATATTAAGAATTCTGTTACTTTTACAGAAGTTGTTTCTGTAACCATTGCATAATTGTAGTGGGTTGCAATGACTGATGAGATGCAAGTCATGAAGCATAGTAAGGTCTAGGAGCTAGTTGATTTTGTAGTAGAACTGCGAAACTGTCAATTGTAAATAAAGTTTAAGACCTAAAGGATTTCAGGATAAAGTTCAACAGTTTATGGACTAGCTCAATTGCCTGATGGTTCACTCAGAGAGAAATATTGATTTTCTCTCGTATCCTCGTAGGATACATTTTGAGTAATTAAGACAATTGTAGCTCGTGATGATAAAAAGTTACAGTAGATGGTTGTCAAAACCACTTTCCTGAATAAAGAACTTTATAAAGTGGTCTATATAATACAACCTGAAGGATTTCAGGATCCGGAAAGAACTGACATGGTTTGCACATTATACAGATCAATGTATGATTTATATCAAGCCTCTCGAAAGTGAAACCTTACAGTTGATGAGGTTATTACCTCTTTCAGCTTCATGGAAAATAAAGTTAGATGTTTATACTATGGGGTCAAGGGGAGCAAAGTTATCTTCCTATTACTGCATAAGGATGATATATTGTTCACGTCAAATTACTTGACCATGTTGTATAAGGTTAAGTAACTTTTGGTCAAAATTTTTGACATAAAGGACCTTGGCATAGAATCTTTTGTCTTAGGTATTCAAATTCACCGGGACAAATCTTAACACTCATTATACCTCTCATAGAGTGCATACATTAAATATATGTTATAAAGGTTTAATACATTAAGTATATGTTATAAAGGCCGAATGTTTGCTCAACTATGTACTAGGCAGGAATTACATTTACCGTTTGACTGTTTGGTTAATATCTGGTTAACCCAGATGTAGACCATTAAAGTGCAGTCAAGCGACTGTCAAGATAATTAAAGGGAATCAAGGATTATATATTAACATATGAAAAAGTCAACAGACTAAACCTAGAAGAGAATTCAGCTTCAAATTAAGCTATATATTCAGGTGATCGAAAGTTCACTTAAAGTTACAGTTTTTAAGGTTTTCACTTAAAGTTACAGTTTTTAAGGTTGCAGATGGCACAATGTTATGGAAGAGTGTCAAGTAGGCACAGGTGACTTCCTCAACCATGCATGTAGAGTGCATGCTATAGGCCTGATTCACATACAGTTTAACTCGAAAATTTGATTTCTGAGTTGTCTGTGGTTGATTCAGTGGCTAAGCTCATTTGATTGTAATGTGGTAATCAAGTTGCCGTGTTGTTTACTAACAACATTGAATATCACAGAGGCTTAGCATTTTGAGATCAAATTCTTAATCATGAAGTAGTTGACACGAAGAGGTGACATCAAAGTTTGGAGCATATAAGGACTAAGGAACAATCAGTCGGCTTTTTAACTAAAGGACTTTGCCCACTTATGTTTGGAATACAAGTATATAGTATGGGTGTTTTGAAGCCCTTAGTTGTGGCTCTCGAACCTTCACCATAGTGCTTTCCACTCGGACACCTGTCTCGTGCTTTGCCATCGCATGTTTGAGCACCAACAGATCATAACTCATCTCCTCACGAGCCTTCATCTGTTTCTCGAGCGCTCTAATAGCTGCTTGAAGTTCCCTCTCCAAGGTTGCAATACGGTCCAACAAAGGAATTACTCCCTCATCCATTGGGGCTAGAGACTCAAGAATTGCCTTTATTCTGGTAACCCTTTCCGTCAGATTACTTCTACCAACTATTGCTCTATATTGGCTATGATACTAGCTGTCACAAAGTTCTACTTTGGACCTGAACTTTTACCACAAGTCGCGTCCACCTTTGTGCAGCAATCTCACTTCGGTCCGCTTAAGTAAAGATTCAGCCTTCTCACGTGAATATCGCCGAACAATTCCGTCATCCCTCAAATACCTCACGTGCACACAAGTGTTTAAAGTGTTTCTCTCACATACCAAAATAACACAAGTGTAAAGTAGAGTAAAGAAAGCAACAAGAGATATTTATATGTAGCCGAAGCTGCTCTTTCATTAACTCTCAACAAAATGTTAACAAAAGATAAAGTACCTCCTCCTCGAAGCCCTACAAGGAACTCCCTACTCGAAGCCCTTACAATGAGAACTCCCCTAAAAGCTCTTAACTCTCAAAGCTCTCTCCTCTGAGTGATTTCTCTCAATGAGTTTTCTCACTGATTCCCTCTCTGAATAGCTCTCACCTCTAATGAGCTATTTATAGGCTCCTTCAGATGACTAAGAGTCATAATAGAACTCCACTAGCTAAGATCACAATCTTATCCTATCTTATCCTTAATAGGATTAAGTTATATTATATTTAAAAGATTACCCTATCTAGGAATGATTATCCTTATCTGCGAAGATCTCCTCTATCTTCAAATGATCTTTATCTTTTAAAGTTGATGTTCATCCACCGCGATCTTATCCGCCACGTCATCATGTGCCATATCATCCACAGTTGCCATGGCACTGCTGATGTGTTCACCAAGGCCTATTCGCACATAGGTTCGTTAATGCATGTCTATGGACAAGTCCATCTTCCATGATCCAGCTCACTTCATGGTGCAGTCTCGTCACTCCATGACTAAGTACAAGTCACGAACCAAGTTAGTATAAAACCTCACACGTTTTACATACCTCCGACCTGCCTCATCGAAGTCAAGTGCCTTTGCACACCCTCGGATCTCGCATAACTTAGTTCGCCAACTCGCAGGACTTCGTCTTGTTCCCTCGTCAACACGCCTTTCTCGTGCCGATATGCATGCCAAGCATTGGCCAAGGCTCGCTAACACTCGCACAAACTCCCATTCTGGACTTAGGGGTCTAACAGAAGGCAAGGGAATTCCAAACGCTAGAATTTAGAAAGACGGACAACTCTATTGGACGCTAAAGTCAGGTATGTGATGGGGACATATACTTATATATAAATAGTTCATTTAAGACTAAGGCTTAGGCTGTAAAAAATACCCCCAGGTCAGCCAAGTGGTCCTCTCTCTTTTTGGATCCCAAGCCTGTCATAATTAGTTGGCTTTGTGTATGACAAGCTTTCTTTGATGGAGATGAGTCAGATGACCTATGTGTTATTTGTCATTCCATGTTATATCAATTAAATTACTACTATTTCAATACATGCTCCTTATTGTTTCCTTTCCTTGTATATCATCTTCATTCATAATGTTAATTGTGATCACTCAAAGACTCTTTAACATATTTAACTATATCACTAAATAAATATACGGGATAAAATATTTCAAAGTGTCCATCCGTTTAATATTATTTTAATTCAATGCCCAAACTTTAAAATTTTTAATTAAGTAACCAACTTTTTATAATCTTAACAACTCAGTTTAAGACATTAATTACACTAATATTTTGTTGATTTGGCTAACAATTTTTTTTTTGTCCATGACATATAAGTATCCACGTAGAACATTAATTGCCAACTAATCATCCATGTAGCCTAAAGCATCTAACTCATAACCTCTTTTGCACATTGGGTTAGGTGTTTTAATCTACGTGGATGATTAGTTGACAATTAATTTTTCATGTGGATACCTATACAAAAAAGATTATGTTAATTAAATCAAAAAAATTTTAACAAAACAAATATTTTGAACTGAGTTATTAAGATTATAAAAGGTTGATCGCTTAATCAAAAATTTTAAAAACTTGGGCATTTAATTAAAAAAAATCCAAAAAGTTGGGCACTTTAGAATCTATTATCCTAATGAGATACTCCACCCAAGAAAAATTAATATCTACTCTAATTTACCATATCACAAATTAAGTGCTTGTCATCCATGAAACCAAATATTAACTATTTGGCAAAAGGGCCATATTTAACTTTACGGTTAAAATCCTATGACAAATTTAACCCACGTTTTAGAGAGTACAAATTAAATTCTATTATTTGACAAATGTTAAAATTTAACCCTAAATTAATTGAGAAACTGACAATAATGTAATGTCGTCAATTTTTTCTAGGTCAGTAATGTCTACACTGTCACTTCATATCTGACATGATAGCGTAGGATCTCGTGTACTTAAATTATAAATTTTAAATTTTAATTAATATTTAAAATAATGGACCACTTAAATATTAAAATATTATAAAATATTTAAAATAGAAAAGTTATGGTTAAATTTGTCATAGATTGTTAACTTTATGGTTAAATATGACTCTTTTGCCTTAACTACTTTTGCACTTAGTCATTATGTCTTGTTCGTATATACGTTATGCCTACTATTATTCTATCTTATGCTTAGTAATGCTTTTATGTCTTACTTCCAATAAATCATATATATCTATTTATGTTTGTTACAAAAATTTTACTTTAATTGTTATTTAGAAAATATAATTAGTTAAAGAATTAATTAAAGAAGTGGATAATTACCCAACTAGTTCATTCACTTTATATATATATAGCTTGCTTTACCTACAATAGTAATTTAAATAATAAAAAGTGAGATATTAAAAATTAAATGTAAACTTAATTTAAAAATTTCTTACATTCCTTTATTTCTTATAATCATACTTTTCATTTTGTTTTTCTCGATAAAGACAACAGCTTGTCTAGCTAATTTATTGTTTAGAATCCATTCATAAACTTTTTTCATGTTATAGATGTGTGTCCGGTCCTCCTATGTTGGAAAAACACAATTTACTAAATTTTAAATTAAAAGTTGTTTTTCATGTATGGTTTCGTAGGTGGTTTACCTTTTTGATCCACTATATATAAGGCTTTTGCTACATTCGATATGGCATTTGCCCAAAAGAGTTTCAATAAGAAACTTGCAATATAACGTTTAAAACTATTTATAAAATATTTTAAATAAATTTATAATGAATAATAAATAGTTAGATTATACCTTTTTCATTTTTGAAAAACTTTTGTATGCTTCTATAATTCTTACAACTGGCTACTTCACGATAATTTTTAAAAGTTTAATGTTATCAGCTATTTTCTTCACTTCAAAATGAGATATGTATAAAACTTATTTTTGCCTAAAATAGCAATTTAAATAATAAAAAATTAGAAATAAAAAATTAAATATAAATATTAAAATTTCTTACATTCCTTTTTTTCTTGTAATCATACTTTTTTATCTCGTTTTCCTTAATAAGGAAAATATGCTTCTTTAGTTAATCCATTGTCTTGAAGACATTTATAAGCCTTTTGCATGTTATGAATGTGTGTCCTATCTTCTAATATTCGCAAAACACAATTTACTATTTCTTAACTTAAAAATTCTTTCTTATCGTACGATCTCAAAGGTAGTTTACCCTTTTTATCCATATTATATATGACTTTTACTGCATCACTTGCCCAACAAGTATTTTTAAAAAAAATATAATAGTAAAAAGTACTATAACTTTTGTTTAATGTAATTAGTAAAAAGTGATATAAATGCATGTGCCAAATTAGAACTAGTGACTTTGATGATACATTTGATGTATTGAAAGGATACGAGACATTAAAATATTCACTTTCATGATGAATTCAAATAGTTTGTTTAAGGATAATTGTGAATTTATCATATATACAAAAAACGTTAATAGGAGCATAATTGTCCTCTTCAGTGAGAGTATGCAGAGATATATTGCTTATAGAGAATGCATTCTTGTTGGATATGAAAAGTTAATAAATTAATTCTAAGAATTAGATTCATAGAGATAGATAGGAAGTTGTTTACCTATTCCAAGTCCAAATACATAGATAATAAACTAAAGATGTTTAGTATTTGAGATATCTGATACTTGTGAATTATTAAAGATATCCATTGTTCTATGTATAAGTTAATATTTAAGTTCAAGTTTATATGGATCTTAAGTTTAAGAGTAAATCCTAGTTAAATTTAACATTATTTCTGTGGTTTTTCAAATATAAAATATTATTAATTTACTAATCATTTCTTTCGATTACTTTCTAAAAAAATCAAGTTTAAATTCTCGTTTTATTTATTGATTAACAACTAAACAAGTTTTTGTTTTTATTTGAAAGAAAAACAAAAACAAAAACAAAAACAGAAAACGAAAATTAAAAACCATAATAAAAAACAGAAGTAGAATTAAATGACCCCTTAATTATTATTTTTTAGATTTCTTAAGATGACATTAATGGTCGGATGAACTAGTTTTAGGCTCAACACATGTTGTGTTATATTGTACTTATACTTTCCTTATTTTTATAAAAATTACAATTAATGTGATATTTATGATTTAATTTGACAACTCTTTCTTCTTTAAGTGAAAAAAAATTAGAATATCAATGTTAGTTATTAAAGTTTTAAATTGACATCCCAAATAAGTTATATAAGAGTGTTATTAAGGTTTCATACTGCTATCTCATTGAATCAAATGTTAGTGTGCTAGTATTATAATTTGTCTATGAAAATTATTTTAATGTAATTAGTAAAAAGTAATATAAGGCTACTTACAAAAAATAGACGTGATAGATTTTTAGTAAAAATTGTAATAATTGTTGAGTGGCTCAAGGGGGTAGTGATTTTCGAATTGCTACAACTCTTAAAAAGACAAAAAAACTTATAACTTATAAATTATAACTAATTTCGTATATTATTATGTTAATATTTTAAATAAGTTTATTATTAATTCTTCATTAAAATTTATTTAAAACACCTTATCATATGACAAAAGATGTTAAATAAGGATGATTAATCATATTTTCATAAGATTTTTTCATAGCCAATTTCACCAAATGCTCTTTCATGAGAGCTCTTAATCTTTCAATATGAGGTCCCTTGTTCATATCCATATATTATTATTAACACTAAATGAAGTCTTTTAAAAGTTTCCTTTACACAATTCTTGTAAATTTCCTGGCACAAAATTTTTGTTATAACATTTAAAATATATTTATAATAAATAATAAATAGTTAGATTATACATTTCTCATGTTTGAAAAACTTTTGTATGCTTCTATAATCCTTACAAATGGCTAATTCAAGATAATTTTTAAAAGTTTAGTGTCATCAACTGGTTCTTTCTCTTCAAAATCAAATATGTATAAATCTTGTTTTTTTCCATTTATAAGCCTTTTTTATGTTATGGATTTGTATCCTATCTTCCCATATAGGCAAAACACAATTTACTAAAGTTCTTTCTTCTCGTTTGTTTTGTTAGGTAATTTACCCTTTTGATCCATATTATATATGGCTTCTACTGCATTCGATGTAGCATGTACACAACAAGTTTCTTCTTAAAATAATATACAATAAAATATAATTATAATTATTTCATATTGAAATGGGTTAATTACAAAAAAAACTCAAACGTCACTAAGTTTTGCAATTATAGCCTGAACTTAACAAGTGACAATTAAATACTTAAACTTTCAATTTTTTCAATTCTAACCAAACGTTAGTATTTTTATTAACGTTGAAGACATGACTTGCCACGTAAAACAGAAACCCTAACTACTTATATACATCAGGCTTAATTAAGTTTAAATAGACTACGTCATTTTGAGATTAAAACCTTTAAATTAGTTCATTCTCGCACAAAAAAAAGAGAGCCTAGAGTGGCAAATTGGTATTTCATTCAGATAGTTAGAAACTATGTCGTTGTTATCTCGCACCATAATGACAAAGTGTCATTGTCATCTCATATTGGCATGACAGAGTTTGATTTATAGATTTTAAATCCCAAAATAATGTAGCTTAGTTAAACTTAATTAAATATAAAATGTACATTGTTTAGGATTTCTGTCTTATATGAAAAGTCATATCAGCAACATTAACTAAAATACTAACATCGAGCTATACTTAAAAAAATGAAAGTTTAAGTATTTAATTGTTACTCTTTTAAGTTCGAGCTAAAACTGCAAAATTAAGTAAGTTTAGGACTTTTTTTGCAAGTAAACATATTTAAATGATAAAAGTTTAATTAAAATAATTAAACATAAAGTTAAATAAGTAGGTTGATAAATAAGAAACTAAAATGTGACTTATACCTGAAAACAACATTTTCATGTCAAATAATATTACATTTTTTGTTTTATAGTCAAATGATTACTAGTTTTAAACAAAATAATGTTAAAAGACAAATTCAATTAAATAAACATAAAATAACAATAATTGCAAATTATAACTTTGTGAATGAATTCTAATTTCAAATAATAAAATGTAAAAAGAAGAATTGTCGGAAAGAAAAACAAAATAAAGGACAATTGTGTAATAGGTATAAACCATACGTAATAAAGGAAATAAGTATTATAACATTATTTATGAGGTGTTTCAAATATAAAACATTTATTTATGAGGTGTTCATATCAACTATTTTTAGGCTTAATACTTGTTGTGATATGTTGTACATATATTTTCCTTCTTTTTACAAAAATTACAATTCTTGTGATATTTATGATTCAAATTGAAGGCTCTTTCTTCGTTAAGTGAAAGAATTATAATATCAACGTTAGCTATTAAAGTTTTAAGTTGCTATCCCAAATAAGTTATATATGAGAGTATTATTAAAGTTTTAGATTACCATCTCAAGAAATCAAATGTTAGTGTGCTAGTATTAGAATTGGTCTCCAAAACTTCTGTTTAATGTAATTGGTAAAAAGTAATATAAGACTACTTACGTTAAAAAAAAAGACAAGAAAAATTTTTAGTTAAAATTGAAACAATTGTTGATTGGCTTAAAGAGGGACGATTGTTGACTTGCTACAACTCACGGAGAAGAAGGGAAGACTTATAACTAATTTCTTATATCATTATTACAGTATTTTAAATAAATTTATTATTAAATTTAAATTTATTTAAAATAACTTACTGTAGGATAAGAGATGCTGTTAAATAAGGATGATTGATCAACTTTTCATAAGATTTTACCATAGCTATTTTCACCCATACTCTTCTATGAGAGCTCTTAATCTTCCAATATAGGATCCTTTTTTAGATTCATATCCTACTATTAATACTACATAAAGTCCTCCAAAAATATCCTTCTCATTTACACAACCCCTATAAATTTTGTGTCATAACATATTTGTTATAAAGACATTTTAAAATAATTTTATAATAAATAAAAATTATTAAATTAGCCCTTTTTTACATTTGAAAAACTTATGTATGCTTCTATAATCCTCGCGGACAACTACTTCAAGGTAATTTTTGAAAGTTCAATGACATCAACTAGTTCCTTCTCTTCAAAATTAGATATATATATATTTTTCTTTTCCATTTATAAGCTGTATCTATGTTAAGGACACGTGACTTATTGGCAAAATACAATTTACTAATTCTAAAATTAAAATTTCTTTCTTCTTTTATGGTTTATTTGGTAGTTTACTCTTTTCATTTATATTATATATAGCATTTAATACATTCGTTATAGTATGTACTCAACAAATTTTTTCATAAAATAAAATAAAATAATATAAAATAATATAATTAGAATTATTTCATATTTAAGTGAAAAATTTTAATTAAAAAAATTAAACAAGAAGTTAAATAAGTAGTTTGATAAATAAGAAACTAAAACATGACTTATACCAAATAATAATAATAATCCTCTTAAATCTTAACTTGTTTTTTTGCCTCATTCCTTGAGAGCTTTTCGAAAGTTTTCAAAGCCGCTTCTATTCCTAGAACTCTAGGGATTCGTGTTTTCAAGTATTAGTGCCCCTAGCACCTGTCGTTTCCTACCTTGTCTTTTTCTAAAGTCCACTATTCTAACTCTTTTGTCCTTACGTGCATGGATTCTATGTCAAATCCCATGCACATGGAGATTGAAAATATGGCTGCAAAGGTGGCAGAAGTACAGATTGGAGAGGATGACGTAGAGGTGGATATCGAAGATTCGTTTGTTCAACAGCAGAATCCCACTTTTGATCTCCGTTTTGCTCTAGTGGGAAAGTTTCTAACTGACAGACACATTCGCCTAAATGAAATGAGTCAAATCATGGCTGCAAATTGGAGACCAGGCAAAGGCGTTGCTATTCATGAAATCTCGCCTCAAAGGTTCTTGTTCCAGTTTGCACACGAAGTGGATGTACGTAGGATTATAGAGGGAGGCCCTTGGGCTTATGACAACCATCCACTCGTCTATGAGAGAGTGTCTGAGGGAGTAGATTTGGCGAAAGTGGAACTGAAGTGGTTGGCATTATGGGTTCAGATCCATGATCTTCCTATAGGATGCATGTCCGACACAATTGCAAAGAGACTTGGCGACAAAATTGGGATCTATATGGAGTCTGACCAAAACAACTACACCGGTGGGAGGAAGGATATTATGAGGCTGAGGGTAAAGTTGAATGTGGAAAAAGTCCTGAAGAAACAGTTGTTCCTGAAGAAAGGCAAAGATGGGGATGGCGTCTGGGTCTCTATCCGTTATGAGAGGCTCCCAACTTTTTGTTTCCATTGTGGACTACTAGGCCATGGTGAAAAGTTATGTCAAAGGAATTATGACAATCCAGATGGTATTTTAACGCGTAATTTTGGACCAGAGCTGAGAGCCCCAAGCAGACGGGCGTCACAGCTGAGGGTTGGGGAGAAATGGCTGCTCCAGTTTCCGATAATGGCGAGTGGAAAGGAGGAGGAAGGAGGCAGAACAGCGGAATCATCGGGCCAATCACCAGGAAAGCGGGAAGGAAAGATTTTTCACTCAAACGTGATTAACGCGAGCATAAATGCAGGATTTTCGGAAATTGCGGGGAAGAATTTGAGAGCAAATTTAGGAGCCACGAAAGGCAAGGATAATACAGTTATGGCTAGTGCTGAAGCAGTTATGGCAGGAAATAATAAGGGCTATGAGGATGACGTGGAGGTGGATGGTAGCGATCCAAAAAGGAAGAGAGTGGGCCTGGGGGAAGGAAAAGTCCAAGAAGCTAATGTTCCAATGGACGAGGGCATTTCTAATATTGATGGCCCTAGACCAAAAAACGTGTTTCCGGCGGGTGCTGCAGTGCAGGCCCGCCCATCGCCATGAGTTGCCTTAGTTGGAATTGCCGGGGTGTGGCTTCTCCTTTGGCAATTCCTACATTGAAGGATTTAGTCCTGGAAAAAAAGCCAATGTTTTTTTTAATTGAAACTATTTGTGATGAAAAAAAGTGTGATGAAATAAAAGATGTTATTGGTTATGACTGTGTGTGTTCTGTTAATCGGATCGGGCATAGTGGAGGTTTAGCATTATTCTGGCAAAATGAAGTGGATGCTACTGTGAGAAGTAAATCCTCTCATCACATTGATGTGGAGGTTCGACTCACTCATGAAAGACCCTATCGTATGACAGGTTTCTATGGTTACGCTAACCGTGGAGATAGAGATAAATCTTGGGAGTTAATAAGGCGTTTGGCTACGGAATCCAACTTACCATGGGTTATTTTAGGAGATTTCAATGAACTTTTATTCCAAGATGAGAAGAGGGGACGTCTACCCCACCCCCAGTACTTGTGCAATAAATTTCAAAAGACACTGGATGATTGCCAGCTACGAGATATTGGTTATGAAGGGTGCAAGTTCACATGGGAGAGAGGAAGAGGGCGCCAGCACTGGGTCGAAGAGAGATTGGATCGTGCTGTAGCCTCGAATGAATGGCTGGAGACCTTTGATCAATCACGGGTTATTCATATTGCAACTACATCCTCTGACCATCTCCCTATCTTTCTTGAGTTACGAAGATTTAGGAGAGTACAGCGTAACCGAAACTTTAAATTTGAAAATTATTGGCTAAAGGAATGTGACTGTGGCAAGATTGTCAATGACGTATGGGCTAGGAACATGGGTGATGACATCCAAGACAAGCTACGAAAGTGTGGTGCAGAATTAGATGAATGGGGTCAGCATCTTATGGGAAACCTGAGAGAGCAAATAAAACTGCAGAAAAGACGGATTGAAAAGGCACGTGGAGTTAGAAATGATCAAGCTTTGCGCGAATTAGGTGCAGCTGAATATGAGCTTCAACGTTTACTCAAACAAGAAGAGGATTACTGGCATCAACGAGCAAAACTATTTTGGTTAAAAGAAGGGGATCTAAACACCAAGGCTTTTCACTTGGCTGCAAAGAGTAGACACAGGAAGAATACAATTAGTTCCTTACGAGATGATTCAGGCAACTGGCTGGCAATAGGCGATGGATTGGAGGAGCATATTACGGGGTATTTCGATCATCTCTTTGCTTGTAGTAATTCTAACTCAACTACTATTGCTGCTGCTGTAAACAGGTGCGTGACGTCTGCTGAGAATGAGTTTCTGACAAGAAATTTTATAGCAGAGGAAGTCAGATTGGCTGCATTCTCGATGCATCAAGATAAAGCTCCAGGGATTGACGGGTTTAATCCTGTTTTCTATAAGAAATTCTGGGGCATTGTGGGTGAGGATGTTACCAAATCCTGTCTGAAGTGGCTTGAGGAGTGCGAGCTGCCTGAAGGAATTAATGACACCAATATGATCATGATCCCAAAGAAGTCTCATCCAGAAACTATGAAGGATCTTCGTCCGATAGCCCTTTGTAATGTAATTTACAAGATCATGTCGAAGCTACAAGCTAACAGATTGAAGACTGTCCTACCTCGCATTATCTCCGAAAACCAGAGTGCTTTTGTGCCGGGTAGGCTAATAACAGA
>JAOTAY010000001.1:17196851-17222138 GCA_025629805.1 Erythroxylum baracoense
TTTGAAGATTGGACCACTCGGCCTGTGGATCATTACGAATGGGCTCGGGCCCAGCACGACCGACTCGACCATACCACGTATCATAAAACAATTCATCTGAACATTTAATTTGATAATGCCATCCCAACCAGTAGCGTACGGAATGACTAGGTAGTAACACTCAATATCAGCAATTCAATATGTAAAGAGTTTGAGGTAAAATTAAAAAAAAAACAAACTATGAAATAACAAAATTATATATTACCAAGTGAGTTGTTGAATTTCAATTTATTAATTTATTAAATTATGTAATCTTTTTAATTATTTTTAAAATTATTTAATTTTATTAAAATTTTAATTAATTTTATAATGGTCTAATATTAATTAAAATTTTAAAATTTAAATTTATTATCTTATTAATTTAACCTTATATCCATTTCGAAAGCATCACTAATACAGCCAAATGTTTGAATCTTGAGAATTACGAGAATGAGTAAGGTAAGGTGGTATCCCATCCCATCAAGCTTGCTTAGCCTCCGGTACAACTACTGGGGCGATTCGTTTAAGAATTTAATAAATGAACTACTAAAACACTTTTTGTTTTTTTTTTGGTGAAATGGATACAAAACACAAAGGCCTGACGCTTCAAGAAAGCAACCGAACGTACTTTAAAAACGCAAACCAACCGAACAGACGCGCCAACTTTTTCTCTCTCTCTAAATTGTGCGATTCTTGAGCCCACATTTCGGAGATCTGAGGAAGGGAAGCTGAAAATGAGTCGCTACCACAACGATCCTAACCCCTTCGATGAAGATGAAGTTAATCCTTTCTCGGTATTCCCTTAGATCTGCTTCTATTTTTAGATACTCGATTCAAGTTTAGCGGTTGTCATGTTCCTTAGGGGAGGGAGTAGGATAGGTATGTGGTTTATTCATCTGGATCTGTACATTGCTGTTTTTGAATTTTCTTGTTTGTTAATTGGTAAACTAAATAATCTATTCTTATTGAGAATTATAGGTTGCGTGATTTTGCATTAAAAAGGAATTTAAAAAGATAAACTAAGTTTTATTGAGTTAAGTAATTCAAATATCCAATGGATAAAATACTCCTCGTATTCTTAATGATGTTGAATTATTGAAGACTTTGGTTTCTAGTAGTGAAGTAAGAGTAATTCTACGTCTCTGGACCTGAATTCGAACAATTTTAACTGTTATGGCTGCTTTGTACACCTAACCAGAAGAACTCCAATCTTGAATACCAGACGAGTGTGTTAACCTTCTGATTTGTTGTTTCTGTGAACTTCTTACACTACGTGTTCCCAGAGGAAATTCTTGCAGATTATTTCTGTTTGCACTCAATCTTGTCTAAATTTTGATAATTTGAAAATTAAATGGGGAATTAATGAAAATGAGGAAGTAAGTTACCACTCTGGCACTTGATTGGTATGTGCTTGGCACACAAGGAGCTGTTAAGTCGGTGTGCATGCTTGATGAGTCAACTTGTGCATGCATTTCGAACTCTTACCAGGTGCACAAGGCTGTTAAAAGTCGTGCACAGTGAAACTTTTAAGGAAGAATATGTACCTTACAAATTTACAGAAGTGATGCCCAAGTCTTTCAGAAAACTTGAAATTTGGCGCCAGCACTTGGCACATGCACTTCAAGGCACAGGATGTAGTTTGGGTACGCACAAGGAGTAGTTGAGGAGGAAAGGAGTTAAAGAGCTGGCGTAGACTCCAGGAAGCTAACAAGGTTGGTCCTCATGCTGTGATAGCCAAAGTAGAGAAGACTTTTTTGGAGGTATCTGGTATCAGCATACAATGTCTGATAAAGCAAAGATGTAAACGCACAAGGATATTGGCATCAAGTTGGATTTGGCTCCAGACGGAGAGTTTATCTGAGACTAGTGCTGGTTATGAAATGTACATGTGAAATAAAATCCCAGGTTGTCAAAAAGTGTTCACCAGAAGTAATTTGGACAGCAGTTGTGAAACATGTGTGTGCAGGAGAGAAAGCAGAACATTTGAACTCAAAAAAGCAAGCACAAAAGGGTGTAGAGAAAAATACTTGGAAAAGAGTAAAACATGGAATTGAGAATGTGGCGTGTAACTAGATACGCAGAAACCAACATGGACATGGTGAAGAGTGGGACACCGCTTAACAAGTAGGACACCACTATCGTTAAGCTATCTTTCTCAAAAAACTACTAATTGAGTTGCTATGTTAAATAACAGTCTCTTCAGTTGTATATAAATAGGAGTTATAACACTTAGTTAGAAACCTAAATGCAAAAAATAATTTCACATGGGCTTATATTCTTGTTTTTACCACTTAGGCTTGTTTTTCTCTTTACTTTTTTCTTATTAATTCAAATCCCAGTTGTATCTTAATTTGCGTTTGATTTGTGCTCTTTATGTACCTGCAAGAGGTAGAACCCTTCTTAAGGAGTTCTCCTTTCGAAATTGTTTGTAACAACTTCAAATCTTAATTGAAGCCCCTGCTGCTTTATAACGAACAAAAAAAAAAATGATTTAGTTGCAGTTGGTGTGATGACTTAGTTGTACTCATGACAGAATGGCTCTTCAGCTCCTGGGTCAAGGGCACGCATGCCTCCCTTGGGATCCCAGCCTTTTGGGTTTGGACACAAAGATGCAACTGTGGACATTCCACTTGATACAATGAATGTAATGACGTTTAAAAAGTCTATTTGTTTTTCCTTGTGTAGATCAGCTTAGGATATATTTTACCTGATGCATCATGCAGGATTCGAAGAAAAAGGAGAGAGAGCTTGCTAATTGGGAAGCAGAGCTTAAAAGAAAGGAACAGGTTAGTCTGGACTTGTATGATTTAAATGCATTTTGTTATTGGATTGTGGTTTTTGAAAATAGGATCTCTTTGCCTTCTGTGGAGCATAAATTTTGGATTTGTTTCTACAACAACATTTGAATAATTATTTGATGATGGCTTGTGACCCATGCATTGGGAACAATAACTATTGGCTTTGTTATGTATAGGAAATCAAAAGGAGAGAAGATGCTGTTTCTAAAGGTTAGAATCAAGATGGCAACCCACAGCATTTTGTACCTTAGACTTGTTTATAAGTTGTTTTACATTCTGAGTCTGTAACTAACTGGTTTACTTCCAATTTCACTATCAGCTGGTGTCCCTGTAGATGATAGAAATTGGCCTCCTTTCTTTCCTTTAATCCATCACGATATAGCAAATGAAATACCTATTCATGCCCAGAAGCTACAATATTTGGCTTTTGCCAGTTGGCTAGGTACTGGAGTTCTTCCTGTTCTTCTTTCAATCTAATCTACATGGCGTTTTTCTTTCTTTTGCATTTTAATTTATTGGAAATTATTATGCTCTCTGGTATCTGTAAATGCCAAAGGAGTCTCAGATGATACTGAATATTTGGCAGAGAAAACGACTGCTGCAACTTTGCAGGTTTAATAATGAGAGGGCCAACTATGGATATAGAAGTCCTCAAAGCTCTTGTTGCTGACTTCTAAGTTGGGATGTGCAGTCGGATTTTTTTTCTACTTTCTTCTAAATGTGATTTTTTTTGAAAGAGGAAAAAGAAAATTCTCTAATTAGTATTTAAGGCATCGATCTATGTTTGTGTTGTAAGTACTGTGTCTGACAGAAAAGGTTATTAACAATGATACAGTTCTTATTAACATAAATGCTAATACTTGGTGGCAAACGACTGATCCTCTTTCTGTGACACTTGCAGGTATAGTGTTCTGTCTTTCATATAATGTACTTGCTGTACTGGTCTGCTGGATTAAAGGTGGAGGTGAGTATTCTATTTCCAATTATAATAGTGTATTGGTCATAAGTTTTATGTTCAAGGACAAAGGTTTATCATTATCTGAAAAAGCTGAGTACATGTAGGACCCAAGATATTTCTCCTATCAACAATATATGCTCTGCTTGGATGCCCTCTTTCATATGTGCTATGGTATAGGCCACTATATCGAGCAATGAGGCAAGTATCTGTTTCTTTCTATTTTATGACACAGAGCATTTGTTAAGCTCGTTTTCTCTTGTCCAAATGCCTTTTTCATCTAGATAAAAGTAATGCGAGTAAAGTCAATGTGCTTGGCTTAGCTTCAGACATCTGCTTGAAAGTTGTACAATGAATTCTTGTTTGAACTTGCAGGACAGATAGTGCATTAAAATTTGGCTGGTTTTTCTTGTTCTACATGGTGAGTTTGTCCATCTTCTGTCAATGGATGGTTTATTTGCTTCTTCTTGTTGATCATTTTCTGGCAATTATTGATAAAATGCTCAAATGCAGCTTCATATTGCATTCTCTGTATTTGCTGCAATTGCTCCACCTGTTGTTTTCCACGGGAAGTCCTTGGCGTAAGTGCATAGGGTCTTAATTTCAATTTGATACCACTGAGGACATTATGGGGAATTGATTGATTATTGTGTTTCTCGCGTAAAATTAAATGTGGTGGCATGTTTCAGCTCTAATTTGCCATATTTTCGGCTGCAGGGGCATTCTTCCGGCAATTGATGTCATTTCTGATAGTGTGTTGGTTGGGGTAAGTTCTGTAGTGTTGTCATTTCCCCAAAGATTTGCTTTCTTTCTTAACAGCTTTAAGGAAACTACCTGACAACAGTTAGCAAATAGTGCCTACTAGTTCATTTTGTAATGTTTTTCTAGATATATCTGTCGTTTGCATCTAAGAGTTCTTTATAATAATCTCAAATTACAATTCCTACTTCTGAATCGGGGTTTTTTTAGTTTACATATCATTGTAAGTACTTCTACAGAAGCGCATCCACTCCCTGAAGAAATTTAGTGCATTAGTTTCCTTAGTAGAAATTCCTTTTAAATGCTTACTTTGACACCATTGGCATAAAGATCTTTTCTTGTTCATTAAATGTCGGACTAAGTATTTTTCTTCGCACTTGCTGACTAATTGCAGACTTAGTACTTGTATATTTCCTACTTATGCAAAATGGTGGATTGTTAGTTCACTTAATAAAAATTGTGGAGACAGTAATGTGGTTTTCTGTGTTTGTGGACATGTACTGAAAGAATAATTTTTTTAGGGTCCAAGAATGAGCTAAGATCTAGTATTGCTTTCTTTGGCTGATTTAGGTAAATCAAAATGTAGAGAATGGAACATGAAAATATAACTGATCTTCTACTGAAGTATAGAACATTCCACTGAATAAATAATCAAGAACAAAAATACTAAGTTACGATAATTTATACAAAGTGAATCTAATGTCACTGATTTTATTGTGCTCAATGTGATATTTTCATGTCTAACTAACACTTGTTTGTCATGACAAGAGAACATCACTGGATAAATGATTAAGAATAAAGATACCAATTGATACTACTTTGTATGCAGTGAATCTAATGATATCACGTGATTTTCTTCTTGTCAATGTGATTGATTTTCATGTCCAACTAAGGCTCGTTTGTCTTGCAGATTTTTTACTTTTTAGGTTTTGGCTTTTTTTGTCTGGAGTCACTTCTTAGCTTGTGGGTTCTTCAGGTGACTGCTAATGCTTCTTAATTTTTTTTATTGTTATGCTATTATCATTCGCGTGAATACCCAAAATCAATAAAGTCCAAGTAGATCGGATTTCAGGCTGGGCCTGGATTTGGGAGAGTCAGCCCAGCCCCATCTGAACCAGTTTTGACCCAAAAAACTTCGGATTTCAGGCTGGGCCTGGATTATGTGGCCGAAACAAAGTCGTTTTATTAAGTTTTAACAAAATGACGTTCAGGTTTCGGGTCTCACTGGGTTCATTGCCATGTATAGGTATAGGGTGTGAACGTTTGCAATCATTACTATCAAAGGTGCCCCGAGATGTTAGATACTTGAATTGGAACAGAAAGGAAATACTAGGAGGAACTTTTTCACAAAATGAAAGAGTTTTTAACTTTGATGTAGACTATTTTTAGCTGTAAAACATTTTATATGGTATCTATCGTCAAAATTCTGCCACTTGCATTGTCGAATTTGCTATTTGATTTCACAGGTTTCTAACTATTGCAGATCTCTGACATGGTTGGTTTCTTTGGGTTGTGCAGAAAATTTATATGTACTTCAGAGGGCATAAATGAGCTCCTTGAGGGGAGTTGGGGTAAACCTGAATCAGATAAAGCCTTGGCCTTGCTACTTTGTTTGGGGTTTTAGTATATTCTTCACGTATCTTCCTTCCGTGTATGCTTTTTCTCTTTTTTGTTTATGGTGATAAAATTAGTTCATGTACTGACGATAGTACTTTGGCTTTTTCTACCCAAATAATGTTCTGAGCTTGAAGACGGCAAATATATATATTTATGTATATATATATATATATTAATTCTTTCTGGATAGTTAGATCTGAAGATTGGTTCAACGGCAAGATTCATCAAGTGGTTAAAACTGTAAAGAAACACTTCTGCGATTTTATTTTAAGATTAGTTTATTATCTTGAAATTTTTACATTACAAAATTATGGGACATGATCTTCTGTCCCCTTTACTCTGGCCCTAACCTGTTTTATTCTATCTCAGCCATTTATTTACGTGGGACCCACCTAAATGAATGACTGAGATAGAATGGGATAGGTTAGGGCCAGAGTAAAGGGGACAGAGAATCTGAGGGGCAGAATTATAAGCATATATTTTCACCCTAATACTATTGCAGTACAAGACCACGTTATACGTAGGTCTATCGAAAATAATTTTTTATTATATAAGAATAAAGTTGTGTACTAACAAATCTCTTCAAATCTTACGGTTTAGTGAAACTTTAACTTAGTAATGATGATAAGGATGACAACTATTGCATTAGAAGAGAACTTGCCTTTCTAATAATACTGGAGAGCACCATCTAATTAATTCCCTCAAGCAAGTCTTAAAAGAAATGCTTGCGTTGAGCTATCGTTAGACAGAGAATTAAAAAAACTAACCTTTAAAAAACTCAATATTTTGGATGTTTAACTTTTATTTATTTTAGTAACTTTTGTTATTAAAAATTTATCAATTTATTAATTAATAAGTTAAATTTTGTAAATTAATAAATTCTTATAAATTCAAATTAATTAATTAATTGTTCATTTAATAAATTTTTAATTAAAATTTAAAATTTTAATAGATAAGGACAATTTTTTAATTATATTTTAAAATTTTAATTGTATTTAATCTTTAGGTTGATCTTTTAAATTTTAAATGTCTTATTTTATCGTTTTAATTTTTTTATCTAAGTTTTAAAATATTGGAAAAACGAAAAATAGCAATTTGGTACACAAACTTATGAACCCCAAAAATTTCGCGGCGAAAGACCATATTGTAAGTGATAAGGAAGGGAGCAAAAACATTTCAAGAGTTAAAAAGGAAGCCCACAAACTCGTACGACGTCAGAGTCCACAGATTGAATTGGCAAGAAACAGGTCCCATATCTTATTGCTTCACTCCACACCCCAAAACGCTCATCCTCACCTATACACTATCTGAATGCCACGTGTCTTTCTAAATATCCAGATTGCACAAATAACCACCAAGCAAGTCTCCATACCTCTTCCTATCCCAAACTCATCAACAATTCCATCAATTAAAATAAATATCTATTCTAGCTCACCAGTAGCTTAAGAAAGAGGTGGGAATTCGTAGTTAAATGACAACTTCGCCCATGATTCCTTGGTTTAATACCCATCCAATCACGTCCATTTCTGCATTAATATTATCTCCAAGTTTGTCCAAACCAAGGGTAGTCACAGAAACCCATAAACAAGAAGCGTAAGACACATAAGACAAAGGAACACGGAGTCACCTCTTGCCATACAGACTGCCATCTGTTTTTCTTCAACCCTTTCCTTTCCTTTTCTCTGATGGAAAGCCATCCACACAGCATTTTGTACTGAAACGAAAACAAGTTGAACAAAAAGTTTTGTGCTTTGAAAGCCTCCTCCTCCTCTTCTTCTTCTACTCAAAGCAACATCTCCCTCTGCTTCTGAGAAAGAATGGCTGCTACTGTTTGCACAGTTTACACAACCCAGTCCCTCAATTCAGCATGCTCTATCTCAACACCATCGAAGACCCACTTGGGCTTTACTCAGAGGCATGTAGTGTTCTTTAGCAGTAGTGGGAAGAAGACCAACAGGAGGTGTAGCAAAAGTGTCATAACATGCGCAGGAGATACTGTGGTGATTGGTCTAGCAGCAGACTCTGGGTGTGGTAAGAGTACCTTCATGAGGAGGTTGACAAGTGTTTTTGGCGGCGCGGCAGAGCCACCAAAAGGTGGCAACCCAGACTCAAACACACTCATAAGTGACACAACCACTGTCATCTGCTTGGATGATTATCACTCACTTGATAGGACTGGGAGGAAGGAAAAGGGTGTGACTGCTCTTGACCCAAGAGCTAACGACTTTGATCTCATGTATGAACAAGTTAAGGCTATTAAGGATGGAATTGCTGTTGAGAAGCCTATTTACAATCATGTTACTGGTCTTTTGGATCCTCCTGAGCTCATCAAGCCTCCTAAGATCCTTGTCATTGAAGGTCTGCATCCAATGTAAGTACAACATTTCATCTCTCTCTCTAGTCTCTACCATAGACGTGCTTGCGAAACCTTGAAATTATCTATGCATGTTTTCCTTTTAGTCTTCTTGTTTTAAACTTTCCTTTTCCTATTAAAGAAACAACACTTTTTCTCTTGTTTCAGTGAAATGAAGTATACTAAAGATTCCATGCACTTGATACTTTTCGTTTCTGCCGACAAAAGGATGTTACCTCTACAACATCAAATCTTATTTCTGTTTCTTTGCTGAGCTGTTGTAGACATTGAGATTCTCAAATCTTTTCTAAGAGTTGATACTGACAGTTTCATCATGTACTATATGCTTGTTGACCCACGAATGTACATGGGTCATAGGAAATGTAAGAAGAGCTGCTCGATAGTTTGTAAAGTGGAAACGAAACAAGCAAAACGCTTATAGTAGACATTGTTAAAGCAAGCTCTTGAACTCAGCTGCAAGTTTGAGTCTGTAGAGGCTTTTGGTCCCTAAGAAAAATACTTACATTAATAATCGCCACTTCAGTTCTATAGTAATGTTTTATGAATCCACTAATTCCACTGACCAAAACATGTAGGTTTGATGAGCGTGTAAGAAAACTGTTGGACTTTAGCATTTACTTGGACATCAGCAATGAAGTTAAGTTTGCATGGAAGATTCAGGTTTGCCCCTCTCGCAGATTTTATAGAAGTCTTTCATAGTGATATACTTTAGGTTTTGTGAACTAACCATCTCAACAAATAAATGCAGCGAGATATGGCAGAGCGAGGACACAGTCTTGAAAGCATTAAAGCTAGCATTGAAGCTCGCAAGCCAGATTTTGATGCTTATATTGGTATCATTCTAATAATCGCCTCTTCTTAAACTCTTAAGTGGATTGACATTAATAGCATTGTTTCTTCTAGATGAAGGGTTCCTCATTAACTTCATATGGATTCTTGTGTTGTTTATGACAATGGTGTGTGACATAGTTATGCTTCTTCATATATGACCTGGTTACAGATCCACAAAAGCAATATGCTGATGCTGTTATAGAAGTTCTGCCAACCCAGCTCATTCCAGATGACAATGAGGGGAAGATCCTAAGAGTTAAGTTGATAATGAAAGAAGGGGTTCAGTTCTTTAGCCCTGTTTATCTGTTTGATGAAGGCTCTACCATCTCATGGATACCATGTGGAAGGAAGCTTACTTGTTCATACCCAGGCATTAAGTTCTACTATGGACCCGATACTTACTATGGACATGAGGTATCTGCTTTAAAACTTCTGAACATGAATCTTTATTGATCTGCATTACAAGCCATGTGAAAAGTGTTTCGAGTTAATGCACTGAACAAGTCTGGACTTCCTCTTTTCTTGGCAACCCCAGGAAAAGTAAAACAAATTCTACTCAAAAGTTTTTATTTTCTTTCTCGTGTTTCAATCCCAGGTGTCTGTTTTAGAGATGGATGGACAGTTTGATAGATTAGATGAGCTGATCTATGTTGAAAGCCACTTGAGCAACATCTCCACCAAATTCTATGGAGAAGTGACCCAACAAATGTTGAAGCATTCTGATTTCCCTGGAAGTAACAATGGAACAGGTCTCTTCCAAACGATCGTAGGATTGAAAATAAGGGATCTTTTTGAGCAAATTGTTGCCAGCAAGGCCAAGACCCCAGTAGAAGCCACAAAAGCCTAAAATATTAAACTGCCTTAATCAAAAGCCCCTTCCTTTCTTTTCTTAGGTAACCCCCCATAAGAATGAAATCTATTCCATGTTGAAATACTGTGGAGTATTTGTATAATGTAGAGAATGAAAGCAAAGATGATATTTCAGTTGAGAAATTTTATAAAAGAATGGATCTTCACCACCAAATTTCGATTCTTCTTATGCTACTACTACTTTTCTTGCAACAACCCCCTCATTAGCATCCTTTGATTTCTTTTCTACAGTTACAAATTGTTTGTTGGCAAAAGAATGATTTAAGCACGAGTATTTAACTTGGCGTGCATGATTATGGATTTACTTGTATGCAAAAATGCCTCATGAGTGTTTTGATCTGCTTGAAGCCAGAAGGAATAACAATCGTCAAGTGTTTATACTGATTTTTCCAAGTTAAAACCGTAGTCGTCACTAGTACATCAGAAAAGTAAAATAAAAGAACATGAATTATTATAATTACCATTCCCAATGCATCAACAACAAACTTAGTTGAGGCTAGTGGAGTTGTAATCAAAAACTGGTTAATGCATTTATCATGAACAAAAGATCATTAACTCCTCAAAATAATAAAGAGAAAGCTAGCAAACAAACGGGATGCTTACAAGACGGTAAACACCCTTCATGCTAATAGGAATCCCCATCCATGGTTCATACTACGAAATGGTTCCAGACATTTGGTAAGCACTAGAAACACTATATCTACAAACTAGAAAAGAGACATACGTACAACACACCAATAATTACATATCACCGGATGATGGGAGTTAAACTTGAAATTTATACACCATCTCCTCCACATCTTTTACTTGATTGTCACAAACTTGTTGGTGCCATGTCTAGCCCAGTGTTCTTTCAAGTCAACTGACTGGGAAAGATCATAACCTTCCGCTGCCAATTTCAATAGAAGTTTCGAATATGCCCCGTTGCTCATTTTCCTCCCAGCCATACGAGCTCCAGGCCTTGTAGAGCTCATGGGAAGGGGATATTCTGAAATGCTAATAGTGCAGCAGGAGGATTGCCATCCGCCAGCACCCCACTTATAGCAATTTCTAGCCACACCTGTGCAAGAACAATATGGAGTAGGCACCCCAGAGAAATCAAAATTTGCTTGGTCAATATCGATATTTAGATTCTTTTTCTCGCGTTTTGCTTCTGGAATGATCTGTCCCTTAGTCTTTTTGGATGAATGCTTTTTTGGTTGCTTAGGTCTCAAAGGATCAACAGGAACTTTCTTCAAGGAGGACTTCTGTTTCTTTGCCTTTGGAGGTATAGTCACTGAGTTATTATTTGCAGGCTCAGTCATTGGAGTAACAGATCGAAGAGGTTGGACAGAAAGACTTGGCTGTGGGTTAAATTGAGTTCCTGAAGGTGGCCTTGGATGGTTTTTTGGAGCAGATAAGAAGCTTCCTGGATAGAACCAGGTAAAGTGGGATACAGATGCCCCTGAACTAGCTTCTAGTGGCAGATGGTTTCTATTGGAATATGTCCCCATCTTTCTGCAGAACTATTTAATTGATGCCTCGGCACCAGTTGTAAATCAGGATCAGGAAACTGTTTTAAAAAAATCAAAATTCCATCATTCAATTGCCTTTCACTCTATATCATCAATCAAGTACCTAAGACAAATGCAATATCGATACATAAATTCAACCCAGTAACTGGTCCAAGGATGACGCCTAATTTGCAAAGTTCTGAGATTTTAAAAAGAAAAATAAACCAACATTAATATACAGGATAACTTTATGTCGAAAATAGAAATGTCCCCATGTTCAGGATTTGAGTGGAAAAGTCTAATCCGGTTAGGTTAAATTCAATTTTGAGAAGAAATTGATATCGTTATAGCAAAATGGATCGCATAGCAAAAGCTGAAGAACACTCATCCAACTGTATTTTCTAATGCACACTTATATTACATACTGAAGCTACAACTGCATTTATAAACCTCCATCATTAAATTGATTAAAGATATTAAAGCATGCTAAGAAAAGAAAAATGGACATCAATGAACACACAGGTTGTTAGAAGATGATTAGAACTTGTCTTTAGTAACTATCACACATAATAATTACAAAAGGGCCCAGGTAGTCACCTATGAAAATTGTGTAAAATAACAAGACTTTACCCTTCTGTGAAAGAAAAAGCTGCCATTCTAACCCAACAGCCCCCTTCCTCCCCAACTCTAGGGTCTCCAACCAATCACCCAACAGACACAGCCACCGGTTAAAACCTCATAAATAGGCATCCATTCACTAGAAATTCCACGAGACAATCATGAAATTGAGGGTAAAACCTCATTAATTTGTTAATGGTTAAAATCACCTACAAAGAACAAAACTTTTAAACAGTAGCAGCATACATGATATAAATCCAATCCATTGCTGGAAAATACTAAAAGGAAGTGGAAAACTAGCCAGTTCAATCAACTGACTTCACCCAACGTAAGGGTTGGACATTCACTGGAAACAAGATGATTGAGTGTAAAGAATAACACCATAGCACTAACTGCAAAAATGCAGACTGTCTCCAGCTTCCACCAAACAGATCAAACTCATAACAAAACCTATAATCCTAAAACCAATTAAAACCCACTAAAAGAAATCCACCTATCGCTTCAAAACTCACTACGAAAAACTCTACACCAAAGCACAACATACTAGCGCAACACCATGAACTACGAGAAAACAAAAAAAAAGGAAACTAGCATCAAAAAAGACAACCTTTAAAACGAAACAAAACAATTTACACAAAAGAAAGAATTTTTAGGATAAAAGGAGCTTACAAGCTTGGAAGATCTATGCAAGGCTGCTGCTTTTTCACTTATTGCCTCCGAAAAACTGTTTTTAGTAACTGAGAGTAAGGGAGTGAGAGTGTTTATTAGTTCCAAGTTATGGAACCGAGCTAAGATAGCAAGCTGTGTCTACCGTCTAGTCTCTCTCACCTTGCTCGCATTTAGAGCACTAGCTGCTATCTCAATGAAGTTGTTTTAGTTAATAATGTTTTATCGAATCTCGAAAACTTGCATTGCCTTACTCTGCTTTCACTTGCCTCTTGTCTCGTGCAAACCACGCTCCGATCATCAGTTCATGAGTTAAAAGATATTCTTATCGTTTAAAAATTACTTAAATCGAGATCGTACAAAAAAAAAAAGAAATTCTACTTAGCTTTAATTATTTATTTTAATAGATTTCTTACTAAAATTAGGTTTATTTAACATCCAATTTTATTTAAAATAATTTAACAAGAATCTATAAAAATTTAATTTTAACATTTTACATATTATAAAATATTTTTAGATAATTAACAATAATAATAACAAGAACGTAAAAACTTCCGTTGAAATGTAAAATTAGTATAATAATACGTAACTTTATTCTTAATTAATAAAGAGGTGGTTTCGGAATTTGACAAATGAATAATTGTTATCAACAAACATCAATAATTATTTCAGTATTTTCTTCCAATGTGTTTCTGTTAGATTAAAACATCTCTAATCTTATATTTCATTTTATTTATAATAATCTTTGTATATACATCTCTTTATTTTGGAATTCAGCCCGCGATTGCCAACAAGCTTTGTCTAACCACCGGAACAGAGCAAATTACAGAGCCAAATATACCAGTAAGAGCATATGCTATGGCACAAAAAGGAAGTGCCTCTGGTTCTTTTGCTGAGAGTGCTGCTGTTCCAAGTCCATGAGCACTGCAAATCAAGAAGATTGGACGCTGCTGTGGTTAGAACTCTTTGGTTCAAGACAAGAAACAAGCAATATAGCACTAGGTAGTTGTTCTTGGGAAATAGAAGTTGCAAGTGGTGTTATCTAACTGCATATTGGATACCATGTTGGACATTGTGCATAGCAATAATCATCCATTATTATCACTTCCAAAGCAATCTCAAGTTTAATCTCATGCTCAAGCTCGAGGAAGGTTGAATTAGGATCTTGCTCTGTCATTTCATTTAACTGTAAGAAACATTTAATACCTGGAAGCAGTTGCTATCCCCCGAGCAATAGGATCTCGAAACTTCAACTTATCAAGTGTTGCTTGCACAAAATTTGCTCCAATAAGACCGGTTACTACAACTACGGCAGCAGTGACAGATGCATTGGCACCTACAGGGAAAATTCTTGGATTAGTATCTCTAGAGTTGGCAATAAACCAGTAGGCTTATATATAATATATACAACAGATCACTATACCTTCAAAGAATGAGACTATACTGAGGGCTAGTGCCACGGTAATGCATCTGGGCAGAATAGATATAGTCAAAACTGGTTCTAGCCCGACAAGACGTCCGATAAGAGCAGTAGAGTACAATGAGAATAAGGTTGATAAGATGACAGATGTGAAAATCTCAGCTGCATGTCTTTTAACAAGCTGCATGATCAGGAACTCAATAGTTTAGATCAGTCTGACGATAAAACGCTCATCAAACTAGAATGGGCTTAATTGTGGTATTACTAAGCTTCAACATAGCCAAGCAGGATAAATGGAAGAGTCAGCTGAACTAACAAACCAAGAATGAAACAGCAGCTATAGAAACTCAGTAACTGAGTGAGCAATGTGCAGAAGAACAGCTGTAGCTGAGACTCCACTGATCATCTGTCATGATTCTTTTGTATTTTATTGGTAGTTAGTTCCTCCCTATTGTGATTTCCACCAAGGGAATACAGATTATTTCAGTCAAGTTTCTATGTTTTTTCCTCGTCTTTGCAATACTATCCACTGTAAATTCTTTACCTTCTGCTGTGTTCTTCTTAGTCTTGCTTTTTCTCTTTTGGAATTATGTTACCCTCCACTTGAATGCATCAGAGTGTAGAGTATAATGCAAGAAAATATAGATTCTTGATATTTTTCCACAAGATTTTCCCCAAACTACTTTTCGCTGAGAAATAATAAGCTTCTTAAATAGTTCTAACTGTAAGTATAAAGGAACCAATTTGTCCAAAAACTTATCGAAGCAGTGATTGATAATTCCAATCGTTATAAACTGCTAAAATTTCTACCTTTGAATGTGATAATTGTTATTACCTTTCTCTGTTTGAACATTGAGAAGGCAAATGAAAGAATAACAGATCCCAGAAATCCCATTAGCACATCACCAGCTCCAGGATTAGATGATGCTTTTGTCAGATAATACCCTGTTCAGATAACATTCAGAGAAACATTAACATATATATAAACTAAGATGTAAGTAGACTAAATATATAAACTAAGATGTAAATAAACCAAGTACGAAGCAGCATACTATGAAATAATTTGATGAAGAAATTTGTCCGCAAATAGACAGTGAAATAGGAGAGACAGAGAGCTTGCTACTAATAAAAGACATTCTTTTTATATACACGAATTCATTAGATAATTAGCAGCTAGGAAAAAAGATCTTTCTATACGCAAGAACTTAGCCCATTATCCTTCAGTCCTTGGATTTGAAGATATCTGCAGTACATGATACTAGCTTCTGGTCATCTAGAGCATCATGTTTGAATTCTTAGACAACAAAGAAAAAATCATGACAACTCCAAGATCAACCAATAATACTTTTTATATTAATACAGTTTGAAGGTTTATCCACATTGTGATACTTCCATAATCCCTGGATGGTATGTCATATTTTGTTCTGTACAATTCTTGATCAAGAGCCAAAACATGTGTTTGTGGGTAATGTCCCTAAAAACTACACTCACCAAAGAGCTATATGGCTCTTCCAGTTCCCACTGCTTCGCCTCTATAATTTCTTAGTATAAGGAACAAGTTGTTGACTAAAATGTTAAGGTAGTACTACCTAGAACAGGATCGAGTCCCGATCGTGAAAGATAACCAAAGGCTAATGCTGCCAAGTCTGCGGACAGAGCACAGCAAATAATAGGATGGAAAACTTTCTTCAGATTAGAAGGAAACCTGGAAACCAGAAAATACAACAAACTTGAGGACAATAGACAAATAAATATGCAAATAGTTACAAATGAAAACGGTATTCCTATCAATGTCAATGCGCATCGTGCTTATGGGGATACTAGCATTTTACCTGGAACCAACCATGTAACCCAATACAGTGGATGCCAATAAGAATGGTAGGCATGTTCGAGCACTTGTCCCTAGTGAAGTTGGGTACAATAATGCTACAACAAATGATATAACAAAGATTCCACTCCATGTGAAAATTTCCACCGGAGAAAATGGGGACGGTTTGGTCATTGGCTCAGCATCCATCATTTCTGTTTTTACAAGTTTTCTCACAGTAATGGCAGCAAATCCTGCCACGCAAAGTGAGGCAAGCCAGCCTCCAGCTGCGCAAAGTTCAAAGATAGTTATAACTGAGCATATGCAGTTAATTCATCTCTATCTCTCTCAACGCATGCATACTCAAACTAGGAGAGAAACAAGCATGACAATATCCATAATCACTTGAAGAGGTATCATACCGCAACTACAGTTGGGTAATGTTATTGAATGCTTAATATTGTTAGATATGAATTTGCAATGATAAAATGATCTTAGCAATCAAACTACAATAAAGCATGGTAAACTGGAATCTTTTCTTTTACCAATTATGAAGCAAATCTTGATTCCTGAAGCTGCAGGGATATCCTTAACAGAAAGTGGCAATACAACCAACGATGGAACGTAGAACAAGGGAAGCCATCTCTGAATGAACAAAAGGGCTGGCTCGAAGAAGTTCATCAAACTTGTAGCAGCGGCGGGAATAGTAGTGTCAAGAATCATTAGAACTGAGAATATGCAGAACATGCCAAATAGCGCACTTGGGAACTTAATAGCAGCAGCCACAAATGCCTTTTTCAACAATTTATCCATTGCAAGGATAATTCCAAGAGAAACAAGCAGATGAAGGACTCCGATCACCTAGCATGATCATCTAAAGAGTGGATAGGTATCCAAACAATGAAAAATATCTAAACGATTTTTAAAAGAACAAATTTTTGGACAAACAAACAACAAACCATGGACGGATTTGGTACGTACAGTTTGAGACAGAGAGGAAGAGTTAGCGGTGCCATCTGTGCTCGTAGATTTCAACAAAGTCGTTCGAGCAGAGCAAGTTTCTGGAGAACGCATTTGCAAGAATCTCGAATTAGGCTCAAAACCTCTGATGTGTATTAAAGACCTCTGCGAACTGGAATCGTTATGTGAGTTTTGGCCACCATCAAATGCAAGAACTGATTTTTTTAGATGAGTTCTATTCACTGACAACAGTGGCTTGTAAGTCACTCGCTGTGAGTTGTGTTGATGACTTCTGATGGGACAAAAATATTGAGGTGTAGCTAAAGGAGTAGCCATAGAGAAGCTATCATATACAGAAATTTGTGTGGGCTGTAGCTAAAGGAGTAGCCATAGAGACGCTATCATACAGAAATTTGTGTGGGGGAGTAAGACGAGAAGAAGTAATTTCAAATTCCTGGTGGGGTCTTGAAAGTTTTGTATGGACATAAAATAACGCCCGATTCTCCGGAGATGAGATTCATTTGCTCTATTTATTCTCCTCCTCTTAAAATGCTTTTCTGGACGGACACTAAGAGGATTTCTCCCGGGAATTTTGAAAGTTACTTTGCATACTTGTACCGGATACTGAAATGATCCTGATCTAGTATCAACTAATACCTGTTTTTCTGAGGTTTGATTCATAGTTGGTCGTCTCCAGCATTCATGTCCTGTCTTGTACAAAGATTTAATCTCATGTATAACCGCAACATGTTCAGAAGAAACAGGCTATTCCTCTGTTTCTCAAAGGGAAATTATTTCGTTTCAACTCCTTTCTATTATCGACATCAAGGCCTGGGACCTGCAAGGGATGGAGAGTACGAGATTAAGTTGCTTTTGCGCCCAAAATGTCTGGTCTTTCAACTGTAAGTTTACAATCATTTTTTATTGCCATGTATATTTATCAAACAACATTGCTGATTTCCTGCTGAATGGTTTTATAATTACACAATGAGGGAAAACTTGAATCCTCTAACATTTAAGTTGTTAGGTGTCTCCTGCTAGATTCTAAGCAAGGAATTTCCCTGGCAATCAAACGAAGCACCAGTGGGATTACAAGCATGTTGCAAGTACCGTAAACTGATGAGATTTACATTTCGAAACCCATAATTACAGATGGAAGATACACAACTCAAGTTAGCAGTGCTAAGTAGACAAAAAGAATAGGAAGAAAGTGGAGTTAGCAGCACTTCTATGGAGAATAACGGTTATTCTCATAATGGTATGCATAATGAGTCGGTGAAGGTGTTTCATAGATGTAATCAGGATGGAATGCTGAATACTGGAGATGCCGAGGAAGAGAAGGGGGATCGTAGGATTGATGAGTTGGAGAGTAAGACTGATGATAGATATGCTGTGGTGGGGAAGTAGGATGATCGGCATGATACGGAGGAGATGGAGAGCTGACTTCTCTTGTTGGTTCGATAGTAACATGTGCTTTGTGTTTGTCTAGTCTGACCTCAACGAACTCCTCTTCCTCGAACGAATGGAAAATCGGGTGCAAATAAGCATCAGCCAAGCATGCCTTCAAATTTATGTCATGTTCTGCAGTCTGATCTAATATGTCTTTTTCCATTGCTTCCTATAAAAGTACCAAAAGAAACGAGTAAAGCAAACATCCACACACGCAAGCAGCCTCTGATGTAATCATAATTTGACTGCATAAAGATTGCAAAATACCTCAAGAGGGTACTTTCTGAATGCAGGCTCGAACCGATTCTGGCAGTACTTGTGGAAGGCTATTGTCAATATGGGTAATACAACTAGAAATGGAGTGGAGTTAGCCGCTTTTTTGGTACTGAGTAGACCCATCAATAGAAGCTGAGAAATCAATAAGCCTCCTAGTATCCGGCTATGTACATGTGGCCAGAATGCGGCGGCACTCTCGTACTTCTGATTGTACACATTAATAATCTGCAAAGTTAAGCAATTAGTGGCATATAGCAGATCAGAATACGTAACTCTATGATGGGTTTCTAAACAGTATCCAATGTCAATTAATTTCCTTACAGGTTTTTAAACAGCATCCAATGTCAACTGAACTTGCTAGTCATGATTAATATACAATGGAAGATGGAAAAGTAGGACCAGCATGGAGAATAAACTGACCTGGTGACGGTAAACCAAGTAGGCAAAAGCAAAGAAGACCACTATAAAAGGAAGCAGGATAGGGGTGACCACAGAATAGACAATCCCCAAAAGGAAGTATAGCTGGAGACTAGGGAGAGTCTCAGGGAAGTCCACACCACCAGGGTCCATTGCCTTCTCCCTATCTCTAGCAGTCTTTACCAAAAACACATTCTTAAGATGAAATATGACCAAAGGCTTCAAACGAAGAATCTCGGCAGCTATACCAGCCCATCCATCAACCATTATGTATGTAATGAAAAAGGTGGCTTTCATTGGTATTGAGACCCCAATTGTTCTTGGAATCCTGCAATAAATGGATGCATCATAGATTATTATTGGTACTCAACAGAATAATTCTGTGGATAACAAGTATCAATTTCCTTAGATTGGGTAATTCAAGACCTATAAGCTAAGAGACAAGCTATTCATTAGGGACCTTAGATAAAATTGCCTCATAGATGCTATGTGTGACATTGCTCATGCCAAGTCTACTTTTCAATCAGAAGGGATAAATGAAGATCTACATACTAGGATTTGTTCATGTCGAATGCTCTTTTTGATTACTAGGGGATTGTAAATGGGGTCAAATATCGTATATTTATCAGGATTGCATGCTTGTCATGTGCAAAGAGGTGAATGATTCTTGCATATTCTTCAATTAGAAAACTGAAAATGAGAAGAATATGAGAAGGGTGGAGAATATCATGCAATGATAATTGCAAAAAAATAATATCATGCAATGATGCTCCAATAAGCAGTTTCATTTACTATGTCTTGCTTTTCATCACTTAAAAAAATGTGCAATAATCAATCAAGACTTTCTTAAAATGCACACCCATTATATTTTAAGACAGTGAGATGGACTAGTAAGAACAGCAGTCCGACCACAAGAATAAATAAACAAATATGCATCATATCCATGCATTCAAATGATAGTAGGCAATCAAGCAACTAGAGTTTTTGGAATGGTTCCTCAAGAATTTAGAATGTAACATCACTTGGAAATAATTTAGAAGCCAGAAAAAGAACATTTATGAAGAATTACTTTGCATCTAAACCCCAAGCAAGATCTTCTATATTATCGTGGTTAAGCCAATTAGCAACAATAGCCTCTAAAGCATCAATGAAGGACATATGATTTATCAATTGAAGACTCCAAACAATAAACATGCTTTCAAAAAAAAAAAAGGTAGCAAATGTTGGTACAATCTAGAAGTTAAGTTCCAACTGAAGTTCTATCAGGGGGATATAACTGACTTGCTGGATGAATATAATGGATATTGCAATAGAAAACCAGCCTAAGAGTACACCTACTATGTACCAAAAGAGTAAATAACAATATATCAAGCCATAAGGGAATAGAATATTACTGGGTTGGTGACTGATGAAGGAAGGCATCAAGCTGCTCAAAAGCTGTTCCAGTTATTATACTCCCCAGGAACACATTCACCAACATAAAGTAATAATATTTGGCTGCTGCTTTCCGTTCTAGAGTTGAATGTGCAATATATCCCTCAAATTTCGACATGATCATCAATATTGTTGGTAGAATATACAAAAATATTTTCAGAGCTAGACCAGGAAGGAAACCCTGTAGGAATGACTTGATGAATTTCCTGCATCACCAGTGAACTCAGGGTAACAAGTAAAACTAAAATAGCTAAAGTTCACATGCAGACATGCGTTTTCAATCAATCTGACATTCACTACTGTACAAAGTGTTTAGCAAACCATGCAAAAACCAAACACACTACTCTACGATAACCAAATTCAAACTTCATAGTTGTACAAAAACAAAGCAAGCAATATGACCAAATAAAACTAAGTAGGCAATAAGTCAACTGAATTTCTAAATTGCGATGAAGCATAAAAATCTCAAATTCCAAGAAACAAGGACAAAAATATTCTAACAGAATACCATCAAACGAATTAAATAAGCAAATAAAAAGAAAAAGTAACACATTGTAAATGTCGTCACTAGAGACTAAAACAACAAATAACAGGATTTGTTTACTTACAACTCTATTACTGGTCTGAGGAAAGGCGCAACCTTTTCAAGTCCCTCCAAATTTGCAAGGGATTGCACAAAAGCAATGGGTATCATGTAAAAGAAAACCAAAGCAAATACTGATACAGATATAATAAGTTTCCGGATGGTCAATGAAACGAATGGAATAGCCAAGTTACGCCAATAGATATCACGAGGCTCCGGGGCCCAATTTGTCAACCATAATGTAGGGTTCTTGCTTTGTTGAGTCTGTGCACAAACAGCAGCCCCCCAACGTGAATTAAATGAAACAAAAGCAACTGGTAAAGTGGATTTTGAGTCTTTGATAATTTTCTCACGTTCTGATGCCATCTGAAATAACAAAGCAAAAGATACATGCATTAGAAAACAAAAGAATATTTTAAATAGTCAAAATCAGTCTACACAAATAATTATACTACTGTTACCTAGTTAAAAGATGATAAGAATAGCAACTGGAATGACTGTCATGAAGTAACTTACTCTTTTTTCCAATTCCTTTATTTGATGCTTGTAATAGTCGATAGAATCAACTCTTTCACCAAAGAGCCCACAAAATCCTGTCTGAAAATGAAGAAGTTTGAAGCATAAATCAAATGACCCAAATAGCGTGCAAGATTCTGGGACAATGATACAAGTAATGGAAGTATGTGCAGATTCATGCTTTATTCAGTTAAAAAATTACAGTTTTTCAAATTTCTTTTGCACAATTTAGCTTTCATCCAACTGCCTGTTTAGTGTAACGTTTTGCAAATATAGGATATTCTGTCAATTTTCAGATTTTATGTATTCGCCAGTAAAGTATAGTCCAAAGAGAGATATCGCGCACAAGTGATTAGTTATCTTGTGCACAGGGAATGGGCAATGCACCCCACTTTACATGGACTTATGAGCACTTATTCATATACAGTTAAGCAATCCAACAGATCTAAACTTAGTTTAATAGATAGAAGCTACCTTTCGAGTAGGTCTTTTGTCTGGATGCCTCTCAAACTTATGCTGGTTATAGTCAAGCCAATTTTGGAGCCTATCTCTTCTCCTCACAAACTTTGCAAACTTGTTTGCATTATAGACTGCCTGAACACAATATCAATTTTTGTTCATACTTTTGGATCATATACTAGTTTTCACACAGGATGCTAGAAAATTTCCAGAATAGATAAATCATATTAGCTGTACCTGCTGACAGAGGTAGGTATTTGGGTGGTTTTTCTTGAAAAACTGCTCAACAGTGTCTGATGTTGACTGACCAGAAACACAAGGCACATTTCTGACTACTACCTGGAAAAATTATGAACAGATTAAGAACAGCATCAAGAGAAGTCCTTAAAGCCATGTAGCTTCATGATCCATTTGCCGGGACTTAGACGACAGAAACCATACCGAAAACAAATATGAAACCAAAGTTTTGAACTGCGAGATTAGAAGTTGAATTATATAATAAGATCATGAAAACAAAAAATGAAGATATTAAATTTGCTCTGTTAATATCCAGAAGAGTGGAATTAAAATTTAGATTGTAGTTGTTTTCTGTCAAATTGGTAATATTGCTGAAATGCTCAACTCACAGTGAACTGCTCAGCAAGCCTGCGTTGTGAAGCCAAGAAACGCAATCTCATTAATGCCACATTGTCATATTCCTTATAGAGCATGAAGCAAGTCCATATGGTGAACAAGTATTGGAGTCCTATGTGAACAAAAAATCTGCAATTGACCAAGACAGATGGCATGAAGTTTGATAAGACTATTTCTGCTTTAACAAAAGTTGTTACTTTACATATGCACTCTGCCCACAAAGAAATAGACTTACCTTATAGATTTTGGACGAACATTTGATATTGAGAGCTTGTCGATATTACTCACAACCAATTCTTTCCTTAAAAAGAACAGTGTTCCACTTGAGACATTCACTGGAATGAGTATAAGAAGTGCTACAACCGAAATCGGTATAAAAATCTTTAACCTGCAAGAAATGCAGAAAAACCAGTTGGCAGAACATTGATCAATATTGAACCATGCATTATCAAATAGCAAGGCTATAAAACCTTTTCCACCCTATTCCTTGAGGTTGGAAATGTGGATCCCAACTCGCTAACAATGACCAAGCATTAAGATGCAAAATATTTGATGATAAACATTGTAAAATTGATATTAAAGGATCCACATTTCCAGCCTCAAGGAATAGGGTAGAAAAGCAGGAAGAGTTCGACCCAGTGTGTAAATTATAATAAGATCACTTATACTACAGATTCTAGTGTTTTATGTTTCTTCATTTAATGTGCCAGTACATCCATCCAAGTTTTGAATCCAATGTCTGGAAATTTATTGTGACATTAGGGATAACATTCGACCACACTCAAATTCAAGTTAAGATTTCTTCGAACCCATAATATAACTCCAAACTTTGGACTGTTCATCGAGATATTATGATATTGTTAAATCAAGTACCGCCCGAATCTTTACCTAGAAACTGATAAGCTGCATATCTTTAACATAGAAACAGGTAACAGAGTTCATAAACTAAATCAAAATTTACATCACCAATGGGAGTATTACTCATCACGTAAAACTCGGTGAAATTCAGATAACAGGTTCTCCCCACATAGTATACGATTTCCTCGACAAACAAACACCAAGTAGCAACGGGGATTCAGAAAGTTTTTTTTTTTTTTTAATAATGGAAATGTGATTGTTAAATGGTCTTCTACCAAGCAACCAAAAAAAAAAAAGGCAAAAGGAGAAAAGGACGTAAACAAAGAAACCCTGTAGTTGTAGTCCAACTGCGAGTACCCGGTAAAACAGCTGCAATGAGAGTCCAAATTTCTAACGAAGACCTCAACTGTCACCTCTCTCCCCCAGAAATAAAAAGGGTATTGCATGAACTTAAAAACAACAGACTCTTACTCAAAACAACATGGGAAAAGAAACAAGGAAAAGAGAGATTACCCAAGCAAGTAAATCCTTAAAAAGGCAGCAGAGTCAAGACCAGCGTGGTTAATAATCTCAGACTCGCTCATCTTCAGGGCCTGAGGCATCCAGTTCAAGAAAGTGAGGTAAGTCCTGAAATTTAGGTTCACAAACTTGCCCACAAAAGTCCCACCCCTCCTTGGACTGCTTCTTCCTCCACTAATGTACCACTTGGGAAAGTAAACTCTATCATTGAAGGGTTGGATTCTTAGAATGGCAAAAGCTAGCAAGAAGGCAAAAGCAGTGAGTATGTTAATCAAAGCTGAGACCCCAATGTCCTGAAGAGTAGCCATTGGAGAGAAGAGGGTGAAAAATGGAGCAGGGAAATTTGCAGACTAAGGATGGCTATGAAAATGAAGGGGTTTGGGGAGGAGAGAGAGGAGTTACAGATAGATGAGGAAAGGAAAGGAAAAGGAGATGGTGATGCAAACGTTCAATGGAAATAACAGAAAGGAAAGAATATAATCTTTAAGTTCTCATTTCCAAACTTTAAACATACTTTAGTTTTTTTGTGAAAAGTGAAGCATTTGAGTTGAGTTACCCTTTTGTTCCGGCTGGACGCCTTATCTAGTTGATAGGTTGTTCAGATGCATGCTGCTGTTGTGTGCTTCTCTGGTTTGTCTAACTGCCCTTTTTTAATAAAATTCAAATACGTTGAAATCAATATGTTCTTATATTTTTGAGATTATTCTTTTGATATGTTCTTATATTTTTGAGATTATTGTTTTGATAACTACTAAAACGTGAAAATAGGTGTTTGGTAAATGCAGTTGTAGTTGCTAAAAGGAGATAAAATAATTAAAAAATCTATTGATTAAATAAACTATTAATTGTTGTATACATAATTAAAAAATATTATTAGTCTTATAAATTTAAAATTATAAATAATAAAATATTAAATTAAAATAAGAAAATATAAATAAAATAAATTTAGTAAATAAA
>JAOTAY010000001.1:17222238-17262994 GCA_025629805.1 Erythroxylum baracoense
CCTTGTAGTTTCATCCTTAAACTTTTGCGAAACAATTTCGGAGAGTACTTCCCCGACATCATTTCAGTGTCAACTTAGTTCTTGAGAGTTTTGAGAGAAAATATGAAAACTTGCAAGATTCAAAATTTTAGAATGTTTCTTCTTACCCTCAATGCTTCAGAGACTATGCATGACAATTTGGTTTGAGCTTGATTTGACCCGATTCGGAATTAATAAATTACTAATAAAAATGAAAAGAAAAAAAGAACGTAGGAAATAATCTACAATAATAATAATCTAATAAAAATTCCCGAATAAGTCCATTAGTACACAGTCTTATCTTAATTAATAAAGAGATTATTTTCAAATGACTCATGAGAAAAAATTTAATAAATAAAATATCAAAAAATTAATAAACTAAATAATACGGTAAAAAAGTGTATAAAATAATAAAATAAGGTAAAAGAATTATAAGTGAGAATTAGATTACAATTTAAAATAATTTTTTTTGAAAATTATCAATATCATAAATAGTTTTTAAAATTATAAAATGATTTTATCATTAAATAATAGTCTTATAGCTTAATCCAAGTATAAAGTACCAAACTTTTTTTTACATATATACATTAGATATCTCAGTTTTGTCGGACTAATCCTAAACTCTTAAGACCCCATCTCTAAAGCTCTAGAAGAGATAAATGTGTAACAAAGTCTCTCAAATTCTTACGTAACTTATGCAATTCTGCGAATAAAGAATCTTCACATACTAATTGGTAATTAATCACTGCTACTTGTGAGGAGTTGAAATTCATTGAACCATTCAACCATTCCTACTTGTGAGGAGTTGAACTCAAACTTTTCTATTACTAGATGACGAACATAGCTGTGTAGATTTTAAAAGTGAAGATCGGTGCCGGCCAATGTCTTTCACATAAGTGACAAAACAAGGAGGAAAGGTTAAGCAAAAGATCTCCAAAACAGGATTCGAATACTAATCTTAACCGATAACACAAAATCTCAACCAAGTGCTCTTCAATTCTTTAATACCAAAATGGTCAAATAATCAATTGTTGAAGGACATTAGATGAGCAAACTTAGTTGAACTTGAACTCTAAGCTGCTTAACAACCCGAACATAGTGACATTTGCAGATCACTATTCACTATACGACAATGTCTCCACGATCTTTTCCTTTATCACTATCATTGGACATTACCTCTTTTTCTTGTCTTCGTTTCCCGCACGAAAACTTGGTGTGGAATTTTCCCGAGAACACCTAACTAAGTTGTTCTGTTTCTTAGTTACTGTTCGAATTCCGCAGGTGATGTCAAAGAGCATTCAGAATTCAAACAATAGATTGTGACAGAAATTCAGTACCCGGAAAGGATTCCAACCTCGTAATAGTCTGTTAATCACGTATTTCGGATAAATTAAAGTGTAACTATCTGCCTTAGTTACTGTTCGAACTCTGCAGATGATGTCAAGACATTCATAATTCCAACAATAGATTGTGATAGAAATTCTGTGGCCCACAAGAATTCCAATTATGTAATAAGTCATTAATCACGTATTTCAGAGGCTAAACTTTATTCTTGGGATTGGAAATCTGCACTGACAAAATTTTTATACTTTCAGGACAAACATAACTATACATAATATGTAATTCATGATCTTCAGAGAAATTAACAGATGACACAAGCATTTGGATCTTCCTCTGCACTTCGAACATAATAGTATGAGGTCATATGAGGATTATATGCCTGATAGGCTTTAACAAGGTCTGCCACATTATCTTTCCCATCTTTCTTCTGTTCTTGAGGCTTCTTTTGATCATCTTTCTTAGGCTCGTCTTTCTTCTTTTCGGGCTCTTTCGCTGGTCCAACAGTTACAATTTCTGTGTGGCAAAGCTTTCTGAGTTTGCTCACTATATATACTGGATCAACATCTCCTGTTACTGTCAGTTTCTTATCCTTCATGTCCATGGCCACTGAATCAACCCCTACAAAACCGATAATCGAAAACTGATGAGTTCTTGCCAAAATCAAACACTTTTTAAGATCTGGGTCATCTTTTTTGTGTATGAAAATTAAAAGACAAGTGAATTTGTTTGATGGGTACTTACCACGAATACCAGCGACTGTCTTCATGGCTTTCTGCTTCACTTTGTCCTCGTGTAGATCTAATTTCAACACTACTTTCTGTTCAACAAATTGAAAAAACAAAAGGTTCAAAATACTCTTTAAATGAATAAACTTGACACAAGAACAAGTTGGATCTTATAGAAACAACCACTGACCTTCATTTTTATAGCTTGAGAAGCGTAAGGCTCCAAGACGAAGTTAGACAGACCTCGAGACTTGCCTTCTTCGCCTCTTTTAAAGAGAAAATTTGAAGTATAAGCTTTGATGAACTAAGAGATCTTAGCAGGGTATTATATAGGGGAAGAGACGAGAGAAGTCACCAAATCAACAGTCACCGATCTGGTAAAGATTAATATAAGAGACAAGCGACGAAGGAAACGACTTGTGAGTTCCATTGTTGGAGACACTGTTCCAATTTTTGGGTTCTTTTTCTTGTATAAAACTCTTTTTTCAATTAGTTTGACTCTTTTTAAAATTAATTTAATTTAATTGCATAGCTCGAAATCGGGCTTAATATCACGTTCGATAATATTTAGTTTGGTTTAACTCGAACTCAAATTGTTATTTCTTTCAAATTCATACTTTCAAGCTGATTTTAAAATTAATCAAGTTTAAATTTTTTAAATCTTATTTCCGACTTATTATTATTTTTAACTTGTAAGCTTAAAAATAAGTTTAATCGAATTATAATCAATTTTTGTTAGACCAAAATCTCGATCGAATAATAAAAAAATTTGAATCTCAATTAACTAAAAATAATATCATTTTAGCAGTTAATCTGTTTAAACGCAGGATGAGTAGATTTGATTAATTATAAGTTTGTTTGATTCTAAATTATCCCAATAATTACAAGTACTATTAATACAAACATAGTTAATTGCAAATTAGCTACTCCAATCCTAAGATTAAGGAGGTACTTGATTAATGAATTTGGGAAAGCATCCATAGCTAACGAATGAAAAGCTTTTGTTTAGTTATGTATTATTATTGAATCAACAGTTTTTTTGATATTCCACTTTTAATGATTATTCGATGCCCTTTTTATATAATAGAGAAATGATTTTTATTCTTTATTAACTTTTTCTTTTTGTAATTAAATATAATTAATGTATAATTAATTAATTATACATTTTTATTTTTAGCAATTAAATATAACTAATTAAAATATAATAAAATTTGTTGTAAATCAAAATTTTAATAGATTTTTATTTTTCAAAATTTTAACAAAATTTTATTTTTTAATATTTTAACAAATCAACCACTGCTAATAATAATAATAATTCATTTTTTTAATCAACCATTATAAATATAATAATTATATTCATCCTTATTTCTCTTCATCCTCACCTAATATCATTATTAAAATTACAACGTTCAATAATTAAACTTAGGCTTAATTTGGGAGAGCGGTGACGATTGATAACCTGTTGAAATCAACCTGGTGAAATGATAAGTATTTATTCTCAATAAGTACTTATGTGTTTATAATTGCTGTTTTGGTAATTGCTGAAATGTGAAAATAAGTATTTGACAAGTGCAGTTGCGGTTGCTCAAGAGAGATAAAATGACTAAAAAACCTATTGATTTAATAAACTAGTAATTGTTATATAAATAATTTAAAAAATATTATGAATCATATAAATTTAAAATTATAAATAATAAAATATTAAATTAAAATAAGAAAATATAAATAAAATAAATTCAGTTAATAAAAAATTTCATAAAAATATATTATTAGTCATATTAATTAAGAGTATAATGAAAAATAATACTTACAGTGAAAGTTATTAATAGAAAGTAAAATTTTTATCGTAGGAGTAGTTTCTTACTGCAACTCTCTTTCTGCTTATTAATTTCTGCGTTGATACTATATTTTTCTCTAATCTTCAGTTATTTATCGCAAATTTAAATATTTAACTACATTTAAAAACTATAATAAATAAATACTTATCCCAACTATGCCCCAAATTCAAACACAACCTTAGCGACAAATGGGTAAAATACAGATTCCTCACTCTTTCATGAGAAATGAGGGTGTCAGCGTGTCGCAGGGGTTGGATGTTCTGTCAATCACGTGGCGGAAAGACCTAGTCAACGTAAGAATTTTTTATAGCTTGAGAAGACCAAGTTAGAGAGACATTGAGACTTGCCTTCTTCGCCTCTTGTAAAGAGAAAATTGTAAGTAATAAGCTTCAGTGAACTCTAATAGATCTCAGAAGAGTATTATTAAATTTAGGCTTAATTTAGGAGAATAGTGGCGATTAATAATCTGTTAAAATTAACCTAATAAAATAATAAATATTTATGTGTTTAGAATTACTGTTTTGGTAATTGCTGAAACGTGAAAATAAGTATTTGGCAAATACGGTTGCTGATGTTGAAAAGAGATAGTTCATTGATTTAATAAACTATTAATTGTTGTATAAATAATTAAAAAATATCATTTGTCATATAAACTTAAAATTATAAATAATAAAATATTAAATTAAAATAAGAGAATATAAATAAAATAAATTTAGTTAATAAAATATTTCATAAAAATATATTATTAATCATATTAATTAAGAGTATAATGGAAAATAATACTTGTAGTGAAGGTTATTAATGGAAAGTAAAATTTCAACCGAAGAAGCAGTTTCTTATCGCAACCCTCTTCCTGCTTATTGATTTATACGGTGGCACCTTACTTTTCTCTAACTTCCAGTTATTTACCGTAGATCCAAACATGTAACTATATTTTAAAATTATGGTGAATAAATACTTATCTTCACCGCACCGCATATTCAAATGTAATATAAGTGATTTTAGAAATTATTTAAAAAAGTTCTGTAATCAATAATTGGACTCATGCTCAAATTAAAAGGTTAATAGGATATTAAGGGATTGGCTAGTTAAGTTTTTCATGTGCATGTGAGGCATTAGCGGAATCATGTGCAAGTTAGCTCTTTTCTATTTGGTTGTTATCGTCTACTAATGGGGCCTCTTTCTTCATTTTGATTGCGTTCTTTACGGTGATGGTTTGAGCATAAGGACTGTTATCGTTTCTCAATTTCAAAAAGGTGGAAAGTTAGGCATAACATGCCCATGGCTATGACTTACCAAATCAATGCCTAAAAACTAGCTAGCTTCACAACTTTTTAATTTCTAAGACTCAGAAACATGACAATGTAGGTCGAGTCAAAAAAGTCAACTTTTTTTAACTGCTAAGCTCTTATATTTCTTGTTAGTGGTTAGTACAATATTTAAGTGGTATAATAATATTGGACTCGCTAATTGCTAACCAATCACGCGACCATCCTCGGGCGGGAAAGGTTAGCCAAATTATACTTCAGTGATTTTATGGTAAAGTCGTCGAAACCCCTTGAAATTATTAATGTACTACGATGTATTAATACTAATTTGATCTTAATAAAAACTGAGTTATGTTTTCAAAACAAAGGCTTTAGATTATTGTCTTTAATTAACTTAATATGCAAATTTTGTTTTGGAGGTACTTATCAGCATGAGATGACAAAGCTTGGCCTATTCTTGCCCAACCCGAAGTTAATAGACTAAGTTTTGATTGACTTGACCTCAAGTTAAGTTTTCTTAACAAAGGAGCCTGGGGTCAAGCTTAGGTTTAATCAGTTGGGTAGTTTAACATGACGCCTGACTCTTATATGCAAAATAAAATTATTTTTGTATTTTTAAATTTTAAACAAAGTCAACTAAGTTGAGTTGAGCTTGGACTCGAGCTAAGCCTGACTTGGTCTATTGCTATCGTCAAATAAAAAATGAAATAAAAAGAAAATGAAGTTATTGTAAATGCTTCCCTTTTTGGATATATATCATGAAATTAGAAAGGGAACAAGCATATTTTATACCTAGAAAAATATAAATAAAGATTAGAAAAGATAACTTTTTTAGTTATTTTACTTCTAATTTCTTATCATTTTCTTATCTTTTTTATAAAAAGAAAAAAAGAAGTAAAATTATTTCATGATTGATACGAATAAAAGAGATTGTCCTTACTTATCGAAGAATTATAAGTTTAATTAAAAAATTGTTAGATAAAAATTAGTTGATTTATTCTAGTTTATAATAATTTATTAATTTAACTACAAAAATTATTAAATTAAATCTAACCGAAAAATTAAATTTACAAATTAAACAATTCGAAAATTGTATAATTAAACCGATAGATTGAGTTTTTTAACTCAAAGTATTCATTTTGTGCAAGTACTTCTATTTAATGTAGGCTATTTTATTTAATTCGATATTTAAATACATGTGAGAATAGAATGGGGGGATTTTGAGCTTTCCTTTAATGATGGAAGTGAATTTTATTTTATTTTATTGTGTCTGGATTGAATAAGGTATGAATTGCTGTTGTCCATATTCCATACCAGCTTACGATGAATATAAGGTAAGAATCGCTTTCTGCTCAAAAATTCCTTCTCTCTCTCTCCTTTATACTTTTCCCTAAATCCATACAAACAAAAAGTTGTCTAACTTAACGCTCTCCTTTTCAGGAGGTCTTAAGTTCAAGTCACGCTAAAGAATAAGAAATGCAAAATTTGTCCTATTGATGATCCTCTAGCTCCCTGAGCAAAGTTCCTTGATTGGATCAATTACGGACGTCTCGCTTCCAGCGGCAGTGTGAGAGTTGAAGCTAATAAGAAACCTGAGAGTTGCTGGGAACCTGATGCTGAGCAGAGCCAGCGATCAATCAGCAGTTGCCCAATTAAGTATGTGACGACTCATTGCGCAGAGAAATGTAAATACTACACAAGAACTTGAAGGATCTTGGGTTCCAGATTTACATCATTTAGGATTCTTATGGTGGAGTCTTAGAGGCTTAAGATTAGTCCGATTAAGCTGAGATACCTAATATAATCAAAAAAAATCCAACTTTTTTTTTGGGGATAACTTAATGTTTTTTTATAATTTAATAATCATAATTTACAAATATTTATCTTTTAATAAATATTTTTATATGTATACAGAAAGGGGAAGGGGAAGACAGTTGCTTATTACAGGCACGCTGGCTAAGGCCTAAGGGCACTCGTGAAGAGATGGGAGATTCTCGGAGCTCTGACATGTGATTTAATGATGTCTGTCGTTTTCTAGTACTTCTTGGCCTTTTTGTGCATCACGTGGCTTCACGACCACTTTCCTACATTCATTCTTGTTCTATATGCCGTAATGCTGCCACTTGTTTCGGAAGTTATGCGGGCGTCTTTATCCTTTCCTGTCAGGCTCTCAAACCCACTCATCCAACAATTAATAATAATAATTAATTTTGTAAAAGTTGTTTTCAAAGTCTTTATTAATCTAAACATTTTAATAATTATTATCATAATTATTCTTTACTCGTCATCACCACTTTATTAAAGAAATTGTTCACTGGCATGCTTGTGAGTGGCCAAATGATTAATGAACATGCTCCCTCGTCTTTTGTACTTGGTGCGATCCCCACAACACTGTAATGCGGTGATGGTGTATTACATCTAATGTTCAACTTTGCGGTGAGGAGTATATATAGTCCAGACAAAATTTAAGAATATTGTTAGCGGTAACTCCGCATTTTTGCTGCTGTTGTATAGATTAGCTTTTTTCATATATTTGTTTATCTCATACGATCAAGAGAACAAAATCATTATCAATATTTATTAATAAACTATATCCTTCATTTTTATATTTTAGAAATTTAAAAGGTAGAGTCTGGCATTGGAATTAATTTAATCTGCTTACAAATTTATATGCTCGCAACTTAATTTTCTGATCATGTTCTCAGGAAAAAAATCAAAATGCCCTTTCTTTTGCAATAATTAATAAGGTCTCTTATGGCCCAATTATTATTAAAGCATTCTCTACCATAGAATTCGGCCTTCGGGGTCAAATCGGTGGATGATATGAGGAAGGCGACGTAAACGCAAAGGAGACTTGAGGGCTTGTTAAGGAAGTCGGCAAGTGCCAACGAAGGGGTGAACTCGAAAGGCATTTTTTGGTCCCCCCTGGGCCGGGGGATGCTTGTGGGATGAAAGGACGCTTTGCGTTGGATGCTTTTTACTCTTTCTACAATGATGGCTTTGTTGCCTTGGGGAGCATTGAAGCTCGCTTCTTTTCTAGAAGCTTGACTATCACCTCTCTTTCTCTCTTTCTAGCTTTGTCTCTCTTTCTCTCTCGCGCGCTTTCTCTCTTTCTATGTGGGTTATTTAGAAACAATTTTTTTACTAGTTAAGGGTAAGGTTACGTATTACTGAACCTTTCTAGATCTCACATATCAGAGAGATTTATATTAGGTGTTGTTGTTATTGTAAAGTTGACTATCACCAAACTTCTTCTTTGACCAACAATATATTCAATTTGATCATTTTTTGGGCAATCTCTTGTATAGTATTATTCACTGCATATAAAATAAGTAATATAAAATTTTGAGAAGTTTACCATTCTTATCTTTTTTAACTCGTTAAGTTCTTCATTGAACTTATCATTCTCATTGTCATTGGAGCTTCTTCTTGTCTTTGTTTGGTCTAAAATCCGCCAATCTATTTGCCATTATAATGGCACTAGAAAAGTCTTGGGCATCTTACCTCTGTAGCTTAATTTGTGCTTAATATTAATTCATTGACTAAATTCTCAATGAAACCTGGTGTACACTTTCACAAAGACATTATTTCAAACATTTGGTATGCAATTCAATTTTTGTAAGATTTTTTTCAGAAATCTTCTTACTGTTCAGAATCTGGTTCATTTAATGGTTTAACCCATTAATCACACAAATGCCCATACCTCATCATTTTCATCTTCTGTGATGGGCAGAGATGATGAAGCGATGAATTATATATATTTTTGGGTCCCTATTCTCGACTTCATGCAACAATCACTGGACATCATTGAGTTGTGGAGATCAGAAGCTAAAAGATTCAAAAAAAATTCAAACGTTGCTAGACAGTATCGCCGCAATGGCTGGAGGTATTCTTTTGTTATCCTTCTGCTTGTTGAACATTGTGAATAGCACGCGTGTATTTTGTTTATACGTAAATAATTTTGTGTCTTAAGATGCATGCTTAAGTTTACATTTGGTATCCGAGTCATCGTGCCTTTGTCTTGCATCTGAATTGTCTGAGAAAATATTCCTCTATTATGCTCTGTTTCTCTTTTTCATTTCTACTGTATAAATTGAGCATGTTCTGTTAATAAATCTCGACGTCTGTGTACATGGTGGACGTTGGAATCGTGTTTTGGTACTCCATATTGCACCCACTGGTGACAGGACAGTGAAGGGAGGAAGGACAACAATGACGATGCATAGCGGCCTTCAGATGTCACCAGCCATGCAACGTCTTATGATTTGTTTTCTGACGTGTCACATTCTTCAGCTCGTCATCGTCGTCCATCACTACCATCCTTAGCTTTTCGGCGACTGTTGCGCACCTGGTTGCCATTGGCTATCCGACTGGAGGTTGAGGAAAATGATCTGTCATTTTTTTAAATTACTAATTTATTAATTCATTAATTCTGTTAACATTAGTAATTGTTGGATTAATCAAGCACCTAACCCATTTTGTTGTGATTTTAATTATAAAATCATTTTTGGTATTAATATTTTGTGAACACTAATTTTTTAAATTGTATGCCTAATATTTGAGTTAAATTTGGTATTAATAATTGTTTAACTATTTACACAAATTGTATGTGATTAATTGAAAATTATGTGTATAAATTTATGGTCATTATACATGCAAAATTAGATTAAACAATTTTGTGCATCGTTGTTTGGTTTATTTGCATTATTAATTACTTGATGCAAATGTTTAGGCTTTATTTAAGCTTAAAGTAATGTGAGTGATCTATATGATTTTAATTAATTGGGAGTAGTCACAATATATCTAATTAATTAAGATTATGTATTTAATTTAAGATCACGTTAAGACGTTAACTGTAATTAATCATACACGATATGATAAAATCTACCCAGAGGAATTTTGTTATATTTGTATGATTAATTAGGATGAAATATCAGATTTTATTTCTTAATCTACCCACAGGAATTAAGAAAAGGAACATAATTCAATAGTTTTGTCATAAAGTTATAGATGATTCTAATTGAGTAGAACTTTAGCCCACAAGCAAGTCTTGTGTCACTAGATTCATGTATTAAAGCATGATTTACATTGGTAAAGAATGAATTATTATTGGTCTCAAGTTATATATAACAAGCATGTGTGTTTGAACTTGTAGTTACTCAGACTGTGAATATTTATGATATTAAGTGTGATATTCCTAAATTAAGGGGTGACAACTATAAGGTATGGACGCAGAGAATTCTACTTCATTTGGGATGGTTGATATAGATTATGTTATTAGGAAAGATGAACCACTGAGTATAACTGAAACCAGTACCTCAAATGTTGTTGCTCTTTATGAAAAATGGGAGAGATCTAATTGCCTCTCTGTGATATTCATAAAGACCAAAATATCTGCTGATATTCGTAGTTTTGTCAAACAACATAATAAAGTCAAGGATATATTGAAGGCCATTGATGAGCAATTCGCCACATCTGATAAAGCCCTTGCCAACACCTTGATTATTCAGTTGTCATCCATGAAGCTCACTAGCATAAGGGGCGTACGTGATCATATCATGCATATGAGGGACATAGCGGCTCAGTTAAAAGCCATAGAGGTTACCATATCGGAATCTTTCCTGGTACATTACATTATACGCACTATGCCCAACAATACTGTCCTTTCAAAATCTCTTATAACACACATATGAACAAGTAGTCGATTAATGAACTGTTGACCATGTATGTGCAAGAAGAGCAGAGGTTGTTGATGGAAAAGGGTGAAAGGGTGAATTTGACTATTTCAGGAAAGAAAAGACAGGATGATGCCAAAATAAAGGAAAAGGCAAAATTTCTTCTCAGTCTAATATAAATAAACCATCAAAGTGTTTCTTCTGCAAGAAGAAAGGACACATGAAGAAAGACTGTACAAAATTTAAGAACTGGCTCAAAAAGAAAGGTACTCCATTTTCATTTGTTTGTTATGAATCTAATATAGTTAATGTTAATCATAACACATGGTATATTGATTTTGGTTATACAATCCATTTTTCAAATACCTTGCAGGGTATGCAAAACCTAAGGAAGCCAGTGGGAAGTGAATAATACATCTATTCAGGAAGCAAGACGAGTTCACATGTGGAAGCCATTGACACTTACAGTTTAGTTTTAAGCAGTGGTTTTATTTTGTGTTTGGAAAAGACCTTTTATGTTCCAAATTTCTCTAGAAATTTGATTTCTGTATCAAGACTTGTACTTTTTGGTTTTTCCTTTAATTTTTTAGATTTTGGTTTCAGTTTATGTAATGGATCTAAAGTTATTGGTTATGGGACATTATCTGATGGTCTTTATTCCATTCATTTACAAAATGATAATGCCTATAATTCGATGCATGTCACTACTGGGTTGAAATGATGTGTTGTGAATGAAGAATCCTCTATGTTATGGCACTGTAGATTAGGACACATATTCATTGAGAGAATTAAGGGATTAGTAAATTAAGGGATACTTAGTACTTTGGATTTTTCTAATTTTAAGACTTGTGTGGATTGCATTAAGGGTAAGCAAACTAACAAGTCTAAAAAGAGTGCCAAGAGGAGCACAAACTTGTTAGAAATCATACATACATATATTTGTTGTCTAGATATGGACGCAAATAGTTTGAAATACTTTATTACCTTCATAGACGATTATTCGTGATATATGTATCTCTACTTACTTCATTTTAAGGATGAAGCTTTGGATGCCTTTAAAAATTTTAAGGCTGAAATAGAAAATCAATGTGAAAAACTAATTAAAATTGTAAGGTCAGATAGAAGTGGAGAGTACTATAGTAGATACACTAAGAATGCACAAGCACCTGATCTGTTTGTGAAGTTTCTTCAGGAACACGAGATTGTTGCCCAATACATTATGCTTGGTTCTCCGGATTAGAATGGTGTGGTGGAAAGAAGAGACCAAACCTTAATGGACATGATGAGAAGTATGAGAAGAAACACAAAACTTCCTCATTCCTATGGACTAAAGCTCTAAAGACGGCTGTGTATATATTAAACTGAGTTCCAACCAAAGCTGTCTCAAAGACACCTTTTGAGTTATTTATAGGTTGGAAACTGAGTTTGAGGCATATATGTGTTTGGGGATGCCTGTCTGAAATAAGAATTTTCAACCCACAAGAGAAGAAGCTAGACTCAAGGACCATTAGTAGGTATTTCCTTGGATATGCTTAAAAGGTCTAAAGGGTGTAGATTCTATTGTCCGTCTCACAACACTAGAATTGTGGAATCAAGAAATGCAAAATTTTTTAAGAATGACTTAATCAGTGGAAGTGGTCAATTTCAAGTCAGTTTTTGAAAAAGACCATTATGAAGCTCAACTCTTTGGCTAAAGTGAGAAATTAATTGTCATTCACACCCCTCAAGTTGAAACAGGTGTTGGACAACCAGTTACTGAAGTTCCACAAGCTGTTAATACCAATCCAGTAGATCAAGTTGTAAATGAGGAACAACAAGAAATTGTTGAACAACCGGTTGAACAACAGGTTGAGCAATAGGTTCTTTGAGAGGATGATAATACAACATTAAGAAGATCTACTAGAGTTAGAAGGTCAGCAATTCCTAGTGATTATATAGCATATCTACAAGAGTCAGATTATAACATTGGAGCCAAAAATGATCCTGAAACATTTTCACAGGCCATAAGTTCCAAGGAATCGAATTTGTGACACAATGCTATGAAAGATGAGATGGATTATATGGCATCCAACTAAGTCTGGGATCTCGTTGAGTTGCCCAATGATGTGAAAGCCATTGGATATATATGGGTTTTTAAGACAAAGAAAGACTCACGAGGCAACATGAGAGACATAAAGCAAGACTTGTTGCCAAAGGGTTCACTCAGAGGGAAGGAATTGACTACAGGGAGATATTTATCCCATTTCTAAGAAATATTCTCTTTATGTAATCATGCCATTGGTAGCTCATTTTGATTTTGAGTTACATCAAATGGATGTGAAAATGACATTTCTCAATGGTGAACTAGAGGAAGAGGTTTACATGAAACAACCTGAACGATTCTCCTCTAGTAATGGTGAGCATTTAGTCTGTAAGCTTAATAAATCCATATATGGATTAAAACAAGCCTCCTATTAAAACAAGCCTCTTACCACTTCATTCGGTTTTGAAAAGAATATAATGGACTAATGTTTATACCAGAAGGTTAGTAGAAGTAAGACTTATTTTCTTGTGTTACACATGGATGATATTTTACTTGCGACTAATGATAAGGTGCTATATGAGGTGAAAAAATTTCTCTAAAAAAATTTTGATATAAAAGATATGGGTGAGGTATATTATGTCATTAGCATCAAGATCCATAGAGAAGGATCTCGAGGCATTTTGGGTTTGTCTCAAAAGGCCTATATCAACAAAGTTTTAGAGAGATTTCATATGAAAGATTGTGCACCAAATGTAGCACTTATAAGGAAGGGCGATAGATTTAATTTGAATCAATGCCTGAAAATGATTTTGAATGGGAAAATATGAAGAACATTTCATATGCTTCAGCTGTTGGAAGCCTTATGTATGCTCAGGTCTATACCAGACCTCACATCACATATGCTGTTGAAATATTAGGTAGATATCAGGGTAACCCAGGTGTTGACCACTGGAAGCTGCAAAAAAGATCATGAGATATCTTCAGGGCATAAAAAACTGAATGCATATGTAAAGGTGAACTGAGAACCTAGAAGTAGTTGGATACTCTGATTCAAACTTTACTAACTGCATTGATTCAAGAAAATCAACATCTAGTTATATTTTTATGCTAGCTAATGGAGCTATATTTTGGAGAAGTGCCAAGCAGACCCTGACTGCTACTTCTACTATGGAGGCTGATTTCATATCATGTTTTGATGCCACCTCACGTGGTTTATGGTTGAAGAGTTTTATATTTAGGCTTAGAGTTGTCAATTCAATTTCTAAGCTATTAAAGTTATAATGCGACAACTCAGCTGCGATCATTATGGCTAAAACTAATAAGAGTAGAAGTCGAAGTAAGCATATCAACATTAAGTATCTAGCTATAAGAGAACGTGTTAAGGAAAGAAAAGTTGTTATTAAACACATTAGCATTGAGTGTAGATCCTTTAACTAAAGTTATGCCACCTAAGCAGTTTAAGGATCACGTAGTGCTAATGAGATTTGATTCCATAATGTGATTTTTATTGTATATTTGTTGCTTCAATGAAACTCTTATTTAATTTAATGTTTTCTCATATGGTTTTGTGCACATATATTTGATTGTTTTGAGAAATATCGTTTAATTTGGAACTAGAATAAACATATGGTCTATTCATTAAGTTTAAGAGCTAGTAGTGAGAGACTTTATATATTGTAATACATGGAAGATAACACTCGCCATAAGAGGACATATCGTCATGATTCATATATTTGGTATCTTGTTAAGTTTGATGTTGGGTTAAATAGACCAAGTTGGAGAATGTAAGGTTTTTTTCCGAAATCTTCCTATTGTTCAGAATTTAGTCCATTTAATGGTTTAACCCATTAATCACACAAACACCCATACATCATCATTTTCATCTTCTGTGATGGGCAGAGATGATGAAGCGATGAATTATATATTTTTGGGTCCGTATCCTCAGCTTCACACAAAAATCACTAGACACCATCGAGTTGTGGAGATCGGAGGCTAGAAGATTCAAAAAATTTTGAAACATTGCTGGATAGTATCAATGCAATGGCTGGAGGTATTCTTCTATTATCCTTCTGCTTACTGAACATTGTGAATAACATGCATGTATTTTGTTTATACATAAATAATTTTACGTTTTAAGATGCATGCTTAAGTTTACAATTTTTCCATTTTAAAACATAGAAATTAAAACCTAACAAAATATGAGTGAAGAGGTTTAATTGTTAAGTATAGTCAACATATCGTCAACAATTAGGCTTAAGTAAATGGCCAACAAATTATGTCATGTTATAAACTACCCCTAAGATTACCTTATGTGCATATGCAGTAGGGACGTTTTTGGGACATAATGAACTAAAACAATACGTAGATATCTTATGGACTGCATTAACATATCACAAAGGTTTATCATACAAGATGGAGGCTTACAATAGTCATAAATTATGCTTTATCCTTTGTTTAAAATTTATAAGTAGTTTTTTAGTTATATCTAACTCCTACCAATTGAAGTTATCCAACTATTTGACACTCGAGACAATGAAATGAGGTAAATACTTGCGAGTATACAAAGAAAACATGTATTGTCAATGAGTTGAAATGTATTGGTACACATTAGCGGAAATTTTCAATGAGATGCAAGATTCAAATGTGAAACCAAAAGATAGCTTGAGATAGACCTTAAGTTGAAGGTTAGATAGATTACATCCATGAGGAAGACATGTAAGAGCTCTAAGGACTTACAGGGTGTTTGGTTCACCTGCTAAAATAGATAAGGAATGGAATGGTGATTCTTTAGTAATATAATAGATAAGGAATGGAATGAAATGAGTTTTTTTTTAGATTGATTTATTCCTAAGAATTTCTAATGATGATGTAATGCTAATGTTTGGTTTAAAAATATATGTTTGGAATGACAAAGGAATAGCTAACAAAAAAAACCAAAATATCCAAGTAGTCCCTATTAACTATTTTTTTTAAGAGCCCTATTAACTATATTATTATTATTATTATTATTATTATTATTATTATTACTACTACTACTACTACTACTAATTACTATTATTAGTATTATTATTATTATTATTATTATTATTATTATTATTATTATTATTATTATTATTATTATTATTATTATTATTATTAAGTAATTATGTGGATTCCTTAAGGATATTTTTATCCAACATGTCCTCAGTTTTATTCCTAACCACTTGGAATAGACTTAGAATAGATAAAGATAAGAGAGTGATGTGTTTACTTATTTCCCAAATTCAAAGAATAAGTAAACCCTCAGGTTATATATTCTATATGTTTTCTTCAAACAAACAAATTAATAACCTACTATCAGGAATAGATCATGAATGAAATGGTTATTGTAGTCAACCAAACACTCTCTTAATGTGTGCTTAAGTAAACGGGCCATAACTAATGTATTTGATATGGGTAAGTATTAGATCAAACCAGTGTGCTATAAAAGACTTTGAACTTGGATAACTTATTATAGATAGAGATCAAGGGAGATCTTAGATGATGTAGTTAATAAGATCACAGTAGATATATATTATCTCTAAAAGATAAAGAGGATGGATATATAATTTTAAATATAATCTCTTATTAGTTGGAATAGAGGTTATCTATTTAGTTAAATTTAATTAGGATTATGAATTGTAAAGGCAGAAGTGTCTATAAATAGTTTATTTGAGCCTCACTCTTGAAGGAGACATATAAGGGAAGAGAACACACTGGGAGAGAGCATTCCTCTGTATACTTTTGGTAAAGTAGTAAAAGTTGATTTTTTCCATATTATTCTTATTCGTGTGAGAGTTAAAACACTGCGAGAGCTGTGAGGCGTTTGAGAACAAGTTTTATAGGTCAACGAACATATGAAAAGACTGAGTTTTACATAAATAAATTTAGTGTCTAGAAAAACGTTCCTAACTGATGGAATGGGACATCAGCCTACGTAACAAAATAAATGTAATTGTCCAAAATAATTTTGACTACCTTAGATGTGAATTTGGATTGCCCATAATTTGTCTTTTGCTACTGCCAACATTGTTATCAATCAATCATGTTATGGTCTTTCCACTGAAATGGATTGTTTAAACATCTTACAATAATCTGGATCTTTTGCCAATTTTCAAGGGAACAGATCTTCAGTTCCCCCTACCCAGTTCCCCCCAATTCCCCTTTGATCTCGACCATCCAATGCAATAAATTGGATGGTTGAGAATAAAGGGGAACAAATCTTTGGGAACAGAATATATGTTCCCAATTTTCAAAGCAACTTAACTTACATTATCTTTTTGTCAAAGCATTCAACCATTATTATACTATCCATCTTATCAAAATGAGAATTTTACAGAGTCTACAAATGAACAAAAAAAAAGTGAATATCTATTTTACTTTTTCTTGTTCATATTTCAGTTCTACAACTTATGTTTTCATTGTTAAGTTGCCTTACATATGACCATTTCAATATGAATTCCATTATGAAAAAAAAAAGTTAATATTAAATTTTTATTTAACATTATACTTATGTGTGAAGTATCTATAAAACACCAATTTAAATTGTCAAATAAATACGTAATAAGAGTGATAATCTATTTTCAGTATTCATAAAATCAAATATAAATAATAATATTTTGAAATTTGTGTGAAAACGTGAATTCAGTGTGCTTAATAATAAATTGAAATAATTATTTTATAATATATTATTTACATCATAGAAAAAATTATAAATACTCATAATTAAATTGATATATTAGCATGTAAAATTTTAAATAAAAGTACTCAAATAAGAATTAGAGTCAAACAAGACGAGTGAAATTTTATCTTCTACTCCAAATATAAAAGGCAACTAACTTCTCTCACTTACCAACATTTTACCAATTAAACTAGCTATTTAGCAAGCGTTTGGTTAAATATCTACTTCCAATATCATTCAAATATTTTTCTTCTTCTTATCGAGTTCATGCGGCTTAAGGTATATAAATTATAAGGTTTGCTAAATCCTCCAATGTCCAAACCTTGTCGTCCTTCATGTTTGTATTGTGGTAATGGCTTCCTAATACACAAAGAACAAACTCACATTATATGTACATTACTAACATCTCAAATATGTCTATAGTTCTAGTCTTTACTTGTAATATCAAAATCATCGTTATTGTTATATTAAACGGTAAGAAAGGAAAAGCATCAGATGAAAATAAGGACATAAAAAAACCATATAATCAAATTTGCAAAATTCCATATTATGAGGTTTGAGTAACATTTATCACTATTTGCCTACAAGTTTTTTCAAAACTAAATTTCCAATATTCAAAGAAGAGAGATTGAAGAATTAAGTCCAAAAATGCGAGCAATTCTTTTTTCTAGATAAAACACCTCTATAGTTGAAGGTTGGAATTGCTACCACATATTTTGAGAGAGAGGCTTTAGCTTAGCATCAAATCTACATAAGGAATAGTTTCAGTAGAGGATCCTAGTTGGGGAGAGTATTCACTAGTGTTAGAGCAGAGATTTGAGGGGACCATGTTCGAGGATCCTGTAGATAAGCTTACAAAACTATGGTAAAAAGGGCCTATAAGAGATTTTTTCATAAGATCTGACCTTCTATTGCATAAATTGGTAGTGCCTGATTCTTATTTAGTGAATTTGATCCTTAAGGGATTAAAGATATAAGCTCATAAGAATCTACAACTAGCCTATGACCTAGCTAAAAAGCATAAGGTAGTAACATAAAAGTTGTTATTAGTATGGAAGAAACCATTGAAGAGGGTATTTAGCAATATGGGTATCTATGCAAAATTAGTCATTAAGTGGGAATTTAATTTAAAACTAAACTAAACTAACTAGTATTAAACTTTTTCCTATTATCTAACTGTCAAATCAAGTTGTGGATTTAATTTAAAAATAAAATAAACTAACTAAACTAAATTTTAACACAAGAATGAACTAGGATAAAGAAAGCACTATGATTAAACAATATCAACTACCTAGGTGATGAATCACCCTAAGATATCTTAAACATTATCCCTTTACCATGTAATTAAATTATTCATTATTAGACCTTTAAAATTCCTATCTTATGTTAATATCTTTCTCAATAATATTAACAACTAACTCTTAGTTAGTTAACTGAAACCTCTTTCTAGTTAAAATTCCTAAGATTGCATTACTCGATTCATGAATTTCACTATTAGGTTTGACCCTAATCAAAAGGATTTAGGTCGACATATCTCTAGGCCTGCATGCAACTCCTTCCAATTATGGTAGATCTATTTATACAAGAGGATTTCTCGATCTCAATCGTACAAAATCAAGCATTAAACTAATATTCCTGACATATTAATTCAAGAATATAAACGCATAATTGAATCTTAATAAATCAATCAATTAAATTTCATTGAATAAAAGACTATATCATACTATTCATCCCAACTTAAGGTTCTTCACACTTAGGTACTAAACAATTCAGTTGATAAACACAGAAAACAAAGTAAACATCAAGTATTCAGAAAGACAATTAGAAATAAAAGAATGCATGATCTATATATCCCTATTTTATCTCTAACGAACTTCTTGAAACTTGGATAAAAGGTTGCTTTATATTGGATCTCTTGAAGTAATCTTCATGTTCCTCATCATAGGTTTAAAAATGTGTCTTCTACTCTATATTTGGTGTCTAATCTGACTTCAATCACTTCCTCATCTTTCTAGTCTTTATAATTTTCTTTTAAAGTGTGAAACTAGAGTTTCTAAAATATACATAGTCCCTTACACGACTTCGTAAATGACAGTTTAGTTTATCTTAAAATTACTTCAAAATCGTGAATTTACATATGTTCGCAGGCTACATACATGGCTATGTATATGACACTTACACGATTATACGAGTGATCAAATATCTCAAAATTACTTCAAAATCATAACTTTGCACATTTTTCAGAAGCTTACATGGGCTACATATAGGGTCGGGTATCAGACAGTCATAAACAGCTTCTTCGAAGCTTCACACATTTACAGTAGCTTACACGATCCCTATACACGAAAGTGTGTCTTTAAAGTTACTGCAATTATTCCATTTTCTGTCTCAATTTTGCTCGAATTCTTCTCCTTTTAATTTATGAAGGTAATTATTACTTAAAAATACACTTAAAGAAAAATAAGTACCAAAAATAACATAAAACTCTCAAATAACAAGCAAAACACATTAAATATGGGTATAAACATATAGTCAATTAATAGTTTATCAATGCATGAGGGCATAAATTAAGTTAAGGAGAGTAAAGTAATCAAATTAACATACTAATATTAATTGTTCCAAATAAAGCATGACGAAAGCTTTGATAATATATACACTAAATTTATTAGTATTATTAATGCTCTCAATGGTCTTGGAAAGATCTATACTAACGTTAAAATGATTTAGGTCATTGTTGAAGATGTAAGAAGCTAAAGTAACGGTTATACAAGAAGACAATAATCTAACGACACTAATATTGGAGGAGCTCATTGGATCTCTTCTCATAATGAAACGAGACTTCTAAAGATGCAAAAAGAAATAATGCTTCTGAACAAAAAGGATTAGCATTCAAAGTCTTAAGGGAAGAATCCAGTGAAGAAGAGATATCTACAAGTCGAAGTGATGATTAAGACCTCACCTTTATCACTAACAAATTCAAAAAGTTTTTGAAGAGAAAGATTTTCTCTAAAACAAAGGACTTCAATATTGTAGATAAAAATGATTCAAAAACATAAATCCTCTATCAATATTTGTTTTAAATGTAGAAAATTCAGTCATATGAGGTCACAATGTTCTTTACTCAAAGGTAATGACAAGTATGGAAGAAACTTTAGGAAGGAGAAGAAGGAACAAACAAAAAGAAAGTACTTGAAGCCTCAACTTGGGATAGGACAAGTGAATAAAAAAATTAGCAATCAGAAGGAGAGATAACTCATATCTGCTATACGGCTAAGGAAAATAATGAGGTAACATCTAACTCTAATTTATGTGATAGTGATATCTATTAAACATATGATAAACTAGATAAAAGCTTATAATCTCAAGTAAGAAAATGAAGAAATTATTTTCCAAACTAAGGAAGTTCAAAAACAGTTGGATGCATGCATAAATGAGAATGAAAAAAAATGAAAAGTGAATTGTATGGCGTTAAAGCATTTAAAAATGTGATCATTGATGACGATCGTACATTAGAACTCATTAAAGTATGAAAATAAGACACTGAAGAAGGAGACCGATGTTCTCAATGATTCATTATCTAAATTCATTAAAGGGAGTGAAAAATTAAAGAACATACTAAAAGCTCAAAATAATTTTAGTAATAGGTATATTATTGAGTATACTAATAGAAGTGCATCTAATATCATTACTACATTTAACAAGGGAGAAAGCGTGTGTAATAAAGACCCTAAGATAGAAAATAAGCATGATACACATATATCTAAACAAAAACATGCAGCAAAATGTACACTAGACCCCACCTTAAAAACAAACCTTATGCTTCATAGATAGATCTATACTTAGGCATAAAGTTCAATACAATCAAAGGGAAAATAGGTACAACTTTTATAATAGCATTCAAACCTACTCATACCCCTTTAGGCCTCAAAGAAGTATACATTAAGCCTCCATTCATAGTAGGCATCATACATATAATTATGGTATGATATTTTACGACCTTAAAAGAATATTCAACACCTTTAATATTCAAGGAAGATTCCTAATTATACATAGACATATAGAAGTTCAAGCAATACATTTATGCATCATCATCACCTATAAAGCAATATATATATATATATATATATATATCAGATGTATCAAATATATATTATTATGACAGTTAAATCATTATCAATGTCAAACTCAGAAAGATACTTAGTATTTGATAGTTATGTGAAGCGACTGGTGGATTAGAGAGGAAAGCTTGGAACTTTTTAAGGAGATCCAACTATTGCCTTTGTTCTAGTTAGTAATTATATTGAGCAAATAATGGATCAAGGAGGAAAGTTAGAAATTTTTTTAAGCGTGTGATTATTAAGTCTCTCATTAATGCCTCTATTCTAGCTGATTATGCAACTTATATTGTGTTTTGAAATTTTTTTCTTTTTGCTTTAGATGTACTGGATCTACTTGCTTTATTAAATATTCAATGCAAAAATTTTATTCATAAATGTATGATTTGATGTTTTTGTTTTTATAGAAATTAGTTTTGAATGTACATGTCACATATAAAGTTTATGGTAAAAAGGCATATTGAATTATAAGAAATGAAATAGTTTTCTTCATAAATTGTGCAATATATTCAAAAACTTTCTTTTCCATATAAAAAACGACACAATCTTTAGTATGATAATTTGTTATGGTCATCTTTTATTTTGATACCATACAGATCTTAAATGAGCTTATATGTAAATTTTTTACATGGTTTAATGAATCAACTATAATTATAAATATCCCTAACTGATGAAAAATTTGTTGATCATAAATAAAAGGTTCATAGTTGAAGATTTATGGCAAAATTAGACTTTGAGTTTGTATATTATAATAACTAAATGAAGTAGAACAAGTGAGTTATAATGAGTATAATAACTTTGCTTACACTACAACCTATATTCTTTTTTAAAGAAGCTTAATTCAAGATGTTATGCTTTCTGCAATGAATCAATTTTAAGATGCTATGCTTTCTGCAATGAATCGATCCTATAAAGAAGTAAGAGGCGTTTATGACTTGGACATTGTTTTATTTCTTTTTAGGTCTCTTTTAGTTTTATTTTTCTCTTGGGGAGAAAAAGAGAGATGGGAGAGAAAAAAAGGTTCTAATGGCATAAAATATTGGCCCCGGGTCTCGGTCCTTATTTCGTAGCGACAGGGAGTGGGAGTCGGACCAAAATATAACAAATGAATAATAAACAAAAAAGAAGAAGTGGAAAAAGTCTCGGGTGTGACTTTTGAAATCTCACACCTATAAGAGGAGAGTGTCGCGATCGTGCTTAAGCATGATCGCGACTTTCCTGAGAAATTGGGACCCCTATCGCACATACCACTTTAAAACTTCATAACTTTCAATCCCGAAATTCAAAAATTATAAACTTTATATCGTTAAAAAGCTAAGAAAAAGATCTACAACTTTCATGAGGACCATTTTGTCAAATTCTACCTAGATCAATCCAAATTATTTATTGAAGTTTCAGAACACATTTTCATTCTTTTATTCTCTTATTTTCTCTCATCTACCAATACATATGTCTACAAAAATAAAAGACCCGAATTCAACAATCATATACTCTTAAGTCATCAATTTGCACTTATTTTGTACTTAATTCTCTTTAATTTGTTGAAATTATTATTCAAAATTAATGGAATTGTCTTATAATTGTTTGCAGATGATTTTCAACACCTTAGAAATGAAATTGAATAAAAAAGATGCAAAAGAATGAAGAAAATCCGAAATTCCAAGTTTGACAACAATTCAGTGACTAAGTGTGGGCATGTCTAAGGATGAAATTAATCTGCATATCTATTTTCAAGATTCAAAATCGAGATTTTCACAATCTTTAAAGATCATATTGCCATCTATCAAGGGGATTGACCACCTGAAATTGGGGGATATGCTATCTGCTGAATATCACGAAAAAGGGGAGAGAGGAAGGACCGAAAAAGCATAAAAGAGAAGGATTTTTACTGTTCATGCAACTTTTGTTTTCTAAGATAGTTTACAATTTTCTGCAGGTTTTTCATAGGATAGTTTTCATTTTCTCTACAGAATTTTCTTCTTTTCTTTTTGTCAGCATAGGATAGGAGTAGTTTACGTTTTTCTGCAGAATTTTCTTCTATTTTTCTATTCAGCTGTAGATAGGAGTAGTTTTACAATTCTGCAATCTTTTTCTTCTATTTTTTGTAGCACACTTTAGGAGTAGTTTTAGTTTTCTGCATTTTTCTTCTGATTTTTCTGGACAACCATAACTAGCTTTCATTTTTTGCACTATTTCTTTAGGGATTTTCGGATTCTTTAAAGAAAGACCAGAGATGGAAACTTTGTGTTTGGCTATTACTTTGTTTATTTTTACTTTTGTTATGAGTAGCGAAATTCCTTTTCTTGGTTGAGAGAAGCCATGTTATCATCTTTTATGTGTGAGATGTTTCAATAAAATTTATGTTGTTGATGAACATTGAATGTCTTCCGAATTACTTTTTCTAATTGAGTTGATTGATTTCTAGGTGCGCAACAAGGGATTAATTCGTTCAATAGCTAGATTAATAAAATATGACGTTCATTTTCGTTAATCACAAGTAGCAATTAGGATTACCGTCTTTATGTTAGAGTCAGAAATTCTAAGAAGATATTTGTTTGATTAATTGCATGTCGTACATGTATTTTTCTTGCTCATTGGTTTCTTGATTCGTAAAACTATTATTCAATTGAACCTACAATCGTATCTAGGTTGTTGTTTAATAAAAATGCTAGGATACATGTTTCTAGTCATTACACTTAAGAGAAAACATCCCCAATGAATGTTTATTAACAATTGAAAATTTATATCAAGGATCCATTTTAGCATGATAACATTGGCGACCCGAAATTAAGGTTTGTCTCTTAAATTTTCAGATCCAATTATTTTTGTTAATTTCTGATTTTTTTATTTCTAATTTCTTAAATTACGTGAACCAAATCTCCCCTACTTGTTTAATTAGTTTTAAACTCGCTAAACTTTACCGTTAAAAATTTCTCGTGGGAACGATCCCTACTTTCCACTACTACATTATTTTGTATTGACAGAAGTTAGTTTCTTTTTAAATTTGGTTGCAGACGAAAGCAGTACCAAATTTTGTCTATAAAAATAAAAGACCCGAATCAAACAATCATATACCATATATACAAAACTTCCATTAAAAACAATTGCTTCAAAAAAAATCTATTCAAAAGCCATTGAACAACTAACAATTTGATTTCCAACCAAAAACATAGAAATTTAACAGAAAAGGAATTTAGACATGAATAGACGAATATTTTTTCTAACTCTTACTGTCATTTCTTAAACAAATAGAGTTTGTACACAGCTTTAAATTTCATATCTAAAGCCACTTCAGTAGCATAATACAAAAATACAGTCAAAAATGCCCATGCTTGATATGCTTCTAAAGCTACCAAAAATGATCCAAACTAATTTAGTTACAAAATAGAAATATTTCTTGGAGATTTGCCAAAGCTTTTGCAACGTTCACTATTTATCTGCTGATTCTTCACCTAAAGAGTGAAAAATAGTGGAGTGAGCTGTGAAGCTCAGTGGCTAATATATTTATAGCCATCGATGATGAGCCACACACATACAACACAATCAAGCATTTATATATACACGAATCTAGTTCACAGAACACATACTTAAAATGTTCAATCACATAAATCATATCATATATTTTTGTTTTCAATCATCATAACGAAACATTTAATCATATATCATGCTCAGTAAATTACAATGAAATACACAAACAATATGGCTCGAGAGAATCCCATAAAACAGAATGGCAAAACCGAAGTTTACACCATGAACAAAATGAGTCAATTTTTCAGAGCTCATGTGCCACAAGCGGGCTGCTGGGAGAAAGCTTTAGGTCAACATGCATATGACGAACGGAATGATATCTCTCTTGCTTATACAAGCACATTTTTCAATGCTTACGTATTTTCATATCATATTCATATTTTTATGCTTTTTAAATTTTTTGTTTTTCATTAATACAAAAGGAGCAGAATTCTTACAAAACAAATATGATATTAAATTCACAGAACATTTTTCCTACATTCACAATGCTATAACAAGCATTTATACACACAAAATCAAATAATACATCCCATCATCACAAAAACTATAAATATATTATCCATTTATTTACTTGTACTTCCAAAATCAAGTTTGTTCTTCTTCTTGCTATTGATTTCGAAGTTCTTGGTTCCCTTCAAACATACATATTTTCATTCCATCAACATATACGAATAGAACTTTCATAAACTTTAAATATCCAAGAAATGAGCTTAGTCTCCATCTACTCTTAATTTATCTAACTAGAAGAAATAAGATCTAGTTCAAAGTTTATGAAAATCTAAGAAAATAATTCTCTTGGTTCTCTTCTTTCTCTCTTTGTTTTCAGAACACAAAAACCTATTTTCTCTACTTTCTTCTTTTATCAAAACAAGAAAAGAAGATAGAAGTTACTAAAAACTTAGTTGAATCTTCTTATTCTACTTCTTGTCTCCTTTTTCTTTCTTTCCTTCTTTTTCTTTTCTAATTCGTTTTTCTGCTTCTCTTCTTGTACTTCTTCCTACATTTTCTTCTCTCTTTCTTTCTTACTTTACACGACTCTCTCTTTTTCCCTAACCACTCAAACACATCTCTCCTTTTTTTTCTTGTTGTTACACGACTCTCTTCCTCTTTCTCTAGTTTCTTCTAGGTTCTTCTTTTCTTTCTTTCTTACCTCATGAACACATCTCTTTCTTTCTTCTTATTATATTTTTTTCCAGTACTTCGCTCACGCACTCTTCGTTTGTTTCCTCTCTTATTAATCTAAAACAACTCTAATCTTCCAAACTTACCCTTCCATATTTACTCTAATACCTTCTAACTCCTTCACTTAATTCTAACACTTCCATTTAATCCATGCAACTATATGAAATCAAAATATTCATAAATAAACTCCATAAATTTCAAATTCAAGAATTCTAATTTTATTTATGACTAAACGCTAACAAATTCTCATTTAATAATTCTAACTTCCAAGAAAAGTTCGAGGTCCAACATAAAACCTTATAATAGGTACGTGTATGAGTTAAGCCACTTACTGAAGAATGCCTAAATATCTTTTGGCTAGAAATAATTAATTTGAATTAACTCTTTATTTTCCACTCTTTTAATCATCGTTTGTGGTGTTAAGTAATTTCTGAAAGTAGCATAGTGTGTAATTGCTATTTCAATGTGATAAATTTAGGTAAGAAAAAGGTTAGGTTCACAAACTTGTAACTTTTCAAAAGAATGAACATCACAAGCACTATTTAATTTTTAAGTATTATAGATTTTATTATTATTTAAATTAGTTTTGGTGTTTTAGTATAGATTTTTCTAAAGTTGGGGTTGTAAAAATTATGATGATTTCTGAAAAAACTAATTTTATGGAGTTCATCTATCCCTCTTCCTAGATGTTACAAAGGTTTTCCTTCAAGCACGAACTTATCCGCTAGTTGCGCCAACCCCTTTGCACAACAATCTCACTTTGTTCCTTCAAAGGAAGATTCAGCCTTCCTATATGATATTCGACTAACCTACTAGTTCTCGAATGCTTCACGATGCTCGCAATGTTTAACTCTCACACGCGCAAGAAAATTACAGAAGCACTAGAATAATAAAGGCAATAATAAAAACACGAGAAAGAGATACAACTAAAAGCTAACCTTCATTATTTCCCTCAAAGTGTACAAAGGAATACTCTCTCAATCTCTAAGTGTCTCCTACACTCACTTATCGATTATGAGAGCAAGAATCAAATGAGCTATTTATAAGCCTCTCTAGATGACTAAGTTAGAATCCTAATAGAATGACATCCCTATCCAATTAAGACCCTATCTAATAGGATTAAGCTACATCACAATAACAAGATAAAAGATTGCATTATCTAGGAATGATTATCTATATCCACGAAGATCTCCTCTATCTTCAGATGATCCTTCCACATGATCTTTATCTCTTAAAGCTGACGTTCATCCACTGTGATCTTATCTGCCACATCATCCAAGATCTCCTCATCTCTATCCGTTGATGAAGAGTCATCCAAGCAAATAGCACACTGGTTTTATCCAATGCTTACCTATGCCAACTTCATTAGCCATGATCCATCCACTTGAGCACACACTAAGTCCTTAGTCTATCAAGAACTTAGCCTTAGCTAAGTCAGCTCGTACAAGGTTCGAAACTCTGCTAAAACTCGCACAATGTTTGATCTACTTTCTAAGTAACCTTGGAACTCTCGCATATTCTTATCATGTGTGTGATCTAGCTAACCTTTTACTCGATGTTTGACTTAAGCCTTCTTTTGGTTTCGCATCCAAATCTTGCATCTCGTCAAAGATTTCTGCCAATGCCCACCAATGCATTCCAATGCTTGACATTGCCCCTTTTTACCCTTACCTCCTCACAAGTCCTTGCCTTGTTCTATTGTTTTGCGTGTCAAACACTGGTCAAAGCTTGCCAATGCCCGCATGATTCCCCTATCATGACTTAGAGGTCTAACAAACCACCCCCACCAGAAGAAATCAACGCCCTCGTCGAAATAATCTGTGGACACTCCTCCAAGTGTGGTTCTCTAGAAGACTCCTTAGCCATTGGCATATCTCCCATGTACCATGTTCCCTCTCCACCGGGTGTCACTTTGCTTTTGTACGGATGCTCTTTCACAAAGCCCATTGTACCCAACACAACAAAACTGTTGAGGTAGACTTCTTCAGTCAAGTCACCCTCTCCCTCTCCTTGATCCTTTGCAACCATAGTCTTGACTTACGCTTTAGCTGCCTTCCCTCTTAGGTATTCTCATGCAAAATGCGGACCTTCACAAATGAAACAAGCAATATCTCGTTTTGGTTGTTTCTTACCTTGAGAAGATTCATCTACCTTCTCCTTGCCTTTCTCCGAGCCATTACATATCCCACCATTCTTCTTACCCTCATAGCTAGTTCGAATCAGTGGTGGCATTTGGAGATCCACCAAGGCATCCACAGCCGCTATCGCGCTTAGGAGGTCCTTCACGTTCTGCCTTCAAAGCTCCATCTGTGTCCATCCTTTCAAGCTGCTTATAAAGTTAAACAACTTGTCCTCCTCCGACATATTTCGCACGTCCAACATCAAATATGTGAATTTTCTTACATACCCCCGCACCGAGTCGTCTTACTTCAACCTCTTCAAAGCTTCCCTCACGAGCTATAAAGTGTTTTTGGGGAGGAACTAGTCCTTTAGCTCCTTCTTCATATTCTTCTAAGTGACGATGGGAGGTCTACCCGCACTAATGTCGTTGGAGGTTCTTGTTCTCCACCACAACTTTCCATCTTCCACCAAATATATAGCTATGATCAACATCTTTTCTGAGTTGGAAACCTTTGTTGTTGTAAAGTATTGCTCCATGTCCTATAAGAAATTTTCGAGCTTCTTGACACTCCGCTTGTCGTCAAAAACTTATGGCTCTAGCACCTTCACCAGAGTGCTTTCACCTGCGTTACAATGGCATGCCTTAGGATCGTGATCTCGAATCTAGAATCCTCCTATGTCTTCATCAGCTCCATAATTTGATGTTACAACTGTTAGATGCGTGCCTCCAACATCTCGAATCGAGTGTTGTAAGAAGTCACCTCTTCCTACCCTTAAGGAATCAGCCTAATGAGTGCCTTCACTCGGTTGACACGTTCTATCAAATTGCTGCCTACTGCCATCTCGAAATTTGACTCGAATACCAATTGTTACAAAGGTTTTCTTTCAAGCACGAACTTATCCGCTAGTTGTGCCAACCCCTTTGCACGGCAATCTCACTTTGTTCCTTTAAAGTAAGATTCAGCCTTCCTACGTGATCTTTGACCAACTTACTTATTCTTAAATACCTCACAACTCTCGAGTGTTTAACTCTTACACTCGCAAGAAAATTACAAAAGCACTAGAATAGTAAAGGCAACAATAAGAACACGAGAAAGATATACAGCTAAAAGTCATCCTTCATTACTTCCCTTAAAGTATACAACAGAATACTCTGTCAATCTCTAAATGTCTCCCACACTCACTTCTCAATTACAAGAGCAAGGCTCTAATGGCTATTTATAAGCATATTTAGATGACTAAGTTAGAATCCTAATAGATCTTTACTAGCTAAGATCACTATCTTATCCTTATCAGATTATATCAAACTAACCAATAGATGACATTCTAATCCAATTAGGACTCTATCTAATAGGATTAAGCTACATCACAATAACAAGATAAAAGATTACATTATATAGGAATGATTATCCATATCCACGACGATCTCCTCTATCTTCAGATGATCCTTCCACATGATCTTTATCTCTTAAAACTGTTGTTCATCCACTATGATCTTATCTACCACATCATCCAAGATCTCCTCATTTTGATCTGTTGATGACGAGTCATCCAATCAATAGCGCGCTGGTATGTCACATGCTAAGTCCTTAGTCTATCAAGAACTTAGCCTTAGCCAAGTCAGCTTGTACAAGGTCCGAAACTCTCCTAAAACTCGCATCTTGTTTGATCTACATGCTAAATAACCTTGGAACTCTAGTATAGTCTCGTCACGTGTGTGATCCATCTAACCTTTCACTCAAAGTCTATCTCAAGTCTTCTTTTGGTCTCGCATCCGAATCTTGCATCTCGTCAAAGATTTTCGCTAATACGCACCAATGCAAATCAATGCTTGACATTGCCCCTTTTCGTCCTTGCCTCCTCGCAATTCCTTGCTTTGTTCCATTGTTTTACGTGTTGAACACTAATAGTGTTCAAGGCTCACCAATGCCTGTACGATTCCACTATCATGACTTAGGGGTCTAACACTAGGCCTCTTATTTTGTAAGGACCCAGGTGAAAATTCTAACCTTTTTTTTAACTTTAGCTAAGCTTATCAATAACAAATTCAGTTTGATACTTTCCTTATTTTTTTAAATTTTGGTTTGTGCATTTTTGTTGTCAATATAGTGGACCTTTTGTTTTCCAAGTTCTTATAACATTTCATATTTAACATAAAAATCATTTAACATCAACTCATTTCTTCATATATAGTTTAATAATGAGAATGGTAGTTAAAAACTTTAAGGTATTTTTGTTAAAGTCAAACTTTTGAAAATTTATTGTCCACACACGAGTCTAAGAATTTTAAGATGCAAGATAATGCTTTAAATCTAAAATAGACATTGTATTGACTAAAAATGCAAGAGCAAAAGCAAAAGCAAAAGTAGAATCATTAATGTCATAGGTTGTTGGTTCCTGTATATTGGATTTCTTGCATCTTTTTTGGGAGTGATTTATATTATGATTGTATACTTATCTTGTGAAATTGAAACAATGTTCTTTAATGAAAGAAAACTTCTATTTTTAAAGGATTTTTACTATTATCGTAATTAGATTGTAAACTATATTTTTTATATTTTTATGATGAAATTATAATAGATAATAAGGAATCATCAGATCAAGATTTAGAAAACCTAACATTTTATTCTTATGGTAACTTTGATCTAGTATGAAATATTTTTTCCCAAACATCTAATAAAACTATTCAATATAAATGTATATTTTATGTTAAAATGTTTAAAGTGGAAGGAATTTATGGATTGAAAGAATATATTGTTGTTGTTCAAGGTAATATTATTTCTTACAAAAAAATTACTATTTAAAGTATGGGAGAGGATTAAAAATGACTTGCAACAACAAGTAAAAAATAAAAAATAAAATTGAGACTTGTAATATGGCTTTTAGAGATAATGAAGTATAGCAATTATCAAATAAAGGAAAAACGGATATTTGTAATATATCTTTTGAAGATAATGAAGCATAATAATTATTAAGTAAAGGAAAAAAATATATTATTTGACTCAGATTCTTATTTTCCTCTTAGAACAACTCATGCTTCTCAACCTAGTTTAAAAAGTATTTCGATTAATAAGGATAATGTTTTGTTATGTAAAAGAACTTGGTTTATATGTATTCCTTTAAATGCTTTAAATTCAACAATTTTTTTAGAAACAATAAAATAACAACGAAGTGAAAGGATTTAAGATGCCCTTTTTATTATGAGATTTATGTGACTTATAATTTAAGAAATTTAACAAGAAGAATATCAATTTATTATGGATATAGATAAGTCTAACTGGGAAAAAATAGGATGCTTTATTATCACAAATGAGTGGATTGATAAAAGACAAAGAAATTTAATCAATTTCTTAGTTTACTATAATTTTAGAACAACTTTTATTAGGTCTATTGATACTTTTGATATGGTCAAAAGTGCTCGTACTCTATTTGAATTATTTTATTGGTCTCTATATTTGTTCATTATACAAATCACTTTTTAAACAATATTGGTTATATAAACCATATTTATAATCTTTATTCATGTGTATATAAGATCATAATTTTTGTATATAATCCTTTTATATTTTTTTGGGTAAGAAAGTACAAAGATTAGGTTAAGATTGTGCATTATGTTGCTATAAGGTTTAGAACTGCATTAATAACTTTGAAAGTTGTTTATGATCATAAATAAGTACTTCAAAATTTAATAAAAAGTTAGCACTTTTCAAGTCATAAATTATAAAATAAGTGTAAAAGGAAATGAAGTTTATGATATTATTCTAGATAATAATGTTTAGGATGTTTGCTTGATTATTATAAAGATTGTGGTTCTACTTATAAGATTGTTAAGGATTGTTGACTCAAAATAAGAAACCATTTTTGGATATATATATGATAGTATGTATATAGTTCATAAAACAATTATGAATCTTTTAAAAGAAAATGAGAATTGTACAAATCTTACACAAATGTTATTAACCGATAACGGGATAAGTAATTTACTCAAAAGAATCTACTTAGCATCTTACTTTCTCAACCGTTATTACTTACCTGGTAAGATGCATATATAGATGTTGATATTATGAATGTTATTTTAAAAATAATTGAATACAAAAATATTTTCTCTCATAAAGAGTAAAAAACAAACAATAAAATTAGATTGTATTATGAAGGTTTAGGAAATTTTAGTAGACTATTTGTAAAGGGAAAACTTATAATGAAAGAATTGCAACCTAACAAGTTTTCATATTTTTAGTTACATTCTTTATTTATTAATAATATTTTTTTATATTTTCATAAATTTTAATTTAAAATACAAATGAATGATAGAGATGATTTAGTGAAAGTGTCATAACATTGAAAAAACTTATTATTAGATTACACAATCAAGTTATGAACACAATTAGAATAACTTTTAACATTATGCAATCACTCAAAAAAATAAAATCGTTGAGATATCAAAAACCCAATGACCTTATTTTCATTAGTTATAAGTTGAGGATGAAGAATTTGCAATTTATCGATCAAAATTTATTCTAAAATAATTATATTTTTTTATTTTTAATTTTATATTTTTCTATTATATATTTAGAGTGTTTAGTAAGAAAAGAACATATAATCCAAGTAACTTTAATTGTATTAATTATTCTCGTCATTTTTAGATCAAAGAAAAAAAACTATCGCTTAGTTTTAATTGTAATAAATTTAAAAAAGGCCTTTTACAAAGAAATGTATTTGTTGTAATGAATAAATTAGAAAACATATATTGATGGTTAATTAATTTCCTATTTTAAACATATATACAAACTAAAAGTATAGTTTATTTCAATAAAAATAATTTTAGATATTAATGATTTAAAATTTATTTAAATAAGTAGAAGGTGCTTATGCACATAATTTAGATAAAAGCGTATGAATTTTTAAATAGTATTAAAGAGTTTAAAACTTTTTATGAAGATGAGATATAACTTTATTAGGAAGCATAATTTTAGTTGTTTACTATAATTTTAGTTTTTATGTTAAATTTAAATTTAAATTTAATTATTATATTATTATTTGATTGTACATTAATAAATATTTAACAGATACCGGTAAATTGTTTTTATTTTAATTAATTATTTAATTTAATAAACATTAGTGATACATTAATTGTTCTTTGACCAAAGCATCAACGAAGTCGAGATGATCATCATCATCATCATCACCCAGTCTGAAATTCCGCAATAAAGCGGGATCTGGGGAGGTCCGGTAGTACGCAGCCTTACCCCTACATAGTAGAGAGGCTGTTTTCGGTGGACCCACAGGCATATGAGATAATATATGAATGATGCAGATTACAGAAAAAAAATTGAGAAGGTCAAAAGATTAAAAACTTTAAAAAAGCTATGCAAATGTGACAAGAAAATTTTAGAAAATAAATAGATAAATAAAAATATGATAAAATAATTAGAAACATAATAAATAAATAAATAAATAAAGAAGTAGGATAAAGTAATAATAAATAAGTAAAATAGAATAACACCACTAACAGAAAAGCTACCAAACTTCATTTAAAAAGATGCAAGTTTAAAAGACAAAATTAGGAAGAAAAAAGTAGGATAGAAATACCTGATATGCTGCAAAATTTTGGTTATACCTGAATGTTGCAAAGCTTTTTGACCACTGCTTGAGATGTGTGTGTCATCCTTGAGCAGGGGTCCTTCTAATTTACTCTGTAGCATTCTAATTTTATAGGGTGTCCCCTAAAGGAACAACCAACAATAGTTGTATCCTAATATTTAAAAGCTAATTTTCTACTTTAAGCTAAAAATCAAAAAGTAGGTCATGAAGAAAACCATGGCAACATTTAGGAGAATCTTTGGAGACAATGAATAAAGAGATAAGATCATTGACATGAGAGAATAAATGAATTCAAATAAAAAAAATTCATAAACACACCGCATAATTTGTTGATGCTGAGAATGAATATCTATCGCATATAAGGCACACAGAAGATTAAAGTGAGTCGAAAAGTATGCACGTACACAAGTTTTATGACGTGACACCGTTTTATGACGTGAACCAAAAAGAGAAGCTGACAGAACTTACGTCGATCATCAACGAAGATCCAAATTTGCATGCCCGAACTTTACAAGACTAATAGGACCTACACCAGAACATGAGCAATACAAGAATTTTTGTCTTCACGGTTTCTGTCTATTATCATCACATTCTACACATCATGTCATTTTTCGAACAAAGGAAACCCCGCCGTGGTAATATATGCCGGAAATTACTATGTTTGCAGAAGAAGACAGCTTGGCATGGTGCCAAGTTCGGTTCTTTGTTTAAAGACATCGATGCACTTTGAGTTTGTCGAAAACTTCGTAAAAATCTCTATGTGGCTAAGCCCGAGTACCGGCTGTAGATGAGCGAAGTGGTAAACTGGCGCTGTGTAGACTTTACCGAAACAGGGGTTTTTTATCCATTCTTATATCAAACTTTCTCCAATGCTTTCTAGATCCTAGCCTGTGCATTGAGTTTCTCTGCTGATTCAAGCAAAAGGGTCCCCTGATCCGTAGTGATCAGGAGCGACATGGTAGAGGGTCCAACAGAGGCTGAAAGTCCTGATCAAGAGGTCTCCTTCGCGAGGCCAAATGAAGATACTGATGAGCAAGATATCGCGACACCGGATTTGCATGATACTGCAGTGAAAATTGAGAGGGCCTCAGAGGCTTACAAGGGTTGCACAGAGGTTGTGGATAATCCAAGTAAACCCGAGATTTGGATTTGGTATTTCTACGAGTTCTGTTCCTATTTCATTCATACAGTTCTTCTACCGGTTCTTTTCCCACTTCATATTAGTCCGATCAAGAAACTGCCTGAGCGACCTGGCAGGAACGGCAGGGGTTTATTGTGTACAAATAATGAAATGCACCTGTAAGCTTCTCATTCCTACTTCTACAAGCAGATCATATCTTATACAGATGGTTTCTCAAAGATGATTCCCCTAGGATTAGTAATTTTAATACCCTATTTGAATATGTGCAGTTGTTTGAATTAGATTGAAATAATTTGCTATCTGAACTGTGAATGAGCCATTTCGGCTACCTTTCAGGTGCCCACTAAATATTGCAGTTTACGACTACTTCCTTTTTTGTATCAATGTCATCAATGCAAAATGTTGGATAGATTTTTGGCATCAAGTGAATGAAACGAGAGCAGCACATAAGTACAGCAAGGGTCAACGAAAAAATTGAGACAATGTGGAACATTGTCCCAAAAGTTTAGTCATGTGTTTCTGTCTTGTTAAGTAGATGTTGTACTCAAATTGCAGGTACGAAGCTTTGACACTTAGAACCATACCAGTCAGCAGGTCGAAATTCTCCCCAATGGAGTGGACTTCCTTTTCATGGGCTATAGGGTTGTTTTTGGCTGCTATAATTATTGCATCCGTTTCCAGTCACTTTGACCATGGCAAGAAACAGATGGTAATTTCTGGTGCAGCAATTGCCATAGGGGCATTCTTTTGCCTGCCTACTGGATTCTTCAACGTTACATGGATGTTTCCTCCATATATTACAGCCATTGTCACAGCTTACATTATTGCAGCCACAGGCCATACTCGACACCTTGGAATAATGGTTCGAGGCTTCACAGGACCGAGCCTTCAGAAAAGCCAGTTTCATTTGCGCAGAAGGATGTCTAACTGGCTCTCTCTGTATGCTACTGCTGCTGGTAGCTTAGGTTCTGCTATTATATCAGCATTCGTTTACCATATGCTTAGAAAAAATGAAAAGTTCCTTAGTCTCTGGATTGTCTCAATTTTCAGTGGCATTATCTGGATTCTTGGAATACCCCATATTTTCTTCTTCAAGCCTGGTCCAGCCAATATCTCTCGCGTTTCGTCAATAGCTCATTTCGTCTCCATTTTCAAGTTCCCACATGCCTACGGAAATCTTGTGGTTGCCTTTCTTGCCTCGTTCACAACAATGAGCATTTTCACTACTGTGGTGCTCTATCTGATAGGCCAATTATGCATTAAACCCGTCTTCATACTCTTTCTTTGGTTAACTTATTTCACATTTCCATTGGTTGCTATGCCACTGGTGCAACCACTACAGCTACTTATCAAGTCGAATGGAATGAAAATGTATTTGCTCGGTTTCATCTTATCAACAGTCACCTCAGGATTCGGATTCTACTTTCGAGGAAAGATTTGGCAGAGGCTTCACATACTTATTTTTGCTGGATTACAAAGCACATCAGTTGGTTTACTATATACTTTTGGGAGGGTTCTTCTGCTAGATTGCGCCCCCCATGGTAGAGAAGGTGCTTTTTCTGCATGGCTTTCATGGATTCGATCTTTCGGAACTTGTGCAGGTTTTGCACTTTCATCAGCTATGCCTGAAAAGTCAGGCACTTGTTTTGCCATCACATTCTGCACTGCAGTGGGTGGCGGATTAATCTTGATTTACAGCAACATAAGCGACACAGGAGGAGCCAGAGCAGCTAGGATTATCATCGAGGAAGGAGACGACTTTGGCTCACCTGTACAAGGACTGGACAATAGCATGGCAGAGCCATCAAAACAGTCCATTCATGAAGGAGCTCCTTAGAAGCTGGAAAGACGTAGGTTTTTTAGATTGATTCTGAAATTTTTTAGTGTAAGCAAAAATAATTAGATCGCCTTTGCCTTGTGTTCATCAGCAATTGTGAAAAATAATCTGCAAGTTCAATCTTTAAACATTGTTTGCTGGCTGAAATGCGGCCGTTTTTGTGCCTCCAGTCTATCAAATGTAGCTTTCAGGCACTTCATTCTTCTGAACCAAACTTTTTATTCTCTTTGTATTTTAGTCGATTCATCATCATCATGGTCATTATTCACTACCATTTATGAACACCGCAATTTGGCTGTCCACTAGGTGTGCCAACGCTTACCCATCTGGCAGGATACACGTTCAAACCAAACCAAACCAAACATACCCAAATTCTCGCCTAAGCAGGGTATGGGGAGGGTAAGATATACGCAATCATGCCCGCATCTTCGATAGAGATACAGAGACTGTTTCCTTAGAGACCCCCGGCGAAAAGAAGAGCAAATCAAATATCACCAAACCAACAAACACAAACCAACAAACACCGACAACAAAAACAAACACACCAAACAAACAGACCAAACCAATGCAAAAACAGTCCCTGTATAAGTCTAACATTATATGTATATGCATGAAGACTATAACCGATAGAAAGCATATGAAAATGAAATTATATAAATACATAAATACATGCAGATGTAAATAGGTGAGCAGGCATAAGCAATGATAGAAAAAGGTTAGAGGTAAGAAAGTAACTTGATAAATAATAATAAGAATAATAATAATAATAATGATAATAATAATAATAATAAGAAGGAAAATAATAATAATAATAATAAAAGTTCACTAGGTAAATATTAGCTCTAATTACACACATATTTATATACATATACACTTCCTAAATGACATTTCCTGAGCTAACGTCTGCTAGCTATTAGAGCCGAGGTAAAACTTAATCAACTCTTATATGAGACTCTAGTCCCACCCGAAACTTTTTCTGCTTATCCTAGACAGAGGTTGTATCTTCATGGGGCTTCAGTAGGAAGGCAAGCAGTTGGTCGGGGGAACGGCGCCCGGCATACAGGCTATCCGCCGCCCCAGGAGTCTATAGCCAATATGGAGCCCTGTAGAGCTTTGTCGCCCCCCACTTCAGATCACAGGTCAGGTCCTCAGAGCAGTCTAAAGCTCGCTGCACCCCGCGCGCCCGATACGTCTAAGATCGAAATTCTGCGTCGCCAACTGTTTCTATCTGATGTCATATCCTCAGATAGATTTAGCGCCTGTAGGTCCAGTCTGATTTGCTCCTCCCATGCCCTCCTTGGCCTCCCCCTACCTCGCTTTCCTTCGACTTGGATCCTTTCAACTCGCCTAACTGGTGCCGTCACACTTCGCCTGCTCACGTGTCCGAACCATCTCAATCGCCACTCCCTCAGCTTGTCACCAATAGTCGCGATGCCTAACTTCTCTCTATACTCCCTATTTGGTATTTTATCTAACATCGTACAACCACACATCCATCTCAACATTCTCATCTCTGCTACTTCAAACTTTCGCACTTGCGCCACCCTCATAGGTCGACATTCAGAGCCATAGAGCATAACCAATCGAATGGCCGTCCTATAGAATTTTCCTTTCAGCCTTAGTGGAAATTTCCTATCACATAGGACTCTAGTTGCCACTCTTCATTTCACCCATCCAGCTTGGATGCGATGAATTACATCGCTCTTAACATCTCCATCCTCTCGTATGATAGAGCCTAGATATTTAAAACTATCCTTTTGGGTTATCGCGTGAGTTCCACTCCGAACGTCTTGTCCGTCGTCCTTTGAACTCTGTGCAAAATTGCATGCCATGTACTAGGTCTTCGATCTACTTAACCACAGACTGTTTGACTCCAGAGTCTGTCACCACATCTCAAGCTTCCTATTAACTTCCGCTTTCGTCTGTCCGACCAATACAATGTCATCTACGAACAACATACACCACGACACCTCATCTTGTATATCCTGTGTGATGACATCTATTATTGTCGCAAAAAGAAACAGGCTTAAAGCTGAACCTTGATGCAACCCTATATCTACCGGAAAATACTTTGTCTCTCCCACTGGCGTTCGCACACAAGTTCTAGCGGCCTCGTACATATCCTTTATAGTCCTGACATAGGTACTAGTAATGTTCTTCGCTTCTAAACATCTCCAAATGACTTCTCTTAGCACACTATCATATGCCTTCTCTAAGTCAATAAAGACCATATGTAGGCTCCGCCTATGCTCTCTATAATTCTCCATCAGCCGTCTTAATAGATGGATTGCTTCAATAGTTGATCTCCCAGGCATGAATCCAAATTGATTCTCTTTTACTTGTACTATTTTGTGCAATCGTTGTTCAATAACTCGTTCCCACAGTTTTATAATATGGCTCAGGAGTTTGATGCCTCTATAGTTTCCACATTCTTGTGCATCTCCCTTGTTCTTATAGATCGGTACTACTACGCTATGTCTCTACTCCTCCGGCATTCTCCCCGTGTGCAGGATAGCGTTGAAAAGAGTTGTAAGCCATTGTACCCCCACCTCGCCTAGACACGTCCACACCTCAATAGGTATCTGGTCAGTGTCTACTGCTTTCGCTCTTCCCATCCACACCTCAATAAGTATCTCATTGTTGAGTTGTCATTAACTTCTTTCTTTATAAAGGTCGTGTTTAGTAGATTAGAGGTGAACAAGGATGTGAAATCTATATAGATCAATTTGCCACTATTTCTTAATCCTTATTTTTATGAGTTATTAATAATGATGCAAAAATCATACCAGAATAGTCGATTCATCCAAGTTAAGTACAAATTGGACTGATTTTTAGTTCAGTTTTTACTTTTACCCTTTACGATGAAAACGAGTCGATTAAATAATAAAACAGTTGGTTTTCTCTTAGCAGTAAAAACTAGTGTTGTCTTCTCCTAATGCCCAGTAATGTCTGTTCGTGTCTTCTCTTAACGCATCAACAACATCTTCTTTACCTCGACCTCCAACGTCATGTTTCTTGCCACTTTAGCTATTCTAATGCTCGTTTGGTCCTTCACAGTCCAGATTGCTTCCAGATCATGCTTAGAGCCATCTCGATAGTTGAATCAAGGCTTTTCCTATAGTGATCTAACCGCTATCAGGCGTTCAACTTTTGTTTCTTCCCTAAATTATTTGAGCCTAAGAAAGGTGCAGAGAAAATGTGTGGGAAGCTAATTTAAAGAAGCAAGAAAGAGTAGGTTACAGAGAGGACGTGGAGGAATAATTACTGTAGATAAGATACAAAGATGAAGGTGTTGGTTTATGCCCTTGCAGCCAATTTTGGTTGTACATTTAATTGTATAAAATTTGTTTTATTCAATAAAAAGGCATTCTTTATCTTTGTGTATTTGTAATTATTTAATTATTAATCAAAAAGATAAAATCCCTGGAATAATTATTATGCAATTAGAAATTATAATGTGGTTATAATTATGAGATTTGAATTGCATTTGTTTTATTATTCCTAAAATGTTCCTAGTCGTAGTTTCATCAAGACGGGGTATTGATGAAATGGTTAGACAAGCACATATTTGTTTCTTTCTTATGAAGAAAGTAATTGATCTCATAGATTAAAGTGTGGAGACACTTAAACAAACATGTGGGTGC
>JAOTAY010000001.1:17274018-17298641 GCA_025629805.1 Erythroxylum baracoense
GACTATTTCATAAATATAAAAAATTGCCCGAAACGGTACCCGGTATTGACCGGTACCGGTACAGTACCGTTCCAGACTTCAATCCGGTATCAAGTCCGGTACGGTATTCGCAACATTGCTCTCTGGGCCTTGAAAATATATTCGTCTTCCTACACTGTTTGTAATTTCTTAGAGCATCCTTGTTTAGTGAGTATAAAAATAGATAAATGTCTATGAAGCGAAATATTGTGTTTAATAAAAGAATATGATTATATATTTATTATTTTGATTACCCATTTTTTAGTAATGTTTCATTCCTTTTATAATTGAGAGGAATTGAAATTATTGTTTTGTAAAGTGTTTTATTATGAATAACTTAGTAGTTATTTTTTAAAATATTTTAAATACTAATTAATTAAATACAATTAATTAATTAATTAAATACAATTAATTAATTAATTACAATATAATTAATTAAAATAACATTATTTATTAATTAATTACATTATAAGTAATTAAAATATAATTAATTAATTATAATATAATTAATCAAAATATAATTCATTCATTAATCAAAATTTTGTAATAAATTAATTAAATAAATTTTAGTTAATTAACTAATTACAATATAATTAATTAAATATAATTATTAATTAATTAATTACATTATAATTAATTAAAATATTATTAATAATTAATTAAAATATAGTACATTTTTATTTCTCAATATTTTTTACAAACCAACCGCTATCAATAGTAATGGTAATCATTCATTCCTCTTAACCAACCATCATAATTATAATGATAATATTCATTCCTATTACCATTCTCCTGTACGAACCAACCGCTCCTTTACTAACAGGTTGTTTGGAAAATTTCAAATTGGATTCAATTACATTCGTGGGATTGAATCAAATTCGATTTATACTGTTTGGAATAAATCTATAAATATTAAAATTAAATTCAATTACATTATTTGGAACACAATAAAAATGAATTAAACTACTTCATAAATTTTTTTTATCCTTAACTAAAAATAGTATGTAATCAATGTGTGTATGTTTTTTAGTAATTTGTATATTAATGATTCGTATATTCAGAAAAAGAATTTTTAATGTTTTGAAAAGAATTAGCTCTTCAATTCGCACACTAAATCGGACCATTTGCGATGTGAATTGAATTCATAAAGAAAATGAGATTCAATTACGTGGTTGAATTCAAGTCATTTCTTTTTTAGCATTTCAAATGTATGAATTAAATTTAATTACATAAAATTAATGAATTCAATTCAATTCATTAGATTCCAAACACCCTATAAGAAATATGAATAATTCTATCTTATTATCTCAAAATAAATAGTTTACAAATTATCATGAGTTGAAGTCTTACTGAAGTGCGAAGTTTGGAGAGATTTGATAGCATGCAAACTTACTCTTATTAAGTAATGTTTGTGAATTCAAACATTGAAATTGTTGTTATTTGAGTGTGTGTTAATTTAATTATTTGACAATGTTGGAACTTACCAAGAATGTGACCTAGAGTAAAAAACTTTGACGTGCTAAGATTCAGGCAAAAGATCGCTCGTGAAGAGACTCTAGTAGTTCTCTTGTATTTTCTAACTCGTACCTATCGTAGTTAGCCTCAGTGGTAATAATAATTATTATTATTAGCATTAGCATTAAGATTGTTATTATTCTTATGTTTATGATTATAAATGTTAAAATGATTATTATAATTATTAGTATTTCTATTATTATAATTATTTTTACTATTATTTTTATATATATTAGGTATTTTTATTGTATTTAATTTTTTCCTATTATTATTATTATGTTTATTTTATTTCATATATTTTTATTTTTATTTCTTTTTTGGTTTTTCTTCTAATTTTCCTTTCATTTATTATTTATTTATTTACTTATTTAACTATTCATTTTCTTTTTTCATTTTTATTTTCATTTTCATTTATTCACGTGGATCATTTAAAAACAACCTTTCTACGTACTATTAGACCTTTCTATACCTCGTGTCTCGAAGTGATTTATATTTGGTATTGTTGTGTATTAATTTAGTTATTATAATCAAATAATAAATTTAATTATGTGATAAATTTAATTTAACTAAATAATAATAATACTCATTAGTATTTAATTAGGCGGGAGATTATAAAGTTTGAAACTGATATATCTTAATAAAATTCTAAATCTAGATTTCAAAGTTTATTTTTTAAAATTTCTAATTGGGCTTAACCCAATAATTAAGTCATTCAAACCCTGAGTTAGATGCTTAACTTTTGTTGTTCGTGGTTAATCTTTTCCAATTTATACCCAATTTTCCTCATTCGTCACTTTTTTTTTTCCAGACAATTTTCCTTTTAAAGAAACGTCGCTTCCTCTTCTCAATTTTAGTTCTCAGGATTCGTAGCCCTTTCTTTGTGGAGCTCACAATGAGCTCACCAACTAGTCCAGAGTCTTTAGATCTGATCTTGGTTGATAATGGGAGTAGCTGCGAACCAGTTCCCTTGAATAGCTACGACCCCAAGAAACTGAGAAGATCCTCAAGATTCACCCCATCTCCTACTAAAACCCGCAATGTAGGTGACCGTATAAAGAAATCCAACAAATGGCACATCCAAATGAGAAGATCTCCTAGATTCTGTTCCCCCATTTCGAGCGGAACTGTTGAATTCAAAAGCTTGACGAGGTCTCAGAGGTTGAGAAGCGGTTGTGCAGAGACCAGTGTGGTTGAATTCGGACAAAAGGCTGCCGGGAAGAGAAAGAGAGAGCTTAAGAATGGTGAGGAGCTATTCGAAGAAATGTACGTGAGAAGGTCACCGAGGCTGACTCCATCATCTTGTGCTCCTGTTCGACTTCGTAAATTCAAGATGAAGTCCCCTACAATTAAGGTACGTAGCGTAATCCTCCACTTTTGCATGTCTACATATTTCAATTCTGCTTCGTTTGGGCTCTTAATGTCCAAGCTTGCCGTCATTTATCAATGCCTGTCGGTGGTCAACGACGGCGGTTTGTAGCAGAATGCTGATTTCTTTTTCAGATACTAGTAGACAATTGTCCGCGAGAGCTGAGTTCTCGTTATTAGATGGGAAATTGTTGCCTTTCGTGTCTTTCATTGATTTGCTGCCGATTTTTGTTGCTTCGGGTTTTCAACCCTAAAAGCCTTACATTACACTTACCTTCTTTTGGGGGTCCTCAATTGAGTTGGCTTGACGTCACCTAAATTCTAATCCTGGAATTGGATATCCATTTATTTTGGTTCTAATTTTCTTTTTGTTACACTAAGAAAACATCTAGAAATTTGAAGATACAGTAAACTTTATAGCATGAAAACACAATTTCAAGGTAGTAATAATCATACGGGAATTGAATCAATTCATTTTATTAAATCATCAAAGTTGCTTGGTCCTTCACTGCTTGATGATCCTCCAAATATTTGCTTTGGAGCTAAAAAATCTGTTCAGTTTTAACAAGAAAAGTAAAACTGAAAAGATTACTATAGATTAGTGGATCACTCAGTATCGAATTCAAGGCAACTTCAAGATTTTCTGATGTTTTCCGTCGTCACTGTCTTTGTTTGTGTTGTAACTCTAGTTTTTCTTTTTTGAGTGTTTTTATTGCGGTTTTTCATTAGCTTATAAATTTTTCATAAATTATTTACTTATTTAGTTTGATTAAAATATAATAATTTTTATTAATATTTATTACGTATAATATAATATTATTTGTTTAATTAATTAATAAAATTAATTAATTTTAAATTTTATTTAATGTTTAATTATTACTAATAATAAAAATGTAATTATATTAATATTAAAAATTAAACATGTTATTTTTCTTTTTGTTTAAAAGATAAAAATTAGGAAACAAAAACCAAAACTAATAAGTGAACCAAACTGCTGGTACTGGTGAACAAGTTTTGATTTGATCAAGAGTGGGACCAAAACTATATCTTGGGCCTTATAAGAAATTGACTTTTTAACTAAACTTTGTCAAAGGCAAAACTAAACATTCGAATAACGGGTTTGTGCTTGGTTGTTTCTGATGATGTTCTTTTGTGATCAACTCAAGCTAGGTTCTTTAGTCTGGATGTTATTACCTCAATTTTCTTTGTTTTTTATCTTCATTTTTGAGTTTTTGATCCAAAAGTTCCAAGCCAAAAAAAAAAAAGTTTCCAATGATTTCAACTTTCTGCCAAACCTCGGTTTGAATTTAAAGCTGGGATTCATCTAATATGGTTTTTACCAACATTACTCAAGCCTGAATTATTTGCTAGCGTGAGTCTTTATTCATTTACTAAAGTTTCCTGTAATTCTGGAGGCTTTGTTGCTCTATTTAGCTTTCCAAGATAGAGCAATTTAATTGGGAAAAGTGTCCGATATCTTAAGCAATACTTGCACATACGGATGTGCCCAACAAGAAACAAACTTACATCTTCACTTCTACTTGTGATTTATGGTTATTCAGAGCCAAAGGTCCAAGTGTCAAGGCTTGATAGTGAAGTAAGTAACAATCACCATTGTCTTTTACTCAATTTTATCATCTCATTTTTCACCTTTCATGTGATAGTTTACCTATGATAGGAATCTTTGTGGCACTGGTTGTCCTGCAGGAAAGAAAAAGAAATTGAAGAAGGAAAAGTTGGTTCAAATGTGGACGGCTTGAATGAAAATGTGTTGAAGAGCCCTCTTAGGCAGTCAGACTTTATTGAAAATGACAATTTCGTAAAAGCTTTGCCTACAACATGTCATGTCTCAGGAGTCTGTGAAGAAACGCAACTGAGAAGCTCGACAGAATGTACTTTGGAAACTGGAAACAGTCCTAGCAACCAATCTTCAAAAATTTTTGTTGACACTTTATTAAACAATAAATTGTTGCAAACTTGTTCCGGAAGTATTCAGTTAGATGCTTCAGGGGAAAACGAAGAATGTGCAGATTCTTGTAGACTAGCTGATTCTGTGAGAGAATGGCCTCTTAAGAGGATCAAAACTCACTCAGAAGATTTTGTTGTTGAAATGCCGGATGAAAAATTTTCTGAGCAATGCCCCAGAATGGTCGACTCTGGTCTTGATTCCCAAAATGACAAAATAGGTCATCTCACTGCCGAATTGTCTAAATCAGCTGAAGAAAGGACTGCAAAGATGTACTCTTCTGAGAAGACTAAACCCCAAACTTCAGGGAAAAAATGTAAGAAATTCAAACGTTGTTCCTTCATTGGAGATCCGGTCCCTAAAGATGAAGCTGAAGAAAGGTGGAATTGGCGGTATGAGATGAAGGTGATCCATATTTCTCCAATTTTTATATGCTTTTTGACGTGATTTTATCTTCAGTATCAACAATTCTATTTTATGTCTAGACAAAAATGTTAGATTGACTTCAAGAAACTGACTCGTCAGAATTTGTTCTGCTCAGATCAAAACATCATAGATCATCATCATCATCAATACCTAGTTGAAGTCCCGCTAAGACGCGGGGTTCAGAACATCATAGATAATTGTGATAATATGTCAGGAGTTAACTTTCAGTTGAAAGCATGCTTATGCAGCTGAATATACTGTATTCTATGCTCTAGTTGATTAACTGTGGAGTTAACCCCTGCGACAGCAGGCTAATTCTTGTTTTTTGTCTTCAGGTTTTCCTTTCGCACATCCATGACACTGTTGAAGTATTTTCAATTCGTTTTTGCTCTCCTACATTGTCTGAAAAAGAGAAAAAAGAGTGGGAAACTGTAGAACTGATCCAAGTTGAAATATTTCCTTTAAAATACAAGCTAAAGTAAACACCGAAACTTCCAAGAAAGAATACCATGCAAATGCTCTTCTCTTCTTATTTGACACGAAAAGCCTGTAAAGAATTTGCTTTCAAGCTTACATGTTTTTGGGACTGTGTCATAGTTTTGCATTTATTTGTTGTGCTGATCAAAACTCATAAGAGTATTTAAATTGTCAATTATTGGAATGTTTGATTTTACTGATGCTGGTTCTGATGCTAAAAGTCTTGGCTTTTACAGAGTCAAAGATCCAAATGCGAAAAGCTTCCTTCAGTGTAAGCAATACTCACAAGCTTTTCCTCATTTTAGTTTTTGTTCTCATTTTTGTGGTACCAGCATGAAGTTCACCTTTGATGGGTTTTTGCTTGTGCTTGTGTTATCAGTGATGACGATAATGATGAAGACAAAGTTGTTTGGAATGTGGAATGCCATTACAATCAAGCAGAAATTAATGGGTGCATATTTAGTCTCGGGGATTGTGCTTATATAAAGGTGAATATGCTTAACTTGGTATCTAAAGAGATGGACAAACATTTTCACTTTTTTATCTTGTTACACAACATTCCGAAATTTGGTTTTACTTTATTTTCGTTTGCTTATGCATTTATCAACATCTGGATTCATTCTCCTACTGTTATAAAACTTAATCTAGCTATGAGGAATAATATCTGGGAATGTGAATATATTTGCAACTGCATTATACCGATTATATTTTTGCAGAAGCGAACCCTTTTGAGTTCTATTTTCAAATCATTGTTCAGATTTAACATTTATCTGCACTTGTGCAGCTTTGTAACAAGTTGAACACATAATGGGGGCTCCATTGAACAAGTTGTTCCTTATTTTACATATCTTTGGTCATGTATTTTCTGAAAGATGTCATAATACACCTAGAGTGGCTTTAAGCCCAATGATTCTGCATACAACTTGCATCCCTATAATACTGCAGTTTCCTTTCCTAAGTACGTGCATTATTTAGTATGTCTAGGAGTCGCTGGGAAGAGCACTCTCACCTATTTACTGTTCTACTTTTGCATTGACAACAAAAACCCCTTTCTCCTCTTATATATCTCTTTGCTGTTGTGTGGTCTTTAAATGGAGGTTCAGTTGTCGGTAACTGCTTTTGAACTTCAAGGCCTTATGATATGCATGTGTACCTTGTGATTATATTGCCTCACTTTTCATTCTTTGTTTATTAGTGAGCATCACTTATTGAATTGACAAATTTTAAATTCTACCTTCATCCAAATGCTACTATTCACTTGCAGTCTTTAAATTTGTGCTACTACTCTCTTTACGATTAACAATTTGGGATTTTCTATTCCCAAAATTCTTTCAACAATTAGGTATTTTTAAATAAGCTTTTTAGTTTTATTATGAGCATGTGCTTCTCTGTACATGGAAAAAGATGTTTGCATTTTTTGTTTAAAGAAGAGAAGTAATTTTTGCTTAAGAAGTCAACAACACATATTATTATAAAATTCTTGCAGGGAGAAGGAAAACAAAAACATATTGGTAGAATAGTGGAATTTTTCAAGACAACAGATATGGAAGATTACTTCAGGGTCCAATGGTTTTACAGAGCTGAAGATACTGTAAGGATATGTTTTCGCAATAGGAACTTTGACAGGCTTTTGTCAGTTATAAGTTTTACTTGTGCTTCTTGTTAACTAAAAATAATATTGCCATCTTACTTATGGGTCTAGGTTCTGTTTTGAATAATGCTTTTGAATTTATTACATTACGATTCAATATTTGTTGAAAGTTTTTCTGTCTGTATTACATTTGCCCTTGCTTAAAAAAATTATTTTGTAATTGTTATTTAACCTTATGATCTGGTTGGGTTTTTTGATTTGCAGTCTATGTAAAATGAATCATGCTTTGACACTTATGCATTCATTTGTGTTTTCTCAGGTTATGAAAGATGAAGCTGCTTTTCATGACATTAAGCGTGTATTCTTTTCCACAATAATGAATGACAACCCACTTGATTGCATTATTTCTAAAATCACAGTTGTGCAGAAATTACCAAGGGTATGCTTGTTCTTTTTCATTTTTTTCCTTTATATGAATCTACAGTTTATTAGAAGTTCTGGATTTTCAATTAGGCATTAAGGTATCTTTTCCTTTTGGCCAGGTCAATTTTTTTCAGTTGCATCTGATGATCTTTTCTTTAATATTTTGTAACTTGTTTCAGCTAGGTGCAAAATCGCTTTCAGTTCCATTATTTGACTTTTATTATGATATGGAATACTGTGTGGACTATTCAACATTTCGAACTCTGCCTGCTGGTAAGTATATATATTAAACTCATGGTGGTATGTTGTTTGTTGAACTTTGTCAGTTGCATGAGAGCTTATTGTTATCAAACTATAAAGAATTGGAAGTTTTGCATCAAGGTTAAGTGAATAACATAGAACCAAATTGTTGTGTGGGATAATCCATTATGTAGAAGCAGACTGTTTTGATAGGATGAAAGACGAAACTACCTACTCCATGTCTTGCCGTGTTTCTTGAATTCTCATTTACAGTTTCCATGTGCTGATGGCAGCTGCATTCAAATGCATTTGAAGAAAACAAAATCATGAGACTTAAGGCATAATGTTATCTTGAGTTCTAATTGTTCTTATAGCTCACTAATACTTTTCTTATTGGAGAAGAAATGGTTCTCATCAGTATATTTATATATATGTTTCTGATACTACATTGGTGCATAGCATTATTGATTTGTTTTGAATAGGAGTTTGTGGTTCATATAGTAATTGAAGTGATCTGCAGTATTTTTAATCTAAAGTGTTACTGACATAAAGGTTTTTTTTTTGTGGCGTTCTGATTTCTTCAGTTCATTGCCCTTTTAGTGTACGTATATATATATATATATATATTTGTGTATGTTTCTGATACTACATTGGTGCATAGCATTATTGGAGATTTGTTTTGAATAGGAGTTTGCGGTTCACATTGTTATTGACGTGATCTGCACTAGTTTTAATCTAACGCGTTACTGAAATGAAGGTTCTTTTTTTTTTGGTGCTGGTGCTCTGATTTCCTCAGTTCGTTGGACTTTTAGTGTTTAGACATGTTGCTTATGGTGCTATAACAGTTTGTATTTTAATCTGTACTTCGTGTTCATATCTGCATAATAGTAAGATTTGCACATGGTCTTATGTTCTAGTCTGGGAAATCTCTTTATGATGCTCTTTTGCTTTTATAAATTAGCATCTCCCTACCTCCTCATCTTTGCACGGACTGCAGCCATTGCTTTGTACAATGGTGCAAATATTTCAACCAGAAAGGTGCATGTTCAAGTCTTGAAAGCAGCTAATTTGTCCCTAAGAATTGAAGGGTGGGAATGCTCCGAACATTTTCTCCCAAAACATCATGGGAATACAAATGGGTAATGGATTAATGGCCATCTTTGTGTCCCATCTTATGTATGAATGTAGATGCGTAGGTGTCCTGGAATGATATTTTCCGTAGCTTTTGTGTGAGAGAAAGTCGATGGATGGACTGTTAGATAGTCCAACTAGGGCTCTGGATTTTTCAGTTTATGAAAAGGAAACTTTATTCATGGAAATCTTTAAGGATTAACATGTTCAATGCTAGGTAAAGGCTCATCCATAATAATTATGAACTTGAAAGTAAAGAGAAGGGAGAGAAATAATTTACACATTGATTAACATAGTTTGGCTGGCACGAGTTATGGCACCCTTCATTTACACGAATTGGGGGCAAAGCAAAGGCTTTTGTTGGAAGAAAGATTGTAAATCAATCTCCGGTGTGGGTGAAGTGGGGTTGTTACATACAACCGAGGCAAAAAAGTGGTTTATGATCGAATCTTCGAGGCATAGTATTGAAGGTTATGTTCCTTTTTGCTTTTACTGGCCTTTTTTTCATTCGTCTTGAAGTCTACGTCCATGGACACAAAGACCAGGAAAGGTTATGAGGTGTATTATTCATCGTTTTTTCCCGTCTATCTATAATAGTAGGAGAGAAGAAGATTCTACAATGGTTAAATAAAATATTTGTAAATAGTACCTAAACTACTTTATTGTTGGATATAGAAAACGTTTACTATATTAGATATATAAAAATATTCCTATACGAAATACTAAATTTCCATAATCTTAACCAAGATTTTTTCGCGCCTTTTAGAGATCTGATCTTCTTCTGCTTTTGCTTTCCTGCCATTTTCCTATTTCTATGATGCTTTCAACTTGTAAACTTTTCAATGTCTTTTTTCTGTTGACCTCAAATAAGTCTCCCACCTGAGAGGAAATATTTGTTTGTTAGTCTTAGATGCCTAAAACTGTTATTATGATGCTAGCATTTTCCTAAGCAATGAAAACAAATATTCTAGTGGGGAGAAGTTTGTTGTGACCGCTTTTTGTTGTGCCCAAGAAATTTGTTCATTTTTTGACCCTGATTTTGATCTTGTCATGTGCTTTATTATAGGCTATAAATTTTCACAATATCATTTGGAAAATTGGGTCACGTGTTGCAATTATACTTGGCACAAAATTGATACGTAACCTGATATCTGTAGGTAATGCAATAAACCAACAGGAGTCTTCAGTTCTTGGGTCTGTGAAGAACGTATGCACGACAACCAGTAAACTTTCCTTGGAAGCATTTCTTAGTCTTGAAAGTCCCAAAGCTGAACTTGTGCTGTTAGATGTTTTTTCTGGCTGTGGTGGAATGTCGACTGGATTGTGCTTGGGAGCAAAAGTTTCATCTGTTGATCTTGTTACGGTACTATTTCAAACCACTAAGTTTCAGTTCTTGGTGTCACTCTTATGCCACATTAAATTTTTTTTAGCTTTGTGCTTGATGCTTTCTGCCATTAACTTTAGAGATGGGCCCTCGATAGTGATAAGTCTGCCTGTGAAAGCTTGAAGTTAAATCATCCAGAGACATATGTAAGTGCACCTTAAGTTCCAGGACTTGTGTCAAGTTGGCAGCATCTGTGAATCATTGGGTATATGTTGATATGCTGGTACTTCTGTGTAGGTCAGAAATGAAGCAGCTGAAGATTTTCTTCAACTCTTGAAGGAATGGGAAAAGTTGTGCAAAAGGTATGTGATCAGTGATTCTGGAAAATCACAAACTTTGCGATCAGGCAACAAAAATCAGAAGTCTCTAAAGGGAACTGGTGACCCTGATGACCTCGAGGTTGGAAGACTTGTTGATATTTGTTATGGCGATCCTGATAAAACAGGAAAGCGTGGACTAAAATTCAAGGTATCTCATAAAAATGTATGTCTTCTGTCATTGTGCTACCTGGTTGTGGTGTCTATGATGGATTGGCTTTTGGATGTTAGAAATATTTGATATACTATCAAGGAAATGATCTCTTATTTTTGAGACAAAGACCTTATCCTGTTCATGTTGTTTTCGGCTTAAGATTCAGGACTCTTTTGTATCAACATCTTATATGCTCTTATAAGTAAAACTAGGAGTATGACAAATGTGGTCTCTGAAGAGTTGGAAACATGTTGAATGTGGAAGCCAGTGTTGTCAATGACCAAAATACATGGCCTTGAAGGATTATTGCAGCTCTGAGATACAACTTGGGTCACAAGACTCTTCTCATATGTTGCCAGTTCAATGTGTTTCATACATCAGTCATCAATATTGTCTGATTATCAGCTAATTGTAGCATGTTTTATAAATCACTTGTATCACTCCTAACTTTGCTGTCTCTATCTGCTTCAAGTGCCAGGAATTAAAGTTTAATTTCCTTAAATACTTCAGAAACACGGGGATTTATTGTTAACTGAACTGCAGTTTATACAGTTTAGGTATACTCTACCACTACAGATTTTTTTTCCACTTTGATTATCTCTGTTTCGGTAGGTGCAATGGAAAGGTTTTGATGCAAGTGAAGACACTTGGGAACCAATTGAAGGATTAAGGTATGATTCCATGCTGTGATTTACTAATTTTTGGTTGAGTTGCAGCTTTTCACTCTTTTGTAACTAATTTTTTAGGAACTGTGTAGAAAGTCTACGGGATTTCGTAAGAACTGGGTACAAATCCAAGATCTTGCCACTCCCAGTAAGTTTGGTTATTTAGAGGTTAGAAGCTTAATTTTTTGTATGAGTCATCGCTTACAAATCAAGATGTTCCAGGGAGATGTTGATGTCATCTGTGGGGGCCCTCCTTGCCAAGGGATTAGTGGCTATAATCGTTTTAGAAATGTTGATTCCCCCCTCAAGGATGAAAGAAATCAGCAGATTATAGTTTTCATGGATATCGTGCAGTTCTTAAAACCAAAATTTGTGTTGATGGAAAATGTGTGTGACATTCTAAAATTTGACGGAGGTTCTCTTGGGAGATATGCTTTAAGTCGTTTGGTACACATGCGATACCAAGCAAGGCTTGGCATCATTGCAGCTGGTTGTTATGGTCTACCACAATTTCGATTGCGTGTTTTCTTATGGGGAGCTCAGCCCAGCGAGGCAAGTTTCTTATTTCATGGTTAAGATGGTGAATTGTTGGGTGTTGCTTGACCAGATTTCTTCTCGCACTTTCTTTTTCGAAAATTAAAGATTTCATTGATTAAATATATTTACTTCTAGAGTACAAAAGGACGAGGATAATCCAAAAGGTCTAGATTACAAAGAGTTATAATTCCTAGTAATTATCTACGTCTTGATATCTAAGGGGTACTTATGAGACCACATACACCAGTATTACTCCAAACCCCATCTTCTCACACTTGATAGTACATTTAACATATGCACTTTGAAAGAGTTTGAACTACTGAACAGAAATTGAGTAATGTTCTTAATACATTGTTTTGTGGCCTTCCTTTTCAACCTTCTAGTCCATGAAGTATAATTAATAACTGGAAATCTAATAAGCATGCAATGAAAGTTGATGGTATTTAAGTGTATGCATGAAATAAAACATTAATGACTACATGGTAGATTGAATAGTATCAAGAGTTCCTATTTTCTCTGAAAAGTTCTTCAAGGGACAAAAAGAGAGAAAATTTAGTGTAGTGTCTATTTTGGCACAAATCTAAGGAATAATTTTCGTAATTAGATTTGAATAAGTGCAAGTAAGGTTAACTTTGATTAATATTTATGAATTAACTCTATGTTTTTGATGATGCCCAAATTTTAATGTTCTAACTTTCATCTAAAGCAAATGAACATGAAAGCATGGATTTAATTGCTTTTCTTGTTTACCCCATGCAGAAACTGCCCAAATTTCCACTTCCCAGCCATGATGTTATTGTTAGATACTGGCCTCCACCAGAGTTTGAGGTATAGACTTCTTCTTCAAGTTTAACATCTTGTGGTGGATCTTTAGTATTGTAGCTATTTGATTAAGTTATTTCCATGCTTTTCAGCGTAATACGGTTGCTTATGATGAAGGCCAGCCTCGTGAACTAGAAAAAGCCATTGTTCTTCAAGATGCCATTTCTGATCTCCCGGCAGTAAACCTGATATTTTCCACTTTTCAATTGATGATTTACTAGTTTAATGAAATTCTATTGCATTCTCATTCACTTTTGTACTAATAGGTCACAAGTCATGAAACTCGAGAGGAAATGCAATATGCAGTTTCTCCTGAAACTGACTTCCAAAGATATATAAGGTCAACAAGAAATGGTAATGTAATTGCTATATGTTTTACATGATTTGTTAAGTACAGCATTGGAGCTTTTTATATTGTTCTGATTAGGTTTTGAACAAAATCTGACCTTGCTTAATTGGTTCCCAAATCGCTCTGTCTTCTGCCAGTGTTTGTATGCTCCTTGTACAAAATTCTTATATTCTTATATTTTTGTTATTGTTTTCACTTTTTTGTCCCCTGCCCCAAGAGCCCCAGAATCCAATCTGCTTTGTGCTTCTTTTGAAACTTTTCCTCACTTGTTTCATTTCTGTGGTTAGAGATGTTGGGTTCTGCACTGAACAGTGCTGCAAAAACTGATATACTGTATGACCATCGACCCTACTCATTGACTGAAGATGACTATGCTCGAGTTTGCCAGATTCCGAAAAGAAAGGTTGCACATGTATGAACCTTTGGTTATTCCTTTTTCTGATTCCGTAGTAATTTAGAAATTTTGTTCAGGGAGCGAATTTCAGGGACCTCCCAGGCATAGTTGTAGGGGGTGATAATGTTGTCCGGCTAGATCCCATCCAAGAGAAGATTATGCTACCATCTGGAAAGCCACTGGTAAGTTAAGACTGTTCTCCTGAAACTTAATTGCTAGAGTTCTTTCCATCGCTGTTTGTGTCTGCAATTTTTAGATTACTATTCATTATTTATTTTTATATGTTTTATTTCCCACAATCAGATTAGTGATGTGATAAAAAAAAACTTGTGTGTCAAGTTACTGTTGCCTGTGTGCAGTATTTCCAAAAGAAAATTGGTCAAACAAAAGATAACACTGTAGTGTCAGAGTAAACACAATAACCCTGTAGTGTAAGAGTAAAAACAATCATCTTTAATGATGCATTTTTGGAGAGAAAGCTCTGAGCAATAACCAGGTTAGAATACTTAGGGCCCATAAAGTAGATTCCATTTTTCCTTTTAGTTTCAGCTTGCCGAATTGGAATTTGTCTCATTTAAAGTAAACCTAGTTCTCTGGCCTTCTCTCTTAAAAAAGGGCAAATTACACATCTTATATACGTCAAATAATCATCTGAATCCCATTTTGTTGACTAGGCTTACGTCTATTGCATCAAAATTACAAACTCGAATGTATTTATGTGAGGCACAGGTTTTCTTTGCTTGCATATGTAGCAAGCATTCCATAATACAATCTTCTTGTCTGTGCCTCTAAATTTCACCATTGTTCCGATAAAACAATTTTCTTTTTGATATTCATAGTTGCATATTTATTTTGTATTTTATATATGTTATATCATATGGTTTCAACAAGTTGAAACAAGTAGATTTAGACTTAAAAAGTATCACATGCGCAGATATCTGTTAAGGTAATTGGTAGGAATAGACTGAATGAAATGAGATTGTTGAAAATGGTTGAATCTGTAATTCCCCAGTGAATTCTCCTGTAAATCAATGATCTAACTTTTCCGCACCAGATGTCACACTCAAACAGTTCAAAATAATCATAATCTGATGTTAGTTCTTTTTCTTTACCAACATTTCTAGGTACCAGATTTTGCTTTGAGGTTTGAGCAAGGGAAGTCTAAAAGGTTTGATTTGACCTCATACTGTCTCTTTGATCAGATTTTTCAAAGATTTAGCTGATCTGAGCACATTCATAGGCCCTACGCAAGATTATGGTGGGATGAAACTGTTTCAACTATCGTTACTTATCCGGATCTTCACAGCCAGGTCTCTTCATGCTCTTTTTGAAGGTTGCAACATTTGTCCGATATAATGTCTGTAACAAGATTATATTGGTGTTTAGGCAGTGATACATCCTGAGCAGGATCGCGTCCTCACCATGCGAGAGTGTGCAAGGCTGCAAGGTTTTCCTGATTATTATAGATTCAGTGGCACAGTTAAGGAAAGGTAAGAACATTTCTTCACGTCCCATTCTAAACATCAAATCTGTCTTCTGTACCATACTGCCATCAAATTTTAGGGAGGACTTTGCATAATTATCCTACTGGAGAATTAGGGAGCTAAATGAGGACGATTGTTGGTTCACTGCATGGTTAGCTCATTTTTCATCAGCATCTTCATTACAGATGTCTTAACTGAAGTCGAAAATATTGTAAAATCCTTCATAATTTGGCCTTTTAAACCCATGTTGTCTTATGGTTGCTGCAACCAGTTATTTTCTCGGTTAACAAAATTGTAGTTTATGTGCAGGTATCGTCAGATTGGAAATGCAGTTGCAGTTCCTGTAGGACGAGCACTAGGATATTGCCTGGGGATGGCATTCCGAAAACTCGGCGGGGATGAACCATTGATGAAACTTGCACCAAAATTCTCACTTTCAACTTACCTTGACTTGGCAAATCCATTGGTTGTGGAGGACTCTGATTCATGACGTAACATACCATTACCATTCATTCATTAGTTCTTGACAGAAGCTATCCTTGGTCAGCCATGGCTGTAACATTCAACTGGCTGGCTAGCCTAATTTCCATCCTGTAAAATCAGAGTAGTGTACAATGATCATTTAAACGGCATTGCTCATTGCTCATTGCTCATTTCTTTCTTTTCTCGGTGTTCCAGGGAAAGATTTCCTAAAGTGTACCCTTCGTTATTAGGCTTTACCAAAAAAACATTTGGTAAGTCAACGGAAAAAAAATTCAAACGCTACTTGAAGTGTTTTTATTCCTTTTCTTAATCGATGAATTTAGACTTTTAATTTAATTTAAGATTTGGTTAAATGTAGGCGTAAATCTATAAAACAACTTCTCTGTTAGTTAAGGGTTAGGTTATGTATTAGCGGGCTTTTTCAGATTGCGCGTATTAGAGGAATTTGAATTTATATTGAATGTTATTGTTGTCGTCAAGCTTAAATTTATACTTTTATTATATTTTAAATTGAGTTTAATCATATAAATTGGAAGTAAATATATATACACTTTATAAATTAAATAGATTTAAATATGTTGAAATATATTAGTTATTTACCAATTATTTTCACTAAATAAAAAAATAAGGAAAGAAAATAATTTTCAGAAAATGAAAATACAAAACATATTTGATATTTCTTTCACAGTTTAAAAAAGAAATTGATAAAATGGATTCATGAAAATGCCAAATATGTTAAAGGTCAAAATGATTTTAAGCTTTATTCTACTTATTTTCCAAGTCGAGGGAAAGTGTTTTTGACTTTTACGTTTCTTTGACTTTGTTCTGAAAACGTTTTAGGTTTATTTGACTTCTATCTAAGCTGGGGTTTTGGGTTTACGAACACTTTTGCTTCTCTGTAACAGTTACAGAAGAAAAAAATGGCGGTGAGGTTGTTAATCACTAAAACTACCTCGTCGATAGACCCTTCTCGGTTTTCGTCTCAGTTCTTCAGAAACCTTCATTCTCTGGTTTCTGGGCATTTCGTATCATGCCCCCGAAGAAGTTTAAGGAGCATGGTCTCGGTCTCCGATGCTAAGCTTCAAGAGGAAGCTTCTTCGACTGCTCCCGGCCTCGATAAACGCGTTCCTGCTACTGTTCTCACTGGCTTTCTTGGCTCGGGCAAGGTTCGGTTCATATGAGAGCATATTATGCATACACACAAGGAGAGAAAGATAGAATGATTGCTTTTATTTTGCTGTGTTTCTGTGGTTTTTGGAATTTAAAAAGGCATCTTTTTGAGGTGCTCATGCATATTCAATTACAGAGCTTGGGTGAGGGATTGTTTGCGTGAACTGAACTTACTGTTATTGTTTCTTAAAAGCAGACAACTCTCCTCAACCATATCCTGACGTCCCAACACGGCAAACGGATTGCAGTTATCGAAAACGAGGTATGGGACCTTCTTCATCTTGTTTATTTGGACTTTCTGTTTTTGTTTCATTTGCCCAGGTAATTGACTTTGTGGTTCAATGGTTACAAGCATTTCATTAGGCCCTACAGGAAGATGGGTTCTTATATTTTGAGTACTAAATGTAGCACTACCTTCCAGTGATTGACATCGAACTCCTCAGAACAGATATGGCTGTTTTGTGAATTTAATGTAGTACCACTTTATTAGGCTCTACAGGGAGAACTTTTGTCTATTACATTTTATGTTTATATGGTCCTCGGGCACATGGCTGTAGTTTCTAGAAGGGATTGTTGGCTTCCGTTTACTAAATAAAGATTTTGATGTATACAACACAGTTTGGCGAGGTCGATATTGATGGATCCTTGGTCGCTAGCCATTCCTCTTCAAGTGATGACATTATCATGGTTAACAATGGTTGCTTGTGTTGTACTGTGAGAGGAGATCTCGTCAAAATGCTCTTGGAGTTGGTTAAGAAGAAAAGAGACAAATTTGATCACATTGTTATTGAAACAACAGGTGTGAGATATATGTATCTTAGGTGTATTTTCTTGTTAACTACTTTTTCTCAATTAATGGGGTGATTATTTGAGGTAATATAATAATGAACTAAAACAATTCTATGTCTATGCTTTCAGTCATCAACTTAATATGTGAACTTAATATGCATGTCTCATGACAACCGTTCTTGATGACATCTAACTTGAACAATTTTACTTCTTAGTGCTTTGTTCAAATTTTTAGATTATGAACTTATTGGTTTTCATTCATTTTGCATCAAGTTTCCAGAGCAACTTCATAACCACATTGCCCATTGCTTCTGACAGGGTCAAGTAAATTAGTTCCTTTCAAATCTGCCAAATGCGTCGCTAGTTTATTTGTTGATAAAATTTCGAGTCTATGTTTGCAGGACTAGCAAAGCCAGGCCCTGTTATTGAAACATTTTGTTCCGATGAACTAGTTTCACGCTATGTGAAACTGGATGGAGTTGTTACTCTGGTAGATTCCAAACATGCCTTGCAACATTTAAATGAGGTGAAACCAAGATTTATAGTGAATGAGGCAGTGGAGCAGGTTGCTTATGCTGATCGTATTGTGTTGAACAAGGTGGAATTTGTTTCTTATTCTTAAATATGTTTTTATACACTTTTTTTTTCTTTCTTACTGTTGAGAACTTACTGACATTCTTTTCATGCTCTCAACACAGACCTGCTAACTGTTCAGTACACTGTTTTGGCAGATAGATTTGGTTTCTGAGGATGAATTAAGTAGACTTACCAAGAGAATTAAGGTAGAGCTCCGGTTGTGCTGACAGCAGGACCATTTGAGAGGACATTTCATTTGTATGGTTTGGCTTGTACATATGTTTTCATAATTAAAGCTGCTATGTCAGGCTTATTTTTATTCCGATGCTTAATTTTTGTGATTTACTATCATGCCCCATCTACAAAGCAGCGACATTAGGATAAAAAGGAAAGAGTTCTTTATTAACTTGTTGATAACTATTTTTCTGTGTTTTTTCAGTTATCTAACTCATGAAATCCGTTTAATTTCAAAAACTTAATATGTTTTAATCTTTTTGGCAGCATATCAATGGAATGGCACCAATTAAGCTAGCCAAATACGGATCTGTTGAGATGGATTTTGTCTTGGGTGTTGGAGGATATGATCTTGAAAGGTTTCTATGTTATATGTTTGAACTGGGATTCTGATCATGGACTGGTTACACAATTTGTTCTGCTGTATTTGCATATACTAATAGTGTATGGACTTCCTCATTCATATAGTTGATGTCTGTTTCATGAAGTTACATTTTTGGATGTATGGATTCTTGCAGAATTGATTCTGAAGTTCAGGTAGCGAATACCCGTTGCTCGACTCATCAGCATGAAACATCAGAAGGTTGTTTTTCCTTTGACATTGTGTCCATTTCTCATGATCAATTTCCTTTTCTACCATTCCTTGTTGAGCAATGGAAATTTGCTGTTGACAGAAATGAGAGGAATCATTATAAGCAATTGGATTAAACGTAAGGACCTTTTGTGTTCACAAGAGTCACAAATCAGCAAATGTTGATCCCTGTGGATGTATTTTCTTCCCAGTTACATGTAGCAATGGAAGCCTATTTTTGTGAATATAAGAACTGCATTTAGTCAAGTCTTTGCTTCTAGAGCTTACCTTACATCCTAATAGTCCTTGGGGGAAGGGAAGTGCTGACTCCAACCCATGAACTCTTACGTGTGGAGGGGAGCCTTTACCTCTGTATTACTCCCTCCTCATCAAAGCGTTCATTCCTTTTGCCAATGAGTTAGCTGACATATTTATCCTTTGTTTCCTGCTTCTAATCTGCAAAATCTCCCTGGAATTAATCAGTTCCTGTTTGCATTGTTCTCTTACACTGCCTATGGTTTGAAATGTAGATCACCATAAAGACCATCATCATGACCATGTCCATGATACTACTGTCTCTAGTGTCAGTATTGTAGCGGAAGGAACTCTTGACCTTGAGGAGGTTTGCGTTTCTCTTGATAACAAATTTCTATGTTTGTTGCATGTAATGCTGTTGAATGTTAACCGCTACATATTAGGGAGGTATGCAAAGCCACCTCTTCCTGTAACTTTAGTGAATGTTTATAACGATTAGATGTAGACTAACAATAATATGCTGTCAGTGAAATTCAATTTTCTTTTCCTGTCATGGGCACAACAATCATTTTCACGGTTAATATTGAAATGCTAGAAAGTAAATATAATTGGTCAGCAATGACACATCAGTTATTAAGTACAAATTCATTCAACACATGCAAGCAAAGATATTTTGTGAAGTCCATGAAAATGATATATATTGATGATCAAAATGCCATATCTAGTATGTTTTATGTTGCCATGCAACTAGCAATAATGGATTTGAGGAACATGAAAACAAATTTGTTAAATATGTTGTCATTGAGAGGAAAAGTTCTTATTTAATTTTTGATGGACCAGCTTGATGATTGGCTTGAGCGACTAATTGAAGAAAAAGGAGAAGACCTTTACAGGATGAAAGGGGTCTTATCTGTGTCTGATTCTGATCAGCGGTATATCTTTCAGGTATCCTCCCTTCTTGATATTGTGCCTTCAAATATAACAGATGCAAACTTATGGTAAAAGTCAATGCAATCACGATGGAACTGGCCCTTCTGACATGGGTGAATATTTTCAATGACTGTAAGTTAGGACTGCACAAGTTGAAGCAGAATGTAACGAATTCGTATTTAACCAGAAACTTGATATGGACAGAATCAAAAGGAAAAAAATTGCATCTTTAATTCAAGTTCTGTCAAGTTGTTTGTTGGATTTGCATAATTAGTCGCACATCGAACTGCTTGAGGAAATAAAATAAGATGCATGAAGTTGGGATGTTATTTTCAGTGGTGGAATATGTGAACAAAGATTTGATGGATAATTCACAATGGCATGTACAGTTTCATCTTGCAACGAGTTTTTCTTGCTCCTTATAGTTATGCTACTTGTTTCAGGGTGTGCATTCTATGTTGGATGGCGGCCCAGGCAAAGCATGGGAACCTGAAGAGAAGAGAGTAAACAAACTGGTGTTCATAGGAAGGAATTTAGATGAAACTGCACTTAGAAAAGGTTTTAGAGGTTGTCTTGTGTAAATTCCCAAATACCTTGGAATAGTCTTATAAATTTATTAACAAAGTTATTTGGAATTATAACAAGTGCATCTGTTTGTGACATGAACATATTTTACCTAATTGCTACAACAGTTCATAAACCGTATCTTTATACATTCAAGTGTTTGTCGCATTATTCAATTTAATTTGTCTAAGGTCTGACATTAATCGTCCACGTTGAAGCACGACCACAACCATCCCCACCACATCTCATGGATCAAAATCCCCATTTTGTCCCTGCCCCATTTGTAGGCCCTCCACGTGCCCTTTGGAATATTCGACCACCTGCTTTGCCGGCGAAAATTCCTACGTGGCGGCTGTGTCCGGCCGTCGTTTGTCCTTTTGCTGATTCCTCTCAACCGTTGGATCTAGTCCACTACAATCAAACGCTCATCTGCTCATTAGTATAATAATGGATGACCCCGAAAGATTCCAATCTTTCGGCAATCATGTTTTTGCTTCAGATTCGTCGCCGAGGTTTCCTCTACATGTTGTTCTTCTTTTAACGTGGTCTTGTCTTTTTCGATATGATTTCTACTTGTAACTAATACATCCACACAACATCGTACATGTAAGTTTTTTCACCAATATCGTAAAAACACAAGATTGAAACATTAAGTAGTTGGGGTTTTTCATTCTGTGTCTGTTACAAAATCCCATCTCTACGTGGTTAATACCTTCTTGGAAAGAGTTTGCTTCATATGCACACAACCCTCAACATCTTTCTTTCACTTTGTGTATATCTCAGCTTCTGTGAGCTTTTTCCCGCTTTTCTTTTTCTGGTGTGGTCTTTAGTGATAAAAGAAATGCGATCTTGGAGTTTGGGAAAAAGGTGGAGGTAGCAGTGGAAACAAGCTAAAGGTGGCAACTTTGAGTTGGCGATATCTTTTTGGTGCAGAAGTGACGGTTGTGTGGCTTCTGGTTTTGTCCTATACATAATGGAAAGAACAGCTTTTGGTGGGATTATCGACGGAGGAGGCGGAGGAGGAGGAAGTTATGGGTATGAGAATGGGGTGGAAATGACTAGAGACCCAAAGCCAAGGCTGAGATGGACTGCCGAACTTCATGATATATTTGTTGATGCAGTCACTAAACTTGGTGGCCCTGATAGTAAGTCAAAATATCGATTGCTACCCAATCTTCATTTTATTCTCAAAGTTCCGTAACACACACACACATACACACATATATGCAATAACTTCTTTTCGACATTTGTGGTGCATGAAAAGAAAATCAATTAATCGATAGAATCAATTGTCAGAATCTTGATCGGTGTTGGCTTACTTCATTTCTTTTTTCCTGTTTTCCCATTTTATGTCTGTTGCGGATAAGTGGAGCTAACTGGTAGTGATCAGCAAGTTTAGTGATGCCTGGGTCTGAAAATTGGTCAATGCATTCAAAAGTTTGTCAATTCTTAAGGAAAAACGTTCAGTTATGTCCCTAGTGAAGTTAAATTGCAACAGTGAGCTAAAGAAATGTCTATAAATGCAGAAGCAACTCCAAAGGCAGTGCTGAGGTTGATGGGGTTGAAGGGTCTTACATTGTACCATTTAAAGAGCCATTTGCAGGTACCAATTGCCTGAATACGGTACTTCTTTTATAATATATCCCTTGTCCTTCTAATGTCATCTCCTTCATTTCATTTTCTGAACAATTTGATGACTATACTTAGCTGTCAATGTGCAGAAATACAGGCTTGGCTTGCAGGCCAGGAGGCACAACGCTGGAGACCAAAATAAAGAGAATAAGGGTTAGTAAGATACTGTTTCCAACATCAAAGAAGATTAGGAGATTGTCGCCTCTCTAATTAGCTGCAGCCATTTTCTTGTAAAAACTTGTTAACAATTACGATTGAGTTGTTTTAAGTGCTTATTGAGTTCAAAAAATTCCAGGGGATTCATACATACATTTCACCAATCAGTGCTCAGGGACAAGCACCAGCGCATCTAGAATTGAGAACGAGCAAGGGTAATGCAAATTGCTTTTCCTTTTTATTGGTTTACATATGTACTAATACGAAAAACGATTGTTTTGCATGAAATCTTTGTGTAGCTTACATGTTAGCAGAAAAACTGTTCCTAGCAAGAAGTAAAATTTGCAAATCAAGACTCAAAGTTTAATTTTATACTAAACAAAACAGTGCAACATTAATGGAAACTAAATTCTTGGTTAGATGGGATAAAACATGTACCGATCCAACAGTAACTATGTGTTATATCAGATTAAAGCGTTTATTTTTCATATAAGTTTAAATATTCTTTAATTACTATTTACAATTATATAATTTTTATTAAAAAATTTAATACTTGCTATTTCTTATCTGTTCCTTTTATTCTGAAACAACAGCCTAATACTAACTGACTTGTATTCTGAACAGAGAACTGCCCATCACAGAGACTCTGAAACGCCAAATCGAAGTACAGAACAGACTGCAAGAACAACTAGAGGTATGATAATTCCTCGTATGAGTATTTCTGCTGAAATTTTGTAATTTATGAAAGATCATCATGTAAATCTTTTGATCTTATTTTTCTCTAACAGGTACAGAAAATACTACAAGTAAGAATAGAAGCACAAGGGAAGTACTTGCAGTCCATACTAGATAAAGCGCAGAAGAGACTTTCACTTACGATGAATGGCAATAGCAATGTGGAAGATGAAAGATCCCAGTTAACAGATTTTAATTTGGAAATGTCAGGCCTGATAGAGAATATAAATGGAGAAGACGCAAAAAATGACAGTAGGATCATGGAATTGAAGGATCCAAATTGCTCAGCTTTCCACGTTTACCAAGACATATCAGAGACAAGGGGTAGTAAAGATGTCAAACTCCAGGTTGGAGAAGGGTGCATACCGTTTGATCTGAATATGAAAATGCAAGTTTGATTTTGTTGTTAAATTTGAAAAATGGTTCTATTTAGGAACCAAATAGGCTTCTCATAGTATGACTTGTTCATAGGTTATGCTAATATTCTAACCTTCTAAAGTTTTCATTTTCCTGTAATTTTCAACTATGAGTTGAGTTTCATCAATAGCAATTAAATATTATTTTCCCTGTAGATATTGGCTTGTGTTCAAAATGATAATTGTTAATTGATCTATTGTATTGAGTTGACTATTAGCATATAGATTAACTACAAATGTCTAATTGTTCTTTTTGTTATTTCTGAAGCATCTTTTGTTCAATCAGTGGCGAAAAAGTGCTTCCTAACATTTTTAAATCAAGAATGAGAATTATGGGGATTAGATTTCATGTTTCTGATTCTCTTTTGCGACCGGTAATTAGTAAAGTTATTCTTTTGTGACCGAAAAATCACGGGTTCAGGTCATGGAAATAACTTCTTTGTAAAATACTTGTGTACTGAGTTTTGCCCTTTGATTTTCTTTAAAATACTTGTGTTGTGATGGCTTACCATTCAGAGCATGTAAATGAAATTCAGTTGATGTCATATTAGTATACTGAATTCATTTTGAATCAATATCATTAATTGAAGTAATGCAAATTAATCAATTCAGGGCTAAAAAAAGTAAAAAAAAATAAAAAAAATTGTAGCAACCAACAGATGACCACAGCAACAACTGCAAGCCAAAGCTAAAAAAACAGGCCAAGTCTCCTTGTAAAGGTCGCTTTTGGGTTGAATTATAGTATTGAAGTTTAGTAATAAAATCGCTCCACATAATTTGTAGCCCCCCATTACCCTAGAGTACATACCGGAACGCCCGTGGGTCATTCCGACACATAACCTAAGATAATGGAG
>JAOTAY010000001.1:17313040-17326137 GCA_025629805.1 Erythroxylum baracoense
AAAGGGGGGTGTTAGGATGAAAATGTTGAGGTGTGCTGGAATTTGACAACTGGAATGTTTTTACTGAACATGCTTCGATATTTTGGCTATATTTTGATTAGAAGATTTAAAAATGAAATGATTCTTGATTTAAATTGAATAGAGACATTTTTCTACAAATGTTAAGAAGAAAGTGAATTTGAATTCTGCCCTTAAGGGTCTTGAAATTGAGCTTGAAAGTAAGTCTCAGCTTAGGCTATAGCACTACCAGGGACAGAAATCATGTCCTGTGGTTATTGAATAAACTGTATTGATATAGGCTGAATTAGACTAAGGTATTTCTTTAAATTAGTATAAAGTTTGTAATTTTTGGATATCCGAGCTGAAAGATATGAGTTGTAAAATTAGAGGGTATAATCATGTACTAGCCAAAAGTTCAAATGTGCATAGTCTGTGGTTTTTTGTTCATAACTCATTGAATACTAAATCAAATTGGATGATCTTGGAGTCATTAGAAACCTAAGACACTGTACAAAAACTTTCCAGAAGGAATTTTTGCCTAATTTTGTCATTTACCATATTAGATTAATTATGCAAAGTTGACCTGAAATCATATGGGTAGAAAATCTGAAGTGGTCAATTAAGTTATGAAATGGATTTCACATTTTTTTATTCTGGTCCCAATTATAAGTACCATATGATATTAATGAGGGATTTGATATCTGATCGATTTGATGATAAAAATTACAATAAGATACCCGGGATTGTCATTGAACATGCAGTGTGCATACTTTCTATACATTGATGTGCATAAAAGAATACTTGTACAATTGTGCAAAAATGTGATATTTATGAATGTGATGTGTATGTTTTAGAGGAGCACATCGGACGCCAATCCAACATTGCTGGACCATCCAAACAATAGCTTCTTGGAGCGTACAGCGAGTCAACCTAGATAATTTCCTAGGATTGATTTGATTTGAATTTAATTTGATTTGTTAAACTTCCAATATTATTGAACTATTTGTGAGTTATTTCTGGATTCCAGACCTGAGATCCGAGAAGTTTAATAGTTGGGCATGTATTAGAAGTGTTCTGATTTGATATGAATTACTGAATAACATTTGATTCTCAGCAAAAGTTGAATGTCGAACTTAGGTCCGATGACTGTGAAAAACTTTGTCTGAGCATTTGTAAAAGATTGTGATATATGAGATACTCAAAGATTGTTGCATTTCATAAAATGCATGCTCAGATAAAGGCGTTGTGACTTGAGTTGCCAGTATGAAGTGCTTCCATATAGAGCTTTGGTCTGTGATTTCTGATTTTGCACGTAGAGCTATGCTCTGTGATTCTGTTTGACTGAGCCCTATGGGCCGATATTTGTATAAGTTTGTGATTGGCACTCGGTCACAACAATAAGAAACAATGTGAATCTCATGCATATAACATTATAAGACTGAAATTTATTGAATGATTTGCAAGTTGAATGAGTGATAAATTGATGTGATTTATTTGCTATGCTTAGCAATGTGAATTGTGTGATCTTATGATATCTCATGTTGTGTGAACATACGGAATGTGTTTATAATCTGAATGAGTGTCTGTAAAATATGTATTATGTGTATGTGATCCGGTGAAATCATCAATGATAGTTCACTTATTTAGTTCACAAAACTTGTAAAAATTACAATGTGGTTTTTCAGGTACAAGACAGGAGATCTAATTCTTTAAACAAGATTAAAGGACCCTTTGGATTTTGTTATGGCTCAGAGGTCTGTCAGCTGGCTCCAGGAGTATTGTGTCTTGTATCTAGTTGTTTTTGTTAGAATCTGTATAAGGTTATGTAAATATTTGTCTAAGGAAAAAAGTGTAAATTTTGTGGATTAATACAATGAATGGTTTTAAAATTTGCTAACTTTTAAATGATGATAGTTGATGCCATGTATAAGTTGGAATTATTTTGCTCTAACATACTATTATCATAGGTTATGTTCCTAAAAGTTTCGGTATATACCCTATGGTAGTGGGATGTTGCAGTTCTTCTTCAATAAAACCATACAATTAGGCATTGTTTATGTCGAGTTGATGAACAGGTTAACCCTTTTGCTGCTACTACAGTGAGTAGAACTCTTATAGTGACCATTTTTGCCACCGGCAAGAAATTATCATGGTACTCTATCCCGAACTCCTGATTATATCTTTTGGCTACAACTCTAGCTTTATACTTATCCACAGTGCCATCTGGGTTATATCTGATCTTAAAGATCCGTTTAGAATTAATGGCTTTCTTCCCTTTCGGAAGAGAAGTAAGTTTCCATATGTTATTGCTTTCTAGGGCAATAACTTAGCATTCATGGCCTCAACCCATTTAGGGTCTTTCTTTGCTATCTCAAATGTTTTAGGCTCCTACATAAAAGATACATTTGCACAAAAACTCATATAGTTATGATCATATGCAGGTGGTGAGGACATGAAATAGGGAATAGGCTCGGTGAGAGAACAATTGTCAACAACTAAGGAGGAGGTAGTGGAACAAGAGGCTGTGTTTTCTGGATGACCTGCATCAGCAGTCTGGGATAGAGATCCCACGAGCCGAGGGATTTTGCCAGCAAAGGGATCCAGGGACTCAGGTGTTTTGCTTGCGAGTTGGGAAGTGATTCCAGCAGCTGTTTCTGACACCATAGTTACATAGTCATCCATCCAGGGGGGCCTGCTTCTTGTACGGGTACTCCTTTAGATTTCTGGCTCATGGAATTCAGGTTCAGGTATGCCATTATTTTCTGGTTCATTTGGTTGATCATTATGTGCATTTGTGGTATTATGGTCTGCAATTGGTATTGGTATGTAATGAGGGTTTGTGGTTAGAGATAATCTAGTTAAGTATGGGTAGGTATCTTCATGAAAAATCACATCCTTTAACAGGATTGTCTTTATATTGGTCATGTCATACAATCTGTAGGCTTTAACCCTAGGTTCAAACCCCATGAAAACACATCTAAAAGCTCTAGTATCAAACTTGGATTTTTGTGGTAGTGTGTTAGTAGCCAAACATAGATATCCAAAGGTTCACATAATGAAGTAGTCTGGTAATTTTTGGTGGAGGATCTCATATGGGTTCTTAAATTTAAAACGGGACTAGGTAGAATATTAGTGATATGTGTGGACATAAGAATATAATCCCCCCAAAACCCTCTTGGTAAATGAGACACATAAATTAGTGGACTCGCAATTTAAAGAAGGTGCTTGTGTTTTCTTTTTGCTACATTGTTTTACTGTGATGTGTAAGAACATGTTTCATGGTGTAGGATGCCTTTTTCAAGGAAAAAATCTTTGAAATAGTTGTTTAGAAATTCTGTCCCATTATCAGTTCTTATCAATTTGATGTTTTTGCTATGTTGGTTTTTAATAAGGGTATAGAAGTGCTTTAAAGTGTTTGCAGCAAATAGTTTGTCTCTCCATAAAAAAGTCCATATGGTACGAGAGAAATCATCCACAATTGTTAGAAAGTAAGAGGCTCCAGAATAAGTATGAACTAAATAAGGACCCTATAGGTCAATATGCATTAAATCAAAATATTCAATAGTGGTAATGCTGCTTTTAGGGAATGGTAAATGATGTTGTTTTGCTAGTGGGCAGATCTCACATACATGGTGATCTGTCTTAGATAAAAAGCTTAAAACAGGAATACAGTAAGGTTTGCCTACAAAATAGTGTCCTAGCCTTCTATGCCACAAGTTCAGGTCATTATCTTGGGTACAGCTTGAATGTATGCTCTCTGTGTAGGTTTCTCCAGCCAAGATGTACAAGCCCCCCTTATTGATGCCTTTTCCAAAGTGAGCTTAGTCTCCGAGTCCTTCACAATACAGTGGTTGGAAGAAAAGATAACACAGGTAAGTGTAGTTTGCAAAAGTTTCCTTACTGACAGTAAGTTGCATGTGAAATCTGGTACGTATAATACATCATACAAAATAAGGTTTTTACTTGGTTTTACAGTTCCTTTATGTGTTGCATATTTCAGTGTTCCATTAGGCAATGATATGGGTGTTTTGGGTTCAAGTATGGTTGGTTGGGTAATCAATTTAAGATCATAACATATATGCGAAGTCGCACCTGTATCGATTATCCAAGATCCTAATGCATTTAAAGTAAGCAAAGTAGAATGTTGAAGGTCATTACCTCCAGGACCAGAATATCGTACGCAACCAGTAGCCTCAATAGGTAAGATTCCTAAAACTCCTTAATTCTTTAAATACTTGCTCACTTCTTTATCAATAATGCTTGTTATCAACATTCCAGTCGGTTCCTGCATGTCCTTTCTCATTTGAACTTCCCCCAGCGGCGACATTGACCTTTTCTTTGTTTCTCTTGTCCTTTAGCTCCGTGAACCACTTCGGGTATCCATGGAGCTTGAAGCATGTTTCCTTGGTATGTCCACTTCCTTTACATTGGCTGCAAGTTCTATTCTCCTTTTCTTTCTTCCTATTATGCTGTTTCAGGTTGCTCTTCAGATTACTAGAGAATGCTGCTTAATGTATGGCACAGTGAACTTCACGTTGTTTCTCCACACTTAATATCATAGAGTAGGCTTTGCTAATTGTTGTTAGTTGTTCAGTTATTAATATCTGGTTGTGCACGTTGTCAAAAGAATCGTTGAGGCCCATCAAGAACTGCATTAGGTTATCCGTACTTTCTATCTCATTATACAAATTTGCAGTATGGCAAGTGCAAATGGGAGGTGATCTCAAACACTCTAGCTCGTCCCACAGCTTCTTGAGCTTGGTGAAGTAAACGACCATAGTAAGTTCTCCCTGATTCATCGAACCGATATTCTTTTAATCTAATAGAGTAGTGGTCCATTAATCTCACCATATCTTTCCTTAATCTGGTCCTATAGGCTCTTAGCTGATGATGAAAATAAGAATCCACTAGATAGCTCCTTGGTCATAGAGTTAAGTATCCATGATCTAACTATGCTATCAATTTTCTACCATTTCTCATAATTTTCAGTTCCTTCCATAGGTTTTTGCACTCTGCCATCCACGAAGCAAGCTTGTCCTTGGCTTGGAAAGTGATTAACATGGCCTAGCTCTAAGATAGATAGTTGGATCCATCTAAAAGGTTAGTGACCAGCGGCATGCTTGGCTGGTCTGAATTAAGCAAGGTAAGGGTTTCAGTAGTGAGATTAGGGTTGGCCATGGTGGCGGCGGCGGCTGCAAGTTAGGGTAAGGTTAAGTTCTATTAGGGTAAAGTAAGCTTGATTAGCACAAGCTCTGCTCTGATACCATGAAAAGATAATGGTATTTTAGTAATTAATTAAAATATTTTAGGGTAAAAGTATCTTGTGGAAGAGAAAATCGATAACTCTTATATTTTTATTAAATGTCTTCTTGGAATTTTAAATACAGGCATTCTAGGTAAAACTTGGAAAAAGAAAAAGGTGCTGGCATTGATGAACTGTCCTCTACTATTAACGGTTGAAGGATTTTGACAGTCCAGCTACTTCTCTCATCTAGCGGTCCTGAGCCAAACATATATCCAGGATTTTGTTTTCAATAATAAATCGTTGATACCTTAAAGAATTTGGATACAGCTAAAGAAATGTTGTTCAAGTGTCAGAGCCTTCTTTTTAACAATCCCTCGAATGAATATGGAATTACAAGAGGCCTTTTTGTTGTTTTATATAACCAAGACTTAGAGCATCAAATTCCCCAATACGATGAAAATGATCAAGACAAATTTGGTTAATGAATGAGATGTTAACGTTATTTTTAAAATAAGAAATGTTAAAGGATTATTGCAAGAGGTCTGACATGAACAGATGCCTTTTAAATTTGGATTTTTTGAAAGGAATTTGGTAGCCTTGATTGAGAATTTATTCTTTATATTCTTAAATCATTTTGTTTTTCGTTTGAATGAATTCATTTTGTAGATTGAGCACGGTATCACCATGATCTCTTTCTGTATTGCGTCAAATGTACCTTTATAGATTGTGTTATTCTTTTAGAACAAATGAAGAAACAATTTTACAATGAAATGCAAGATTACTTTCCCATATAGGTTGCTTTATTTTGATGAAATTAGTTACTACAATTCTACATGTATATTGGTCTTCTCATTTTCTTTTGTCAACAAAAGGTACAGAAATCAGTAGAGAAATCAATGTGTAATTTCTTTTAGTCGAGTTCTAGTGTTACAGATGGTAAAGAGAAAATGACTGGGAAGGAAGTTTGTTTCTCAAAACAGGAAGGAGGACTCAGCTTAACCCCTATCAAATTGTTCAATAAAGTTCTACTTGCTAAGATAATCTAATGACTCTTCCAAAATGTGAATCTTTATAGGTAAGATGGATTTATTTAGAATATCTAGTAGGTAAGAGCTTTGGGAGGTAAAATCATCTCCATAGGTAAGAGCTTTCAAAAGGCTCGTAGGCTTAGGCGCTACAATAAAATGGCAGGCCTGGGGCAAGAGCAAGAAAGAGTACTTGTCTAGAACTCACTCTCATGAAAATTAAAATAGTGCTCACTCTTAACTCTTGTAAAAAATAAAATGAGACAAAATAAGGCCCACACTTAACCCTTATAAGAACAAAATAAGACAAAATAGGAATTAATTTTGACCTGTAACGCCCCAACATATACCCTAAAAGTATTATAGCATGTCTAGGGTATATGAAGAAGTAAACATAATGAATTAAGTACATCTAAGTATAGTAAGAGATATAATGGTACTTAATGTAAAAGACAAGTATAAATGGATAATTCGTCGCTTCAGCATGGACATACATACTTAGATATAAAATATGTATGGGAATTTTTTATATGTTTGCTTGGATTTATGAATGTGATGTGAGGGGAATTGATAAAATAAGTATTCAATTAGTAAATGGGAAGTTTTGGTTAAATTGGATGTATTTTTGTGTTGTTCTTTCATGATAAGACTGAAGTTAGTTGATTTGGGATGTGTACCTTACTGAATGGATAGGTTTCACTGAACATATTTCTAAATTTGGCCATATCTTGGCCTGTAGACCTCTAAATTGAATAATTTTAATATGAGATTAAACTAAAAACGTAGGTCTAAAAATTTCATGAAGGAATCGAAATTTGATTCTGCATCTAAGAGTTTTGAATTCTGTTTTAAAGTTGAGTTCTGGCCATTGTCCTTGTTTTCAAACAACTAGTAGTTTTTGGGATATAACTCCTTATATAATTAACCAAATTGCATGAATTTTATGCCATTAGAAACTTATGACATAGAGGAATGAAATAAATTGGTAAGATTATAGGCTAATGTTGGAATTAAAGGAAGAAGAAGGATCAATAAGCAAATTCCTAAAGTCAACTCATAGACCAATAAGATTAAATCATATATGTCCAATAGAGTTGTAACACATGATCTAATAAAATTGTAACACATGGTCCAATATAATTTTAACACATGGTCTAATAGAATTGTAACACTTGATCCAATGGAATTGTAACACATGATCTAATAGGAATGTGATATATGGTCCAATAGGATTGAAACATGTGTCTAAGACTAGAAAATTCATGAAAAGGCAAACGGAGAGGGGAGACAGATGGCACTTTGATGGCTTAACTTCAGATCTTTCTCCTCTCCATTTCACCTTCTTCATCCCATCATTTTTTATTAGGTGATTCAAACAAAGCCAAAGAGGAAGGGAGGAAAAGTATTAGAAGAAGTACTTTGCCAATTTTAAGGTTTGGGACTTCACTTAGTTAATTTCTATATTTGTGTACATTTGAATGTGTAAAAAGGTTCATTTGGATGTGGAATGGTTGTTGGGATGATACTTTGGTGCTATTTTGGTGTTATCTTGTATAGAATTGGTTGAATATGATAAGATATTATCATGTAGTGGAATTGTCCAGGGTTTGTTGAACCAGTCACATTGTTTAGCTTATGAATGTGAACTTATGCTATTGAGTTATGATATTTCTGAACGTGTGTGCTTGGCGGATAACTGCTACGAGTTGTCATTTAAACTAAATGTTTTCTCCACTAAGCTTTCAATGTTAGCACGAGTGTTAATTCGTATAGATCTAAGTTATAGGAGTGAGGTACAGGAAAAATCTGCAGAGACTAAGGCCAACAGACAAAAGAAAAAGTACTTTCGGCATGTGTTTTTAGTTACAGATGATTGTAGATGTATTAAAGAAAGGAAATTGTATTTTTTTCTTTGGATTACCATGTAAATGTAAAGATGCATTACTACTATTAAATGATAATGTTAAGCATTGGGTGTAATGTGTAAATGTATAGCATTGAATAGAATTGTATAACTTGAATACGTATACAGGAATTTAGTTGCTATGTGTGTGGATGGTTGTAGGTTCGGTATAAGGGGTGTTACATGACCCTCATAAAATTTTATGAACAAACTAGTAGATCCTATAAATTGATAACGTATGGATATTTATTAGATATCGAGTTCACTTAATTGAACTAACATAGAATTTCATATGAAATATTACTTATCGATAATTGTATAAATGATCATTTAATTTAAAATTTTTAAATTATCTCATATCGAGATTACTATATTTCGATATCACTTAAGACATCTTAGTCGATAGTATTTATATATGATATGAACTGTATAGAAATAGTTAAATAATTAACATAATATGTATCATCCTAAATTAATTAGGAAGAATCTTTCATTATTCTTAATTAGTATTAATTTGAGAATTCCCTTCTTAAAGTGGAATGACGCTTGAAAATTTTCTCAAATATCATTAAGAGTCAATTACTAATGGTAGATAACTAATAAGATTGAACTCAAATAAAATTAATATTAATTTCATAATCTATATTTATTCAAAATATTTATGATAAATTTTTCAAAAAATATATTGTATGTTGATGATTAAATTATACAAAAAATTATATTAAAAAAGATTAGTCAAAATCACTTTCACATAATATTTAAGTAATCATAATACATTGCTAAACATCAATATTGACGTATGGATATAAATCGTTTAATTAGAAAATCAAATATATATTAAACGACTTTAATTTATCTAATCTTAAATATAATTTATGATTGCAATTTGCATCTATTATCAATATTTATGAACCTATGAGTTATACTCACAGAATAGTGAACAAAGAAAATATAATATAATCAATATTACTTGATTGTAAAATTTGAAATTTTTTAAAAAAGATATAAGATATTTGATAAACATAGACTAGTATTAGATATTATGTTTTTTCAGGGCCTAATTGGCTTTATTGCAATTAATTTTAATTCAAATTCAAATTATATTTTGATTTGAATCAATAAAAAATTCAAATTCTATTAACTTATGGGAGCTAGCATTTTTAGCATACCCTCTTTAAATTATTTGCAGAGTTCTCTCAATTTGTTATTATAAATTTTGGGGCTATAGTATTTTTTTTCAAGAAAGTATAGGAGAAGAAAATATTTATAATAGGATATTTTACCGTATATGTTGATTAATAATATTATTAGAATTAAAGTAATCTTATTTTTCAGAAATTCATAAACAAATTTTTTTTTGTTCACTTGGCTAGATTTTTCAACAGTTTCATAATTGCTTGTTATCGAAAAGGGACCCCGAACACAATATGATTAGTAAATTTAAGATACTTACTCTTGTTCTTTTTCTAATTCGACTCTTGTTTTGTTTAACTGCAACAAGTAGAGCAAGAGATAACGTTTATAGTTCCTTGGAAGGCATAATGGAATACCCACTCGGTATAGGCTCGCAAGTGAACAAGAGTTGGTACGTCATTGTCTTTTCATCAAGATTGTGTATGGAGTACTAACATCGAAGGAGAATGTTACAGTCAAGTACTGTGACTTGTGTGGTCAAGAAGAACCGTGGTGGGAGATATGGGATAGATTTTCATGAAGATCAAGTGGTTCAATATCTTTTCTTTTTTATCAAGTTGAAAAAGAAATCTGTTAACGGTACAAGAATCATTCGTCTAGTTGGATCCAGTGGAGGTATATGGCATGGAGTTGACACTAGCGCCAACTGCTATCAAGATCACTGGATCAAGAATGACATTTACGTAGAATAATCTACAAGAGTATTAGTTCGATTCACAATGGTTGCTGGATAGTGCGTGAATATAAATTGAGTTTTTGAAGGGGTTCGATAATGCTATTGTTGTCTGTCGGTTGAGAAACAACCAACCTGCTTCTGCTAGAGAGAAACGACATTCGCAGCTTGATTCCCAGCAAATAGAGTGTTGAACCTTCACAGTGTAATAAGAAGAAGAAGAAGAAGAAGAAATATCAACTAGAAGGGGCTACTGATGCCCCGCGCAAAACAAGAGAGGATCCCAAGATTTGCATGGCGACACCATGTGCAATTCTATTTTTGAAGTCCCAAAATCTCACATTATGCGCTTGTATAACCAGCACCTGCCTTTTGAGTCCTCAATCTGTGAGCTTAAGCAAAAGAAGATAACTTGAGCCTTAATAATTTGGATAAATGACAGTCATAGTGTAACAAATTCAGCAGCAACATAATTTGATGGAGGTGATCATACCACGTTATTTTCTTCCTCGGCTCATCCCACACTATATGCTCTATGCCCATAAGGGTATTTCAATCCTGATCCAGTCAATTTTATTCACATATTTATATTGGTCTCACATAAATATGTGGATTAAATTTAATAGAACGTAATAAAAACTGGTTTACAGGAACAGAGAATCTAGTTTCCGCTCGTCCCGTTGCATGTTATGGCTGCACTTTTTACTTGGAATATTTGTCCTTCTTTTAGTACTACTAACCAACTTGGTGAATTTGAAATTTCAGATGTGGCAGAGAGTCCCGCGACCTAAGAGGTAGGGTTGTTTATAATGTTTTATAAATCCCGGGCAAAGTAAAAAAAAGTATCCTGATAAATTGACGATGTATAAATATGTAAATTTTGAAAACATATTTTTAGTATTAAAATTTAATATCTATACATAACTTAATTTATAAGTCCACATACTTAACAAAATAAATAATCATAATATTAGCTAATAAGTGACTCAATTAGTTGGGTGTTTGTCTTAAACATGATGTTTAAGCCTATTTATCACTCTTTCACTCCCATTCTGTTGGATTCTTCTTCAAGAAACATTATACTTGTATTTCCAATTGACAAATGATTATGTTCTCATTACCCCAATCAGACAGTAGATTATCTTGTAAATGCAAAAAGAAAACACATTTTGGACATTTTACCTCTTACACAATCAAAATATTTGGTATATCTAAAATTTAAAAAAACCCAAGTTAACTTTAGGACAATTAAGTTCTTATTATTTAACCTATTCGGAACTATGCCGGGTCCGAAATTCATAAGGTACAATTGTAAATGGAGTTTTGAGTGTATGTGCTACCAACTATTCTAAGTTATTTACCTGAAATCATTTATACTCTCTACGTTATTGCTATCATTAATCGAGATGATAATTTATCCAAAAAAAATATCATATAAAACACTTATAATGTATATAAACTGTAATTCATAATTTAATTTAAGTTATAATTTAAATAAATTTAATAATAACATGAATATATTACCAGGACATAGAAAATATTAATACCTATTTATTAGAAAAATATTCAAGCTTAAAGTAGGAATCTCATATCTATGTAAACATTGTATGTATAAGCAAATGTTGTCAGAGGAGACAAATTAATTATGATATATTCAAGTATTTAGTAAGTTGAAAAATACAAAGAAAAAAATTATAAGCTTTATTTTTAAATTATCATTCCTAAGTCAAAACAATGAAAAATATTTGTTGTCAATTCTTGAGTTAAAATATCTTAAATTTACATTCTGACGGAAATAAAAAAAATTAGAAAGCAAGAAATACAACTAAATGCTTGAAAGAATATTTATAAATATATCAACATAAAAATGCTAACGTTTAAATTTGAAAGTTGAAGAAACAATAGCCTCTTCCACTTCTTGGCCTTCAACGATATTCTTAGGGATGAGTGTGCACGAAAAGGCTTGGGATGCTTTTGTGAAGGTAGGTCTCTTATGAGAGTGAGCTATGAGCAAGTGCTCTTCTTGCCTTTATCCAGGGCTAAGACTGCTTAGCAGTTATATGTTTTAGTGACGATTGAAAGAGTTATAATTTACTTCAACTTCAAAAGAAGATGATTGATCAAAAATAAAAATAATTTAAAGCTTATAAACTCTAAGTAAATTGAATCTGTTATTTAATTTTTAATCACGAACTCGATAAATAATTTATTTTAAACATATCACATAAAAATTTGAACAAAATAAGATCTATTGAAACACAATGCTCAGGTCGGGTGGAATTGTTTAAGATGCTTATTCAATAATCCATCACTGGTTAAGAAAGATGATGTTATGATTGGCAACGAATTTTAGATAAAATATTCCATAAACTGCAATTACCTCTTTTGTATGCAATGGTTTTAAACCAGCATATGAATATTCTGAAGTAAGTATACATGAAATGGTTGTTTCTATTATGTTTCCCCTTGGGATAAGGGTCCACTACAATTGCAAATAGCTTATTAGCTTCGTCTTACGTAAGCTTAAACTACAATAACTGAAATTTTCTATATGTAAACGAAGATCCACCACTATTTTTTCTTACTTACTTTATTATTAGTTCTGTTTGGTTACTTGGAAAGTCTAAAAAAGTTGGCCTTAAGGGATTAAATTCTACATTGATGTTTGTCAAGTCTTCGGGCACTGGGTACTTTAGCAGAAATTATTCATAAAATAACAAATTTGACTTTAAGTTAGGAAATGTCATATCTAAACAGGACCATACGATGAAATTAAAGTTTGGTTGAAAGTAACTTATTGACGCTTACCACATGTATAATTAATACATGTGTATGCAAAGGAAGCATACGTATGGGACATTTAGTTGATTATAGGAACATTCTCAGATATTGATCCATGCGAGTGTAGTTCACTTCCGGGTAAAGTTTGGAAGCCTCTTCTGCTTCTTCTCCTATTTCAAAGTTCGTCAGACAGCCCTCATAGAAAATGTGATAGAAGTGTCCAATGCCTACCTTCTGTGCATGATCCACATCTGGGGGGGGGGGGGGGGGGGGGGA
>JAOTAY010000001.1:17326237-17371133 GCA_025629805.1 Erythroxylum baracoense
ACCTTCTGTGCATAATCCACATCTGAGGGGGAAAAAAATAAAACAATGTAGTAAATTTTTTAATTAATCTAAGTTATATATAATTAGGCATTAATTTTGTTTACCCTTCATGGTCATGGAGGCCAAGAAGTCCTTTTCAGAAATGTTGAACTTTTCTAGCTTCTTCCCACTGAGCTCTTCCCATATCTCCACCAACTGTCTTTGGCTGAGAATGTTGTCTGGTGGCCTCAGGTACAATGTTTTGTTTAACGTTCGAGGGTCGTCTATTGTCTTGATTGCATATGTCGCCACGTCCTCTTCGTCCATGAAAACAGCTAAACACCAAATGGAATTCCATTACCGAAATTCCCTCCATCAATCACTCTCATTAGTCATTATTATTTGTTCTTTGATCTTTCAAATATAATTTATAGTTGAATAATTAATACATACCTTTGGTGTTGCCATCCCCGTAGAGATATACTTTCTGTTTAGGAGGGGTAAGTCTCTCAAGCTGAGAAAGGTTGGGGACAAAGTAACCAGCAAAGCAATTGGCAGATACATAGGTGTAAGGGATGTGAGCTTCCTCTATTGCCCTCCTCACTATCATTTTCTCATCAAATGTTTCTCGTCCTGGTTCAAGGGCGTTTCCCATTCTCGCTGGGTCCATTCCGAACTCGGACGGCAAGAAACGCTGTAGGGAATTCAAAGATATGGTAGCAAGTTTCCAAGAATAATTAATTGATGAACAATGTTGGCAAAGCTAAAGCTTGTAGATAGGTACGAACAATGTTGTGAAAGTCAAAGCTTGTAGGTACGAATTATAATTAAGACATAATAATTCAAACTTAGACAAGCAAACTGGACTAACATTTCTATTCAAATGGTTCTGACACTGTTACCCTTTAATAATTTGCTAAGAGCTTTTTTCATTCTATAGAACAAAACACAAACCGTCCATAATTTAGTAATTTCAAATCTCTCACACGTTGCAAACCATTGTCACTGAGCAATCTCTCATCCTCCATTCGAACCTGTGCAATCATCAAAGGCAACTTTCGATGCTTCACTCGCCCCCAACCCCACAGAATTCATCACCCATCCCTCACTTAGCAATCTCTCAAACCATTTCTAAATCTTGGAGAATTCACCTCTTAACGGGTTTACTAAGAGGTAGATAAATGCTATGTTACAAATCATCCTCTTCAAATTGCGAAATGCTCTAATACCAATTGTATAATGATTGAGCAAATCTATGTGTCATATAGCAAATCTATGTATCATATTTTAAATCGTGTAAATCAGAAAAGTTAGTTAATTTTTTAAAAATATAAATTTAGACTGATCTAATTTCATAAACTAGTAAATTAAAGTTTATACTTAATTTGACGTTTGTGTATTATAGATTGTCTAAAACGAATGTCACAGCATATGATTGTATACTTTATGTGTTGCTTCCCGCACCAACCAACCCTCCACCCCCGATCCTCCTCTTTAGTTTAAGACTATAAGTCCAAAACGTTTGATGACACAATAGCATTTTAGTTTACATGTAAAGCAGTACATGATCTATTATACATGGAAAAGCATAAAATATTATCAAGATTTAAGTGTTAGCGATATAAGTTCTTCAGTTTCCCAAAAAGCGGATTTGGTGATGAACGGAAACTACAAGATTGTAGGTTAGATCTTGGAAAGATCTAAGACTTGTTTTCTTTTTTTAAGTTTGCAATTGTAAGTAGTTGCAGTCAAAATATAATATGATTATTTTCTTTGTTAGTCTTTGATTTTGGATCTATGAAACTGGAATACAATCTCATCTCAGATAGGACACTGAGTGAACTGTTTCAGGAATTAAAGTTCGTACCTTAACATTTCCTGCCTCCTTGATGGCCTCAACCAACTTGAGCTGCATCAGAATGTTGTGGCTCCGGAAGTGAACTCCAGACATGGTGCAAATCACTACATCAACTTTCTTCACAGCTTCCACAAGGCTTTGATGGGAAGAAAATGAGCCCTCTATCAAGCGAGCTCCTTCTGTCTTAAACGAGAGTAACATTTGCAGCTTTTCGATGTCGAGCCCTATCTCATCGCGTTGGAGGACATATGTTATATGGCCCTGTGCCAAGCTTGCCTTCACAATTCTCCTACCTATATAGCCAGTAGCCCCGACTACGAGAACTTTGCTCTTAGCCATGGCTAAAGGTTCTTTCTCTCCAAGTGTTGTGTGTGTAACTATGTATATACACAGACAGCGCTTGATTTGTACAACTAGTTGGCATGAACTACAAGTCACTCTTCTCTATTTGTTGATGCTTTGAAACTTTGTCAAACGGCAAAATTTCATATAACTATTCTATGAAAATTATATTTTCTCTGATTAGCGATTGTGACTTGTCTTACGTGCCGGATTGTACTTCATTACTTGTTTTCCATTCTTTTTGGTTATTCAGCATTTCTAAAGTAATAAGACTGAATAAGTTAGTGTTTTATTTAAATGTTATAATAAAAAATCACAGAACACTCAATAAAGAGCAATTGATTTTGTGCTTGCATAATTCCAAACATGGTAAGAATTTGTTAATATAGTAATATTCTTGCATGGTTCGTGGCTAGGAGCTAATCAGCATTGTCTAGCAGATCAGGACTGGCTAACTTACAAAACCCCACTAATGCAAGTTGCTTACAAGCTCAGGGATACCATAACTAAGTTACTGGTGTTAAAGAATGAGTGTGGATAAACTTAATAATAGAAAAGTAATGGTGATGATGGGCAACTTCTTTTTTTTTTTTGGGCTAAAGAAGGCGGAATCTAAAGTCTAAACTAATTTACTCTTTGATCATGCTGGCCATGCCACAGGACAAAACTATTAAACAAATCGTCAATGGCGTTGGATTTCAACAGACACTACATATCATATGCCTTCGCACCAAAGACTTTCATCACCTACCAACTTTGAAATTATATTTAGGTGACGGCCGTTAGTTTAAATGTTTCTTTATACTAAAAGAAACCAAAATGTGTAGTCCTTTTCAGTCGGCGTTATCACAAAAGTTCTCTTCTTGTCAATTTGTCAAATGATGAGACAGTGTGTGTCTTAAGCAAATATCCAAACATCGGCTAGTGCTGCACATTTGTCATCTAACATTTTCTATTGCTGAAGTGGCTAATATAAACAGGAAGTGAGAGGTAAGCTCAAGGATTAAACAAGTTGATCGGATTGTACATAACCAAAACTAAAATGACCCTACTTATTATGTTTTTCTACTCTATTTTAGAATGAGGATGTTAGTGACACATTCTACCATTAATGACATTCCATCTTGCTTAAGAATTTCATGAATCAATAATAATCGAGAATAATGTAACAGTCTTCCTAATTCTTTATGTTGATAAATTTTATATTGATCACTCAATTACCTCTGTGTAGTTTATGTTATATTAAATAATTGAGCTACCTTTAACTATATATGTTATAAATACTATCAAAAGATAACAATCTCTATAAGAAATACTTTGAAGATCTTAAGTTAAAGAATCATTTATACAATTACTATAATGATAATTTCTTTAGACATACAAATAATTTTCCTTCAGATTCAATGAACTTACTATCTAACAAACACTTACATATTTGTTTAAGCATTTTTATGATATATATCTTAATATGTGTAAGATAAAGAATAAATTTATATAGTTCTGTTATTAAACCATAATTATAAGATTCGCAAAAGAGCATAAACTAACACTCAAGTATAAGGATTAATTATACAACCATTAGACTGAGTATATTTATAGACACATATGTAATGATTCATTTAGAATCCTTGTAATCGAGTCACTTCAATAAACTTATTTTCTAAAAAGTACCAACATATTTATTTAAACATCTCTAGTCTTTAATTTATGAGATCGGTTATTTTTTTCCAAAGAAAGAAATATAATATATACTAATTTTACAGCTTTACCAATATCCTATTTTGAGATAATTATAACTACCAATAATTTGTAAATAATACATAAATATATTTTGAATATCATATTTATAATCTCATCATACTTTTAATTATATAATAATTGTTTCAGAGATTTTATCTTTAATATTAAGTTTTAAATATAATTAATAAAATACATAAAGTGTGATTATTAATAATTAGTTGGTGTTATTGAATATAATAACTACAGGTAGGTTAATAAAATTGAAATTTTGATTATTTCAATTTATAGTAACAACAAAAATTATGGTTATAATAATAAAGAACAAGAAATCATAAATTGTGTTCATGATTACTATTAGCCACTACAAAAATAAATCAATTAGCATCGATCAACAAATTTACTTTTAAAATGTATAAGATGTAATTTTATTTGTGTTTTCTTCGTATAGGGATGTTATTAGTACTCATTGTATCTCTGTATAAGTGAAATGTACAATTGGTAACGCCGTGTGGTAGACGTTGATCAGAGTGATCCGATTGATGGCAGCCTAGGGGAGACCTCGTACCAACATTATTTTCAGTATGTGTTGTTTCGTTTGCTAAAACAACCTTTGGAGAACACCGCAGTTGGCATACCAGACATGTTGCTAGCATAGGTTAGGTCTTGATAGGGACTAATATGCTATAGATGAGATGTACATCAATGGAATAACTTCAAGACTAAGTCAGCCAGTTGGGCTCAATTTTTAAAAATTTTTTAAATTAGAAAACGATTTCATTCTTTATAAATTTTAGTAAAAAAATTAAATTTGAAGTCCAAGTCAAGCTAAACTGAAATAATAAATTTTCATAATTACTATTAATTTAATCGTATAATTTTATTTTTTGTTAATTTTATTAAAAATAAATAATAATATTAAAAATATTAAATTTCAATAGAACAAAATTTGATAAAATATATCATTTTGGAGATATAAATAAATAAAAACTGAAGATAATAATTAAATAATATTAGAGGATAGTAAATAATAATTTTTAAAATAAAATATAAAATATAAAAGAATTCGATCTAATTATCTCTGTTAAAAATTTAGCACAATAATCCCTCTAACATTTTTGGTTTGGCTCCATCAACTAATTCAATGTTCGACTGCTCCTCTTTTCATTTGGGATCAAATTATTCATTTTGAAGTACCATAGCATCCAATAATTCTCTCAACAGAAAAAAGATATTTTAGAAAACAACCACTGCTTGGATTCTTGAAGACTGTAACGCCCACTTGTTGATTGATAAATTAGAAGGAGACTTGATTAATTAGGTGGGACCAAAGCATAAATGATTTGAATGATTATCTCGCCACTTTATCTATGGAAGATCTCATTGGCAATTTTAATTCGAGTAACAAACATAAGGCACAGCTACGATTCATAGAAAATTAGATAAAGTAACTGTAAGACTTAAGATCATAATTATTAGTCTTACATTGTTGGGCTCAAATGAGCCGAAGACTCTTTCCCTCTCTCTTTTAAACAATCTATCTTGTCAATAGAAACATATATAAAGGTAGCTTATGTTTTTGTAGAGTCAAGTGATATATGACATTTTTCGGAAAAGAGAAGAAGGAACAACGTTTCAAAAGAGAAGAAAGGGCATTGTTTTTTAACTATCGGAGAAACAAATCACAGAAGAAATAAAGGCAGAGAGGGAATAAATTATTAATCAACAACATTACGTATATGACATGGATTCACTTTTGTCTTTTGTTGTTGTTCGATCCATAGAAGTATTTCAAATAGTATCAGAGCTTGTGCTGTATTTTTTGTGTTCGTGTATGGGGAATGAAGGGCAACCTATTGTACTGATTTTGTTCTTATATCCATACATTTCCAAACTTGTTTTTTCGGTGTTACTTTTGTGTTGTGTTTATGGTTATGTATTCAGAACTGAAAGGCTTAGTTCTTGAACCGACGAGGATGATTATTTACATGTTCAAAATCGTTTTCATGAGTTTTATTTGTGTTTTTGGAGTTGAATGTTTTTAACGTAGAATGATGACATCGTCTACATGTATTTATGGTTGTTCAAAAGAAACGAAAAGTTTTGATTCTTGAAACAAAAAGGTTGAAATTACCGTGAGTTTTTCTTGAATCAAAATGGTAGACATGTTTCTGTGGGATATACCGTTAAGAAGGGATAGCTTGTGGTAGGAAAGAACCTATCAAAGCATATATAAAAAAAAAACGCAGAAAACCAGTTGAAATCGGTGTGAGGAGGAAGATCCCCATCTAAAGAGAAATTATACGCACCTCCCACTGCACACGCAAAGAACACAAGCTAGCACATGCAGTGCCTTTTGGCCCAAAACGTGATTTTGGGTTGTTTTTGGCCCTTTGGGTCATTAAAGGATTATATTAGGTTATTAAATAATTATGACCTAATTTTAGGGATTTTATTTTTGGGTTATATTATGCAACCTTAATTATTAAGGAACTAAATTATAAACTTTAATCCTAAATAAAACAATTTTGGGATATAACGGATTATTTAATTCATAATTGATTTTTTTCTATGCATAATATAATTTTGAAAAATTAGTGCCATATTATATGTTTATTTGGTACATTTAATATTTTATATTATGCAATGCTTGGAATAAATTTTCCTATTATATGTTGAATATGCTACATAAGATTATGGTAATTTAGAATAGTTTTTTAGTTACCAAAGTGACCAAACTAATTAAATTAAATTTTATCATGTATGATAATTGTCTGATTATATATTTATTGCATGAAAAACTTGTTAGTCACCAAAGTGACCTAGCTTGAAAATATTTAATATTTAATTATGAATGTTTCAAATGTTCATGTTGATGTGATGCTATTAAAATGACATAAAGTTTGAACTGAACATTTGAGATTATTAATTATAACGCTAGGAGGTCACCCAAAAGTGAACCATTGCTTATAATTAATGATATTAAAGGGACTTTATCAATATATTTGGTTAATATGATTGTATATCCAAAGATAACATGCATCTTGACTAGAATATGATTGATTGTCTATTATAGTGAACTATATATTTGCATCATGATAGGCTACAACTATGTATTTAAATTTCACCCAAAGGAGAATTTAAATGCATAATCAAAGTTTATTATTAGTTGGAATCCATTTAGGTCTACTCAAAGCATTAATGCATGAGCTATATGTTGTATTTGCAGCATCTTTTAATTTGTTCATTTTAGGAAATGACTTGATCAAGTTCAATGGTCTAAACTATGCGGACTGGTCTGAACAAATCCAGTTCCAACTGGGCATAATAGATTTGGACGTGGCCATAGTTTCATACGCAAGGCCCAAAGCTATAACTGAGACTAATTCGGAAGCTGACAAGTCTTATTATGAGACTTTGGAACGGTCTAACAGGCTGAGTTTGAATTTGATGCTAATGACAATTGCAGAAAACGTAAAGCCATCAATGCTTAAGACGGATAATGTAAAGAAGTTCATTTTAAAGCTTAAAAAATACTCCTAATCTGATATAGCTGACAAGTCTATAGTAGGGATTTTAATGAGTGAGCTAACGACCAAGAAGTTTGACTGTTCACAACCCATTTATGATCATGTAACTCATATGTCAAACCTATGTGCTACCCAGAGCCCATCAACGTGTGGGTAATACTAAATTACTAATAAGACAATTACCATTTTAAAGTCAGCCTTGTGATGGTCCTCCAAGTTAATGTTAACTTTCAAAAAAGTTAACTTTAACTTATTATAGTTATAAATACTTCAAAAAGTTGACGTTAACTTATTATAGTTATAAATACTTTTGAAGTATTTATGTGTATTTTTACCTCCTAATTTTTTAATTTTTATCAACATATGCATTTATAAATTTAGTATTATAAAATGTTAACACTAAATTTATAGTTTAATATTTTATAAACTAATTAACAATTTTTATTTTTATTTATTTTGTAGAAAACAAAATAACAATGAACTTTATCTTGAAGAATAGTCAGGAAATTAAGTTTTAGCTTAAATTAGTACGTAGTAGTTTGAGATAATTATAATAAATAATTTTCTTGGATATTAAAATTTCCAATTTTATATATTGGAAATTAAAATTTTGTACATTTTGGTGATTTTTATATATTCTATATAAAATAATTTTATTTGCTTGTCTGATAATATCTTGGCACTAAAATCCGTATCATTTGTGACAACTTTTATTTTATAGCCACCAATGCAAATTTTTTTATCGATTAAGTAATTAAATTGTTAAATTTAATAATATTATTTGTGATAAATACAAACACATTAGTGATAAATTAATTGTAACATATATTCTTTATTTAGTGACAATATTATTGTAACATATAATTTTTATACTTGTGACGAAATCTGTTAGACAATATAGTCACTGATGCAAATTTCTTTTACAGCTAGCATAATTTCGTTGATGAATTGATAGTTTTATTTGTGATAATAATAAACACAATAGTGACAATACTTTTTGTAAGAATCAATTTTTATTTTTATGACGAAATGATGTTAACACTTTTTTATTGAAATATTAGTAACCAAGAAGTAATGGACACTGATACAAATATTATTAATGACAAATATTTTGTCACTATTTATAGTTATTTTAATAGCCATAATGTTGTAACAATAAAATGAAATACTGTTACGATTTTATTTGTCACTACTTTATATTATTTGTGTCAACAAACTTGTCATAAATATGTAAAGTTTTTGTAACTATATAATGTTGTCACACATTCCATAAGTTTTAGTGTCAGCACTTTTGTCAGAATATAATGAAGTTCTGTTATAACTTAATTCATCACTACTTTATATTATTTGTGACGATAAATTTGTCATAAATATGTAAAATTATTGTGACCATATAGTTTTGTCACACATTTCACAAATTTTAGTGTTAATATTTGTTTTACAAAAGTGTTGCATAATTGTGACCATTTCTTAAATTAGTCACTATTTCATTAGTGACGGAGGTATTTGTGATGGGAGGTGACAACTTAAAAGATTGGATATTATTAATAATAGTAACTAATATTACTGCTTTCAGTGATAACTTTTACTTTCACTAAAAATACAATTTCTTGTAATTTTTTACATTCTATTAATGCCCAGTCTTAATAGAATAATAACTAGGAACAATATAGGGATAATACATAAATGCAATATGAATCTTGCAATTATAATCTCATCATAATATAATTGGCAATGCATAATTATCCTATGATTTTTATCATATATCTTTAAACATGTATAAGATAAATAATATCTTTAAATAATTGTTACTAAACTATAGCCAAAACGATTGATTGTAGGATATAAACTAATATGAATATTCTCAAATTATCCATACATGGAAAAACTTACATTATTTAATTTTCTCAAGTTTATAGTATCGGAAGACTGGCTTGTACGTCTCCGGGTCGTTTATGATCAGTTTCATTCGGTGAGGATATTTTATACTTTCTTCTCTTAGTTATACTGCGGAAGTGTAAATATCTCTTACTCTTATTTCCAAGATAATTTTCGAGATAGACGCAAGTCATATAACGTGAAGGAATCAACGTTGGCATACATAAAGTCTTCTTGTTTGGTTTCTTACAAATAAGAGAACTGATAAAAAAATATCAAATAAATAAAAATATAATAAAATGGATATAAGTTTCGAATATCGATAGATTATATAATTGTCAAAGTTGAACTTAGTTTCATGTGAAAGTTGAATGTCTAGATCTCACACTTGCTCTAAAATTTAAGATTTAATTTAATATATCTAGTGCAAAAAAATATATAAGAAGTTTAGTTTGTATTTTGATTTTGATAGAGATTTAGAACTCTTTTAACAATTTTAAGATGGTGGTCTGACTTTTGCACATCTCTACTTGAGGAATGTGGTCCTCTTATTTATAAGATAATAGAGGAATTGACATTTAAGATGTGTTGCTTCTTCTTGACTTTTCTTTTTACATACATTAATACATTAATGATGGTATATTTTCTCATAATTTGTAATTTATATACATTAATAAATAATATAGTTAAATATGCAAACTCACCTTTAAAATTTAACAAAATTTTAAATAAATTTAACAAAATTTTAAATAAATTTTTAAAATTTTGATATTTATATATTAGTCTTTAATATTAATGTTTGTTAATAAAATAATCTTGATTGATAAAATTTATTAGTTAATACAAAATAAAGATAAAAGTTTATTCGTATAATTAAATAACTAAGGGATTTATTATTAAATTTCCTATAAATAAAAGTTGATAGAAGTTGACTGTTAGGAATTAACTTATAAATTCTAAAGAATTAAGTATTGATATAAATTTTTGTAAAACCTTAAAAAATAGGTCACGTAATTTGTCGAAATAATAAATAAATGACACTTTTTATTGGCTAATACTTATTAATACGAAAGTATAACAATAATAAAAGTATGTCAAAGTTTATCAACTCATATATTAATAAGCAAGTATCATATATTTTCTTTTTAATATATTCCTTTTCAAACTATATAAAAATTGGTGAAAATTTATGTCATTAGTTATGTGATTTGCCAACTTATACTTGTTTTGTTTTTATTTTCTCCAGAACAATAGAAAAATATAGGCAAATTACAACATGCATGGTCAAGAGTCTAACCTAAAAACAAATATAGAAATTAGAGACCAACCAAGTAAATATTAGTTTGAGCCTATTTCTATTAAGTGAGTGTCACTTGAACCAAGATCTATTCTAAAGGCCAATGAAACCTTAGATTTACCCATTACTTTTAGAACTTGTACCAAATATCCTATGTATAACTTCTTATTCAAAGTATATCTTCATCATTTCAAGCATATATTTCTAAGTTGTCCAATGTTTGCATTCCTAAGAATACACAAAAGGCTTTAAATATTCCTGAGTGGAAGGATGTAGCACTAGAAGAGATGAGAGCTTTGGAGAAGAATAGAATGTGGGAGGAAGTTGATCTTTTGAAAAAGAAAACACTGGTCAAATGCAAATGTGTGTTCGCCGTGAAGTACAATTCATATGGATCACTTGAAAGATATAAGGCTCACCTTATTACTAAAAGGTTTACAAAAACCCATAATATTGACTATTCATAAACTTTTTCACCTGTTTCTAAGTTAGATATTGTGAGTGGTGTTGCACTGTTGCTTTCTATTATAGTTAATCTAGATTGAAATCTATATCAGTTAGATGTCAAACTATAACCGAACAGCTTTCACAATCTATTCTTTGTAATGCTTATCAACCTGCCTCCAACTACTTTCTCCAATAGGACAATAACAAGACCTCCCTTTCTCACTGGCTGGTCAAACTGATTAAACTCAACTATAATTCTCCGACCAGGTGGAAAAAGCCAAACATGCATCAAGGATATCACCCCACTCATTGTGCCACGCTTAGGAGGTTCTCCTTCTCTTACTTCTATTCAATTAGATAAGGAAATTATCAAATTTCTATAAATATTTAGTGAAAGTATATAGTTATGTCCAAAAAAAAAGAGTTTACCTTCAATGTAGACTACCTCATCTGGATCAGTTGGTATCTTGTCAGTCCATGCAACTTTAATCATTGGATGATATACCTTTTTCTTTATTTTGGGATGAGATGAGTGCTGATTATTTTCATACATAATTTCTTCGTCCATATTTTCTACTCCTTCAGAAGAATACCCAGGTTGAGGAGGTCTCACTGGGGCCACTGTAGACTGGGTTTTAGGGGCTCCTGATCGAGCAACATGTTTTGATGGTTGAGAGGAGAATGGATATGCTGCTTGTGTTTTTGATGGTTGTGATTGTAATGTTGGTTTCTTTGATGGTTGAAAAGAAGATGACACACCCATTGGTTGTGTTTTTGGCAATTGACAAGGAATAGAAGAGCTTGGTGCTGCTAATTTTGTTTCTTGAGAAGGTGTAGAATCTGAAGGTATAGGAGTTGTTAGACCAAGTAAAACCCGTGTCCTCTTACTTCGAAAATTCATGATCCTCCACTAAAAAAACCTGTCCAAAAAAAAGAAAAAAATCACTCAATAGATAATTATAATCAAATAGAAAAAGTTCAAAATTTTACAAAAGCGAGAAAAGAAAGGAAATTATGCAGCAACTAAGAAATTATTAATAGTCACATATACACTAAAAAGAGGTCAATCACAAAATATAAAGTTTCTTAAACCATAAGATTACAATTACAAAAGACTATTGATCATCTCCTAGATCATACAAATCCCTTGGCTTAGCTTCAATAACATGATGCCAACCCTTCTCTTTTTCATCAGTGACATAGAAAACTTGTCTTGTCTGACTGGAAATAATAAATGGCTCATCTTTTAAGAACTAACTCGTGTGGATTAACTTAGAAAAGTTAACACAAGGTTTATTATTTCTATCTAGCTTTACCCCTTTAGCTAAGTCTACCCAGTCACAACGAAAAATAACTACCCTATATGTTCCATTGTAATCTACTTCAAAAATATCAGTCAAATTTCCATAATATTTTTCTCCATCTGCAACCACCATTACTCCACTGTTTTGTGTCTTCCTGGTTCTTTCGAGAGTAGCTGTATTGAACTTGATGCCATTGATCACATAGCCCTTTACTTTTCTTGCAAAAGGAGTCGGACCACAAACTAAGGCTCTTATCAACCTTCCTTCTTGAGTATCCTCATTAATCTTGCATACCTATCAAAAATGTTCTTCTAAACTCATTAATGCGTAATCAAATATCATTCGAGAACAAGATTTAAACAAAAAATACTAAAAATATATATACAAATGGAAAACCTGTGATTTGAACCAATCTGAAAAATCATCAGCTTTCTATTTGTTTACCAAAGCTTCATTAACTATAATTCTCCAATTCTCTCTCCGTTTTTGATATATGAACGCACTGTATATAGTGAAGGATATCTAGTACTTTTAGTGAAATCCAAATTAAATGAAAGTAGTCAACCATATGATTTAGCATATAAGATTATCACTTACTCATAAAATGGCTTCAACAATTCCTCAAATTAGGTGAGCACATAACGATGTATTTGTGTCAAACTTCGATCAGGCATACAAGTGATTTTTTTCTCCCTTATTGCTCGACTACCAGAATCAAGCAAACACCATTCTGAATGAGGATTATCATCATCATTCCTACGTGCTCGATTGAAAATAGTCTCAACACCTTCTAGATATCTCGAACAAAAGATAACAATCTCTTAGAGAATATAACCCTCAATAATGGAACCTTCTGGCTAAGCTTTATTTCTAACGTATGTTTTTAGATGGGATAAATACCTTTTATATAAGCTAATATATAGTTAGCCAATATGGGAAAAAAGAGATAAGATGGCAATAAAAGGTAAAACAAACACGTTATGTAGAAAACAATAATGCTAACCTTTCAATTAGATACATCCATCTATAGTGTACGGGTCTGCCAAGCTCAATCTCCTTTACTAAATGAATTAGTAAGTGAACCACGATCGTAAAAAAGGGAGGAAGAAATTCAATCTCCATGCGGCAAAGTATTTCTATGATATTTGATTGTAAAGCATCCAAATGTTTAGGATCAAGGCATCTGGAACAGAGGGATTTGAAAAATAAAGACAAATCATGAAAGAGTTCAGCCACTTATGATGACTGGGATGCTTTCAATGCCACTGGAAGGATTTCTTGCATTAGAATATGATTATCATGACTCTTGAGATTTATGAGCTTTTTGTTTTTCATGTTCACACATCTAGAGAGGTTGGATCCATATCCATCAGGGACTTTAAGATTCTGCAATACTTTCAGAAATAACGACTTATCCTCAAGTGACATACAATATAGAGATGCTGGTATGAACAATTCGTCACCTTCCTAATGTTTGAGCCAAAGATGGGGCTTCACATTCCTCTCCTCAAGGAATATGCAAACTTTCTCATCATCTCTAGTCTTACCATCTACATTCATAGGGGTTACGAGTATATTATCACACACATTCTTCTCTATATGCATGACATCTAAGTTATGACGAAGAAGGTTATGTTCCCAATAAGGCAAGTCATAAAATATGCTCCTTTTGGTCCAAAGAATCTTATCCTCACTCATATTCACCTCACCAATCGTTATACCTCTATGGTGTGTCTTCTTTTTCTTTGAGGTTTTAACCATTTTACTAATCTTTTCTTGCTCTCTCAAGATGTTGGAACCAGGTGAAGCATTTGGAGCATGACTATGCTCTTCAGAGCCATCAAATAATTCACCACGAAACCTGAAAGGATGATTATGAGCCAACCATTTTAATGCCCAATATGACATATCTTATTCCCAATCCTAACTGAGAGTGTTGAGTAAGTACATAATAGGCAAGCTTTATACCCCTTTGTACTTTATCCAAACAACATGGCATAAGCTGGAAAGTCATTGATGGTCTACATTAGAGCAGCTTGCATCTTGAATTTTTCTTTGGCATATAAGTCAAATGCATCAACACATTCTCATAATAACTTCAACTCTTGCACTAAAGGCTGCAAATATACATCAATATTATTTCCTATTCCATTTCTTCCAGGAATAATTATGGACAAAATGAATAAAGATGCTTTCATACATGCCCATGGTGGTAAGTTATAAGGGATCAAGATCACTGACCATGTGCTATAGGTAGTATTCATGAGATGGTATGGATTGAACCCATCACTAGCCAAACCTAGCCTAACACTTCGAAGATCACATGCAAATTCAGGATACCGAGCATCAAATTTCCTCCAAGCTAATGTATCAGTCGGATGCCTTAGAAATCCATCCTTTTTTCTTTCCTTATCATGCCATCTCATGTCTTCGGCTATCTTAGATGACATATACATCCTCTTTAATCTCTGAAACAAAGGAAAGTATCTCATCACTTTAGCCAGAATGTTCTTTTTATCATTCTTCCACCTTGAGACGTGACATGAAGGGCAAAAATTTTCTCTTGACTTTCCACGCCAATACAATGTACAATCATTTGGACAAGCATGTATCATTTCATATCCAAGACCCAAATCTGTTATCAGTTTTTTAGATTGATAGTACAAGGAAAGAAAATCGGTTATTTGTGGAAATGCATAGAGTAAAAGATTAAGCAACATCAAGAAAGACTTATCTGGCCAATTAAACATGCATTTGATGTGAAAAAGGTGTAGAAGAAATGATAACTTAGAGTGAGTGGTACATCCTTTATACAGCTCTTCACATGAGGCATCAATTATCTTCTTAAAGTTAGCCTCTTCCTCGCTAGTGAATATGTTAGGTTCTTTATCATGGGTTTCATTGGCCAAACCAGGGTCATCCATTATGCCATCAGTGTCTGGTTGCTTATAGGGTTCATAGATAGGTTCACCTTCATAATGAATACTAAATCCAATAACATCCCTCAATAACCCTACAACATCATCTTGGCCTATCAATCTAAGGTGATCAGACATTATAACCATACGACCCATTTGTTCAGCAACATTTTTGGCAAGAGTGTTTAGCACATAGAATATCTAATCTTTATAGTCCTTGTAAAATCCTTTAAACAAAATATGACTTTCTACCTCCTCTAGTGAGAATAACTTCTTCCTATCTAGTTGACAAACATTACAAGGACGTCTAATCTTCCCATTTTGTGCACCTTGTTTTGAAAATTCCATGAAATCATAAATCCCTTGAATATAAGACTCGCTATTTCTTGGTTGACTCATCTAACTCTTATCCATACCAGTGGACATTGATCCTATAGATTCACAAGTATCAACCTTCACACATATTTTTAACCAATACAAACAAACAAATAGATTACGATTTCATGCTCATTGACATTTCTATTCTTAGAAATAAATGAATGGAAAATCCAAGGCATAAATAACTAAAAAAGGATTAGTTTAACGTTCTTTAATTAATTATTGTCTATTTTGCAAACATTGTTGGGTTCAATTTTTAATCTTTTCCCTAAGGTATTTTATAGTAAATATAATCAACACAAACTAAACAACATAGCCATCTCTTAAATGCACCTTATTTTATAGATGAATTGAAGTTTAACTTTGAACAATACTAATTATTAAATACTAATATTGTTTTAGCTAGAATGTTGTCTCTCTCATAAGAATTAGCAATAAATATTTTTTGATTCTTGAATTAATGTTGTTATAAACTTCACTGCAACCAAATCTTAGAAATCGGCCATTTTCCAAAATTTTACGAAAAATTAAAAACATAAAGAAGGTCAAAATAGTGACATATTTTGATTTTGATCATCATAACCACACATTATCAATAAATTAAAGTAAGAAAAGTAGCTTCACATCTTTCTAAATACTTGTACAAACATGATACAAATATAGAGCATAAAGAGATAATTAAAAAAAAATTACGGTTGGTGGAGCCAAATATGGTAATATACAATCAGGGCCCAAAGCAGTTGATCCTAAAACCATTACAATTACAAGACTTTCAATCGCAGTTAACGTAAATTAGGTAATTCAATTAAAAAGCACAAAAAGAAGAAGATGCGCAACAATGAAAAATATTGAACAAAATAAGAATTCTGAGGGTTTGAGATAGAAAAGAAACGGCAAAATTGGGGAACAGAAACAAAGGAGGATCTGATCAGTGCAAAAGTCCGAACAACAATTTATAGAAAAAGAAAACACAAAATAAGACAAATACGAGTGAGAGAGAGAGATACCTATAGAAGATTGGTAGAGAGTTTGTTGTTCGGGGTTAATGAAAGAGCGAGATAGCTTGTGTCCTTCACGTTTTTTTGAAAGTTTGATGAGAAGAGAGTGAGACAGGGGAGAGGGATAAACTCACCTTGGCTAAATTTGTTCTGTTTACACGCAAGCCCAGCTGAAAAGAACGTAATAAGGGTTAGAAAAATCTAGAAGCTTGTAACGTTAGAACTTAGACGTAAGGTTGGTGGTCGTTGGGGGTGTTTGAGTAAATTGATAAATCTTTGGTTGGGTTCAAAAAATAACACCGAGCCACCTTTTTTGCTTTTATAACTTATATTAAATTACAAAAGCTAGAACTTATATTAAATTGCTTTTTAGACTGCTTAGCGTAACTTACAAAAGCTAGAACTTATATTAAGTTTTTTATCATTTTTTGTCTTTTTTAAGTTTTATAACTTATATTAAATTAGAACCGGAGTTAATAAGAGTTAATTTATAGCTGTAAAAAAGAGTCAATTTATCTCATGGAAATTTTAGATTCTTTTTTAATATATTTTTTAGACACATTTTACTATCTTAAATGAATGTCTAAAAACTCTACCAATTCTTAGATTATTTAAGACAATTATCAGATACGTCTAAATTTAAGTGTCTAAAATCCCTTTATATTGTTGTTGTGCATGAATAGATATACTATAATTGAAATGAGTTGTATGCAAACCTAAAAATAGGCCAACATAAATTTTATGGATTAGGGTCAAACCTATTAGTGGAATTTATAAATTGATAAAGCAACCATAGGGTTTTTAACTAGAAAGATTTCTGTTAATCAACTGATGGATTAGTTGCTTATGGTCTAAAGAGAGTTATTAACTTAAGATAGGAATTTCCACAGTTTAATAATAAATAATATAATTGCATGATAAAAGGTTAATAATATTTAAAGATTCTTAGGGGAATTCATAAACTAGCCACCACTATCTGATATTGATTTTCTTTATATTTTATTTATCCTTAGATCACAGTTGTTTAATCTTACTTTAGTTTATTTGTTTAGTTTATTTTTTATTAAATTCCAAAATCTAATTGTTAGGTTAGGTAATAAGAAAAGGTAATTCTTAGTATTTATAGTCTTCGTGGGATTGATCTGTACTTGCTTATAATAGTTACAATTAGGTCATGCACTTGCGATTAATCTAATATTGACCTTAATCCTTTGAGAGTCTATCAAGTTTTTGACGTCATTGGCAGAAACTTGTAATATTAGGAAAACATCAATTTTATTACCCTAGCAATTTTTATTTTATTCTTGTTTTTATTCTCTTTTATTTTATTTTATTTGATTAAGTTGTTTAGTTTTCTTCCTTTTTGTAGATTTGGACTTTTGATCAATTTATGACCCGGAGCACTTCTAAGAGCTTAATTGATGCAGATCCAGAAATCGAAAGAATAGCATATAGGAACCTTTGTAGGACACAACTGTGAAAGTTTGAACTAGACCTTCAAATAGGAGACTTGGGAGGTCGAGTGGATATTGAAGAATCTCACAATATGACTGACCAATTAAGGACCCTGTTTGACTACATTAGACTAGACTTGACAAGAGTAGAGTCCAGTATTGTTAGATCGATTACGTGTGCTAGTAACTTCAAAATACAGCTATCATCATCCAAATAGTGTAGCAGTCTGTCGAACTTGATGGACTCAGAGAGAAAGAGTCGAATGCACACATCTCTAATTTTCTACAGATTTGTGATACTTATAAAATCAATGGAGCTAATGATGATGCCATCAAGATTGAGACTATTCTCATTTTCTTTAAAGGGATAAGCCAAGCATTGGTTGAATTCGATGTCATGATCTTCACTGATAACATGGGAACAAGTGGAAGAGAAGTTCCTATTTAAGTATTTCCTACTAGTAAAGACTATAAAACTAAGGAATCACATCTCCTCATACTCCCAAGCTGAAGCAGAATCTCTATATGATACATGGGAGAGATTTAAAGAGATGTTGAGAAGATGCCCACACCATACTCTACCACTTTGGATGCAAATCCAAACATTTTATAATAGGTTGAATCAAAGTACAAAGCAGTCTATAGATGTAACAACTGAGGGGATGCTCAATAATAATACTCCAGAGGAGGCCTAAGACTTAACTGAAGATATGGAAATGAAAAAATACCAACGGTGCTACTCCAAAACAGGAATCAATAAGCCAATTGGAGTTTATGAAGTTGACGCATTGGCATAGTTGGCAAGACAAGTGGAAGCCTTACGATGGCTCCACAAGGTTGGATAATGCAGTATGAGGTATGCAGGCTAGAGCATCAAGGTCAAAATTGCCAAGTAGTACAGTCCGAGGATGTGGACTATTTGTGGAATGCTTTAGACCCCAAAATAATCCATATAGCAACATGTATAATCTAGGTTAGAGGAATCACCCTAACTTTTCTTAGGAAATCAGGGCCAAGTAAAAAACAATCCTTCACTTGGATTTTAACAGCAAGCACCTTGCCTAAGAAGCCTATTTTGGACGACATGCTGTTGAAAATGGCTAAAGACTTTGATGTGAAACATCAGATAACGAAAGCTTCCATTCATAAGTTGGAGATTCTAATCGACCAACTGGAGAAAATAGTGGTTGAAAGACTAAAGGGGAGTTTGGCAAATATTACGAAAACAAATACTAAGGAATGAGTAATGGTAGTCACCTAAACAAGTGAGAAAAAGCTCCAGGAAGAGAATAAGGTGACTATTGAGAGTCACTCAAAAGTTGAAGGTGAATGTCACTTGAAAAAAGTTAAAGAATATCATTCTACCATCCTATAACCTTCCAAAGTAAAGAAAGATGAGACAGATGCAGAATTAGGTAAATTTCTTAGTCTTTTGAAACAACTTCAAGATAACTTACCCCTTGTTGAAGCTCTTTTGTAGCTACCAAAGCAAAAGGAATCTTTGAAAGAGCTACCATTAAATAAGGAGGAATTGGAGAAGTTGGAAACTACTGCGTTGGGCAAAAGAAGCTCAGAAGAGAAGAGAAGCTAACTACATAAAAGCAAATGGACATAGGGCGTTTTTCTATTCCTTGAGAAATTGGTAGTTTAAAAATAGAAAAGGCTTTAGCTAACCTAGGGGTTGGAATTAATATGATGTCTTCATCATTATTTAAAAAATTAGGACTAGGAGAACGTAAACTGACTAGGATAAGTGTGCAATTAACCAATATATTAGTAAAATATCCTAGGGAATTGTAGAGGATTTACTAGTTAAGGTTGATAGGTTTCTATTCCCAACTGATTTTGGGATTCTTGACATAGAGGAATATATGGAAGCACCTCTAGTCCTTAGTTGACCCTTTTTGGTGACTGCTAAGTCAATAATAGACGTTAACAAAGGCAAGTTGATATTAAGGGTGGGGGATGAATAGGTCATTTTTTTGATATTTAATTAGTCTCTTGAATTTATAAACGTAATTACACCTAATGAGTCATGTCATGATACTTTGCAGGGCTCTATAGAAAAAGGTCTATTAGAACATTCATAAGTTGAAAGAAATAACCCAAAAGAGAAATGTGGCACGAAGCAATAAAAGTTAGCCTACTTGCAAGACATGGAACCCATAGTAATGCCATAAAAACATAATTTGTACAAGTCACCTTGACCTTAAAAGGTATGTTGAGCAACGACATTAGATAAGCACTACATGGGAGGGAACCTAAAAACTAGTTTTGGTTTTTCTTTAAATGCCATGTTTTTTTGTTTTTATTTTAACGTTATTATAGGATTTATTTAATTTTTTTTAGTTTTGGTGTGATATAAGACAGAAAAACTGAGCATCTAATGAGATTGCACACAATTGGCATGTTAGGGAAAGCGTGTTCATGTGTTATACTTTAAAGTGCAAAATTTTTGTATTTGATCATCTAATTTTGAATTTGCTTGTGTTTACAGAGAACTACACGCTCTTTAGACACACTAGTTGAGACTTAAAATGTTTGATACACTTTTGTGTAACTAAAAGTGTAAGTTCGCAAAAAGATGTGATTTAGTGACCTACACGGTCAGCTACACAACCATGTAGCAGACACCTTGAAAAGCCCTAATCCTTCCACTTTTATCATTTCATCTCTTCCTCTCTCACTCCCCTATGTCCCCTCTCAATTCATCCGTCCAACTTTTTGCATTTTTCTTGCAATCTGTCGACAAGAAAGTAAGTAATCCTATCTATTTCCTTGTTTATGCATGTTTAATTAGGTGTTTTGCATTATTTAGGTAATTTTGGCTAAAAAACACTAGAATTGAGAATTTGGGATTTTGTGTGAATTTGCATGATTTTATGTCTAATTGTGATTTAATAGTTGACTATTATCATTACCCAATCAATTTCATGATTCAATTTGTTTAATTGCGTGTGAATTAGGTGACATTTTAACTTCAATTGCGAAATTATGTGATTTTTGCTCACTAAGTGTTTAATTGTGATATTTTTGCATAAAATTAGGTTAATTAGTTAATTTTTTTACGTTAATTGACATTGGGTCTGTGTTTAATTACATGTCAATTTTGCATTTTGCAGGAATTTAATGTTTAATTTTGTCAGTTTTGTGTAATTGTGAAATTATGGTTTTTAATTTCAAAATTTAGGATTAAATTTGAAATTAAAAAATTAGATTAATTTTGATTGTTAATTATAATATTTTTAATCTTAAATTTGTGATTAATTAGGTTGTTAATTTTTTTCTACTTATTTAATTTAATTTAATGATTGTTTATTTAATTATTTGTGTTAATTTGGTTTTGATTTATTTACATGTTTTAGTTTTTATTTTTATTTCATGTTCATGATTAATTATTTAGTGAGCATAATACATTATAAGTGTGGGAAAAAGGGTATTCTTGTAAATTATTGAAAAATTTCTCATACTTAGTTATAGCGTTAAGCACAATGATGAGATCATGGTGCAAAAAGGAAGTTCTGCATAAGTGATAATGGGGATAGGGTTTATCTAGAGACCCAAAAGGTGCTCACTTAGTGCATCCGTCTGAGTGACATCTGATGTTGCTTTTCAATCCGGACACATGAAGAGCAGTATCAACACTTAAAGGATAAGATGTTCATCATGAGATGCCATATAGATTAGGAGACATTGTAGTAGGTTGGATTGGTCCAATAGGTTTGGGAGTTGATTAATGTCAGTGACTGGCCCAAATCTTTTGAGATTATGGAGCCCTCCTACTAAGAGTTAACTCTAGAGTTGTTATCCACGTTCTTTATAGAGAGAGGTGGTTACAATAGGGACAGGCTGAACACCATCCAATTTCGACTATTTGGGGGAGATTATTCAAATAAGTTATTTGAACTTTTCAATTACCATGGCTTATACAATGCATACATTATTGGAATGCGAAAGTACTTGGACCTATAAGTAGACTTCCCATACGGGATGTCCTCCTGCTAGTTTTGGGACACCATTAGCAATGACAGTGATTATGATTTGAGCAGATCCAAGGCTTCGTCACTATGACTCCCGGCATTCAGATACATACACGGAGTCTTAAACTATACTTTGAGTGACCGGGGGGATAGTTATGATGTTGGCAACCTAGATGGGTACTATTTATAGAGCATGAGCGAGAGGTCGTTGATCCATTTGAGGCATACACTTGTCCAATTTATTAGGCATTAGAATAAGAAGAGGAAGGTCAACACAATCTGTGTCAGAACTTACATGACAACACTGATATGACAAATGGGAGTCTTCGATAGACTGCCACTAATGAGGCAAATGGACATTGTGGCAGCACTAAACCCTAAGTGATGAAATATATACACATGGTACATAGATGTTAGGAACCCATATGAGACATCTAAAGACTTAAAGGAGTTTTAATGAGCCAGCCTTATTGAGAGAAGTTAGAGAGGATCCACGTATAGCAGAGCAAAACATTGTGGAGCAACCACTGCAACCACAGTTACCGCAACTCGAGACAGGAGGTGCAAAACTGGTGGAGGATATTCCAAAAGTACCTAAGGATAATCACACCTGGACTAGCTAAAGATAGCTCAAGTGGAGAGATGGGTGGCATAACTTTTAAGTGCTCAGCAGACTTCCTAATTACAACAGGCAGAGCTTATGAAGTAAGTAGGAGAACTCGAAGCCTTTATTGAGAGGTTAGGTACGCTTGAGACCATAGTCAAATAGATGCGAAAGTTATTGTTAATAATGGTAAGCCTTTAGATGTGAGAGCTACTGTTACTTCCTTAGTAGCTTCTCCACCTTTTCAGGATCATCAACCCGAGGACACTCCATCGTCATATTAGCTTGAGTTACACCATGTTGGAGATGCTTAAATTCTGTATCTTCTCTTTTTATCTTTAATTGTATATTCTTCTTATTTTCTTTCTTTTTTTAATATTAGTCTTAATATTATTTCATATTTTTTAGTTATTTATGTTATTTTTATTTTCTTTTATTATTTTTATCCCTTTTTCTTTATATTTTACAAGTATGTTAATGTGTAAAATTGGATGGATCATCCCAAAATTAGAATAAGAAAATCATATTACTCAAAGAAGTACTAACCAAAGTTTTGAGCTCCGTACCATACTGGTCAGTACCTGCCAGAAGGTACCGTATCAGCTAGAAAGAAGTACGAAATAACAACTTTAGTAGGGGATGTTTTACTTGGTATTGACTAGTATTTGAAATATAGGGCAAATACCAACAGATACCATAAAACTTAAAATTCTCAGGGACTAAATTACAAAAAGAATAAAAACAAACAAAACAACCCACACCTACCTAGACTCTCACATCTCAATGCCATTTTCAATTTTTTGAATCTTTCTCTCTCTCCTTTCTACCATTTTCAATGCTTTTCTCTCTCTCCCTCCAACTTTCTCCATTACTAGCCACCTATTGCCACCGCAACCACTCCACCTTTGCCTACCACGCCTGTTTACCTTTGCAACTCTACCTATTGTACCTGCTATTCTTTACCTTTGCCCATTGCACCTGCTGCCCTCCACCTTTATGCAACACCACGTTGTTGCTACAGTCCATTATCGTACCACTGTTCATCTGAAAACTAGACTAAAATCACCATTTTCATTTTTCGTATCTAGACCCAACCTAACTCGACCCCACTGAACCAACCCAACCTAACCCAACTAGATCTAGCCTAACCCAACCCCAATTGCAATTTCTATTTTTTGTGTGTTTTGAATTGCTTCTTTCTAATCTAGATTGTGATTGCATTGTGTTTGGTTGTTTCATATGTATTTTGGGAATGGTTTGAAAGTTAGAATTGTTTGTGAGTTAGGAAATTTGAGTTTGAAAGTTGGAATTGTTTATGTGAGTTGGTTCAATTTTAGTGTAATTTAGGCATTATCAATTTATGAAGAAAATTAATGCATTCAAAAATTTGGTTTTGAAAGTTGGAATTGTTTGTGTGAGTTGGCTCAATTTCAATGTTTGTTTGTGTGAGTTGGCTCAATTTCAATGTACTTTAGGCATTGTCAATTTCAAAATTAATGCATTAAATTGTTAATTTGTTAATTAATTTATATGAAGCATACAATTTACTAATTATTGTCTGTATATAAAACGTATTTAACATATTAATCATTTGAATATAAGATTTAATATATAGTTAAATCATTTAATATATGTAATTAAGTTAAGAAAATTAAATGCTTTCATTTTTATATTGTTTATTGGTGAATTGTATTCGATGAAATTGAATTGTATAGTTTATGCTAACACTTCATTGTGGAGTTAATTTGAGTAAGAAACTAAGAATGTTAATTAAAATTGGTGAATGAAAGATTGTTAAATTAAAGTATGGAATTAGGATTTTGTTACCAATGTTGATTAAAATTAGTTAAGAAAACAAAATAATTATAAGCATCACAAATTGAATTATATATAAGTAAAAAAATTATATTAGTTTATAGTTGAATTATGAGATTATATAAAGTAAGCTGTAAACTTATAGTTGTGAGTAAAGGTTGATCTTGAATATGTTAAGTTTTGCTTATATGTCTTTAGTTTATGGTGAATGATGTAATCATATAAAATGAGTTATATTATGTAAGATGTATATGTGTATTGTGTTATTATCTATGTTGACTACTTGAATTGTTGGTTTTTGATGTATGTTGGATGAAATACACCATATTTTGTATATCAACATATGTTTTTGATTTATTGGTGAATATGTTGACTATTTTGTTGTATATCAACATATACGATTCAATTTCGTATATCATGTAATCATACAAAGTGAGTTATATCATATAAGATGTATATGTGTATTGTGTATCTTGAATACTTTAATTGTTGAGTTTTTACGTATTGGTGAATTGTAGATAAAATCAAATTATGTATGATGTCATCATACACAATGAGTTATATTATATAGATGTATATGTGTATTATGTAATTGTGTTAGTTTGGACTTTTGAGTTAAACAATACATATTTTGTGATACTAGTTGATAACGAAATTATGTGTTCTTTATTTTTATGTGAAGTTATTAAGTTAATTTTGATATATTTCTTTATTTATTTTTACGGATAAATGGAAGGAAGTATAAGTCCTCCTAATAATTTAATCTCTTCAGGAAGATACAATGATCCAGTTTAGGTTCATGCTGGAATGGTACCAATAATGAAGAACTATACAATTTACTTGTTTTGTAACAAGCATTTGATAGGTGGAGGAATCACCAAATTAAAGAAGCATTTAGCTGGGGTTAAAGGTGATAAGGAACCTTGTAAAAAAGGGAACCATAATGTGAAATAAGAAATGAAGACTTTACTTAAAGAGTATCATCACAAGAAAGATGGAAAGTAGAGATTTAATTATGACATTCGTAATGGAAGTTCGTTTGTTTGTTAAGGATGATAGTGGGAATGTTGAAGCTGGTAGTATTCCTACCCAATAAGAAGTGAATGTCGCATTTAAACCTGATGTTAGGGAAAAAAAAAGACAATTGTCTAACTTTTTTGTACTATGAACGACTTTTGGAGCTTAGCCTTCAATTCGTAGTGCCCTACAATCAAGAGAAGCAACTTTTAATGTGGATATGACAATGACCAGATGGTGGTATGATTCAAGTATAACATTCAATGCTTCCCAGTCTTATTATTATCAGCTTATCGTGGATGTTATTACCTCTTACGGTCTAGAATACAAAACTCTTTCAATTGATAACTACAGGGGCAAATTTTTGAGTAGCTCTTCTTATGAAATTAAAAGTTATTTGGATAACAGAAGAATGACTTGGGCTACTTTGGGTGTTTAATCATGTGTCATAATTGGAAAAATAGAAGACATGAGTCTATTATTAATTTTTTGTTTTATTCTACAAAGGGATCAATATTTTTGAAGTCTATTGATGCATTTGGCCTTATTAGAAATGTCGATATTTTATTTAAAATATTCGATGAAGTTGTGAATAAAGTTGGGTTAGAAATTATTATTCATTTCATTACTAACAATGATTCTACTTATAAAGCAGCTAGAAGAAGAGCACAAAGCAAGTATAATTCATTTTATTGGACTCCTTGAGCTACATATTGCATTGACTTGATGTTTGAAAATATAGGGGATGCTAGGTATTTTCCTATTATTGATGACACTGTATAGAAAGAAAAAAAGGAGAATCATGCATGGGTCTTGAATTTAATAAGAAAGGATTTCACTAATGGTAGGAATTTATGTCGTCCTATTGTTAAAAGATTTGTAACAAATTTCTTATCTCTTCAGTATTTTTTTATAATGAAGAAAGAGTTGAGTCAGATGTTTACAAGTGATAAGTGGATTGCATCTCCGCATGATAGGTCTAATGCTAGATTAGAGGTTTCTATAATTATATTTGATGATATTCAATTTTGGTCCCTATGTCAAATTATCATCCGAGTTTGTGAGCTTTTGGTGAGGGTACTTTGTCTGGCTGATAGTGAAGAAAGGACAACAATGGGTTATTTTTATGATGTCAAAGAGAAGGCGAAGGAAGCAACTAAGGCTAATTTGAAAAAAAGGCATTTTTTGTACACACCTTGTAGTCATCAATGAGAGATAAGAAAGGTAACTTTACTCTCCCTTGTTTTTAGTTAGAGCTTTTTTAATCTTGGTGCCTATTTCAGACTAGATTTTATAAAGAAAGTTGAAGTTGATAGGGGACTAATATTAATTATTACAATAAGTATTGCCCAGATGATGCAAGATCCTAAGCTCACAAATAGAGATTTATAAGGAGGCTTTTGGTGATTTTGGGATGCCAATTGCTATTTGTCAAAGAGAATATATATATATATCCACCTTTTTTAATTATTGGAAATTAATCATCATTGTATTTTGTTTATAATGCTACTTTTTTTCTTACGACTTACAGTTTCTTGGTGGGATCAATAAGGAAGTATTGCTCCAAAATTGAAAAGATTTGCAATTTAAATTGTAAGTCAATGTGTGAGTGCACTAGGTTGTGAAAGGAATTGATGCATATTTAAATTCATCCATTCTAAGAAAAAGAATAAATTGGAGCACACAAAATTGAATGACTTGGTCTTTGTTTGATACAATTTAAAGCTTCAAGAAAGGTATGTTATTATCATTATTAAGTTATATATAATTTCTTATAATATTTTAATAATTTTATTTTAATGTTTACTAGCACTCTTAATAGAATAAGTAGTTCAGTAGATCTAATTGGCATTTATAATATTGATCTTTTAGCAGATTGAGTTTATGAGAAATTGTGTTTGATAAATGAGAGTGACTTAGAAGATAATCTTGAATAGGAAAGCATTGACATGTAATCGATGCAATGAATTTGAACGATGGTGATTATGAGGTTCCTCTCAATGATGATGATTTTGTACCAAATGAGAATTAAGGTCATTGTAGTTAAAGCGAGTATTCGATTGAATGAAGTTTTAGGTTTTTGTTTCTATTCTTCTTTTAATTTCATTTATATTTAATGTATATGTGAAATTCTATATATGCAATGTAATTGTAAATATTTTTGTTTCAGGTTTCACTTCTAGTTGGTTCTTCGTCATGAACACTTGTTGTAAATTATAATTGTTAGAGAATAATGGATATTTATTATTCTTTTTATTTAATATTTTTATGTAATTATTATTTATTATATGATGAAATTGTAATATTTTAAATACTTTGTATTGTTCTTTATTTTATATTTGTATGATGATTAAATGATTTTTAATATTAATTATGGTTATTATTTATATGTGAAAAATAACGTTAATAAAAATAAATAAATTGTTGTTATTTTAAATAACTTTTGAAGACATGTTTGTTGCAAAATTATAAAGGATATAGTACAATATATTGAAGAACTATTTTGTAATTTTTAAAAAAATTAGGGACTATTTCATAAATTTAAAAATAAACCAAAATGATACCCGGTATTGACCGGTCCAGTATAGTATCGTACTAGAACCAAATTCGATACCGATACCGATACCGATACCGATACCGATAGGGTATTCATAACATTCGTATCAACTCAACTTTCTCACATATAATATATGTTTATATTGTGTACATTGAAGACAATGTATGATTTTAAGTGTGGGTAAGGGGTTAGGGATTTTAATGATTTTCTTAAGCTTATTATAATTTTTATTAAATTTTGTTAACTGATATATGGAATTAATTAAAATATGTCCATTAATATTTTATTTCATTATTAAATATTGATTTGAATTAATATGCAAAAGGATGATAGTTACAAAAATTGCCTTTATAAGTCATATTGTTACTGATCATTGAAATAGTCAAGTTGAATAAAAATTACATATTATTTACACATATATAACCATTTTTTTGGTGAACTTCTGAGCCAAAGAGTAAAATTTCATAAATTTTAAAGCTCTTTCAATTATTTCATAGGTGTTATCATGCATAATAGGATGATTTTAAAACTTGTTTTCATTATAATACGGAGATCATATTTTATTAAATTAGAAGCATTGAAGTGATAAAGGGACTTAGATTCAACACTTATTTAAGCCTATTTCTTTGATAAATACCTTACCTTATTGTATCCCTTACGAATAACCAACTTGAGCCTTAGTCTTTTTATAATCATATACCTATATTATTAACCTTTATTCTATTTTCTTTGAGGCCTTTGTATTATTTTGAACCTTAAAGGTTATTTACATTACTTAAATGTTTGAAATTTGAAAATTTGAAAGGTCTAATAGTTAATTGTAGTATATGATGAAAGTTTGAAAAAATTTGCGCGCATAGAAAAAGAAAAGAAAAGAAAAAATATAGTACCAATGGATTTGTGGTGAAAGGACGTGTATTGTGATCAAATTTCTTGTAATATTTTCCTTTGTAAATTTCCTTCAAATTTATCACACTTTTATTACCCCAATCATACCTTACCTAAGCCTCATTACAACTTGATAAAGACCTTTTGATTTTTATTTTTAGTTTATATACAAATGATAGAGATGTGATAATATTGCAAGCCTATGGTAAGAATTATACTATACATTGATTGGAGAGTTTCATACTTTTCACCCTAAACACTTGAGAGCATTAAGTGAAACCTTGGAGAGGGTGTAAAGATTCATGCTTTTGATTCAATAAGACTATTGACGTGATTTTTATTGATATTGACTTAAGAAATTAGTTTTAGGATAACTTGATTATACTTGTATATTAATTTGATGAATATGACATGATGATTTAAAGTATAGATGGATAGGTTGAGATTAATAAAGGATGAATGTTGTAAAGTTGATAATTTGGGTTATGATTTGCTTGAGGAAAAGCAAAATCTTAAGTGTGGGGATGTTTGATAAATGCATTTTTTACTACAATTATATACCCATATTTGATGTATTTTACTTGATAGTTTATAGTTTTATTGTATATTTGGTACTTAATTTGTTCTAAATGCATTTATAAGTTACAATTACATTCTCATAATAAAAAGGGAAGAATTCGGATGAAACCGTGACATAAAACAAAGAATTGAAGCAACTAAGAGCCTACACGCCTGTGAATAAAGATGGTGTAAGTATCTGTAAACGTGTTAAGATTTAAGAAATTGATTTGTGGTCATGTGGAGTTGCACGCCCATGTATAATGAAATATACAATCATGTATGTTACCTGTATAAGTCTCTGTGGCTATGTAGAATCGCAAATTCAGACATTTTTAAATATACACCGGCATTCACACACCCATGTAAGTGATCATTTATATCCTAAAAATCCTAAAATTTACTATGGAAAGATGTGAGCAGAGGCAATATGGAGGAAGCCGAATTTTGTAGCAAATTTGAGACGAAAGACATCTAGAAAGGTGATGATTTTGATCAAGGAATAAGGAAAACATGAAGAATACATCAAAAGATCCAGTGGATTACAACATCAAACCTTAACTTGCAAAAAGATTCAACATGAGAAAAAGGGAGATTTAAAATTATGATTTCTTTATTTTTTATTAGTTTTCTACGTGTTTTTCTTTGATTTCGTTTTCTATGATTAATAACTAAACAATTTTAGTGTCTAGTTTTGATGAAACCTAGTTTGGGATAACAATATTTTTTAATCTTTTATTAGAAGTAATTATATTGATTAATTATTGTCATTCAATTATGCATTTTATTCTTATTCTAATATATCTGAAATATTAGTGCATGATTTGATTTCAATGATTATGGATGAGAAATCTTGTATGAACATATCTACCATAATTGAAAGAAGTTACATGCAAACTTGGAGATATGTCATCATAAATCCTCTAGATTAGGGTCAAACCTAATAACTAAATTTATAAATTGATAAAGCAATCTTATGGGTTTTAACTAGAAAGAGTTTTTTTAATCAGCTGATGGATTAGTTATTAATAGTCCTGAGGGAGTTACTAGCATATGATAGGAATTTTCACGATCCAATAATCAATAATATAATTGCATACCTAGACACTATTATGTGATATTGATTTTCTTCGTATTTTACTTGAGATTACAACTGTTTAATCTTACTTTAGCTTATTTCTTGAGTGTATTTTTGATTAAATTTCAAAATCTATTTCCTAGGCTAAATAATAGAAAAAAGTTATTCCTAGTATTTACAATCTTCATAGGATAGACCCGTTCTTACTCATGTTAACTACAGCTACGACATTCACTTATAAATAATCTAATATTGGCCTTAATCCTCTGAGAGTCAATCAATAGCTAGCTTTTTATCAGGGGACACAAATACAACTTTAGAGCCTCTAAAGTGGAGTATCTAAGTCACGTTATTTTTGGTTTGGGTGTCACAACTGATTCGAAGAAGGTGGAAACCATTGTCCATTGAAACATAGAAATCCCTACATGAGATACTTTAGTAAAAACTATTTTAAAAGTGACATTCTGCCTTGACTAAGGATTTCCCGAATCAATACTAATCGAGAACAATGAAACATTCTCCCTGATAACTTTAGGGTGATAAATCCTATATTGATCACTTAACTATCTTTATATAGTTCATGTTATATTCAATATCATAACTAGTATTGAAACATAGAAATTCCTACATAAGATACTTGGGTAATCTCAAGTCAAAGAATCACTTATACAATCATTACAATGAGAATTTCTACAGACATACAAGTAATGTTCCAAATGAAATTTTCATATGGGTCAATTCAGTTAACTTTTTATCTAACAAGCACCCACATGTTTTTTTTATCTTTATACTTTAGTGTGTGAGAACGATTACTTCCTCTATAAGGAAAAATATAATAAGTACTAATTGTTTTTATGCTCTACTAATGTCCAATCTGGATAGAACAAATTGGGAATAATATATAAATGAAATATTAATCATATAATTATGATCTCATCATAATTTCATTTGTAATGTATATTTATTCCATAGACTTTATCATATATATCTGAATATGTATAAGATAAATGATGCTTTAAATAATTATATTACTAAACTACAACCAATCGATTAGCTATAGGGTATAAACCAACAATCTCTCACTTGCATTAAGTCAACTGTTTAATTATCTTATATCATATGACCATACGATGATTATGATACTGTTGGGGTAATAGTTTGGTGAGACAATTCTATAAGATTTTTTGTAGCACCCCACTCTCACAAGACATATTCCCGAACATACCGTTGGTATTCGAGAACATACTCTACGAGGGTGGTATGCTAGGACAGTCAATCAAACATATTCATTGCAACATTTTTTGAACCTCACACGTATATTTCAGAATCCAATAATCATTTATAGCCCATTTTATTCATAACAATTTCAATCAAAAATGTCTTAACCAATAAACACATCATCATAAATTCCAGTAATCATTTGAATCCATTTCAAATACAAATCGTGTTTAGTCAAACTATTAATACAAACTAAATTCATTTATACAATAAATAAAGCTTCCAGAATACAATGTTTAATACTAAAATAACAAAAAACATATGTAGAAGTCAACTGATCCCGACCTTAATCTCTTATCTGAATGTAGTGGTTATACTTTAATTGGTCTAATTGGGTATCCCCTGAACCTGAAAGACAACGTTGCAATTTTGGTGAGTTTTGTGAATTCAATGAGCGGACCATCCTCGATGGCTCACTCAGTTCACATAACACAACAATATAATCACATAATTCACACCACTTCACTAATCAACATGTTGAATCATATACACTTTATTCACTTATTTTTCAGCTCTCATTCAAACAATACATTTCAATCATTTAAACATACATATCGATGTATATGCAATGCTCACGAGACTTACTTTCTAATTGTTACATTGTTGTGACTGAGTGCCTTTTTAACTATCCCGTATCCATTGTGGATACTGGGCTTATTAATAACTGTCCCTTATCCGTTGGGGATACAGGGCTCATCATACATAGTGAACTAGAGGCTCTTACCACATTCTGAGCTTTAGTTTTTTTTTCACTGGCGACTTTGATCACAACAGCCTTTATCTTATCATGCATTCATGTAATGAAATGCATCACATGTATTTAGTCAATCACTTGTGCTCAATTTTTCATATTCATATTCGCATTCACATTTTTCATCATATTTTGTTCCGACATTTAACAATTGAGTTTAATATCACTTATTCTGTCAAATTCACATATAATGAGCACTTCTAATATATTTTTCATGCATTAAATGCCTTGAACATTCAATGTCCGAAATCAACACATTCACATCACATAATAATTCAATACAGAAATTAAAACAAATAATTAAACATGTGAGACCATCTAGGTCACTCATAGTATGCTCCAGATTAGTATTGCTTCCTTGATCCAAAAACGTCTGAATGCTGATGTGGAATCCTATGTATCAACTTCAAGCAATACACATTGTACACATATTACTAATTTACACAATCACATAAACATTAAATTATACACATAAGTATATGTGTAATAGATAATACATGCTCAATTTGACTATTCCGGGTATGTTTGTTTAATCTCATCTCTTGATCATTCATACTTCAAAACTCATATATATCTGATTTGAATTTAGGTTTACATTTTTGAGAACTTGGTCATATCTATCACATATATGCTCTCCAATCCTTTTTCTAGCATTATAACATCTCAAAATATCCAATTTCTTATTCACTTTACTTAATACACATCATTCATCTAATTTTAATTACATTAGCCAATATAAGATCACTTTCATTTCTATAGCATCTCCAATTTTCCAGATCTTTGTATACTTAATGTATAACAATCCACTCTTAAGTTATAATCTCCATTTTCACCTTAAGTATATCACACATTTAACCACTTAATCCATTATCAACCAGGTTTATTTCAAGCCTCATTCAAGCCTAAATGCATCAAAGTACCTAACCTTTGTTGTTTCAAACCATACATAAAACAAGCAAATTTCGCATTTAGGCCATTCCTACGATTGTGGGATTTGTTGACAGAAACTTTCGTAGCCTTTCTTGCAATCCAACGATTGTGGATGCATTCCCACGATCGTGGGTTATGCAAATATGAAACTCCCATCGATTATCTTCCAATATTTCCAGCTTTTTAACTCTTGTATGTTATAACTAAACCATCTTATACTCAGCTAATCATTTCTAATTCATTTCCCTTTCATTCTTATCTCATTTCTATCTCAATATCAATCATAAACAAATCATAATCTATGTTTGATCATAAAGTCAAAAACAAAACATCCATATAAATATATACACATTCTTTAATTTTTTGCACACACTTAACTTCATTTTTGACTTTATTTTGTCTCTAAATTATCTTCTTACTTTTTCTCATTTCAAGACAATACATTAACCTTTTCTTTGGCTTTAAAATCATTCTAGTTTATCTCCATAATAACTTATAACTTATGTTCTTTATACTCTCAAAAATAGAACACAACATATATGTATTCACCCATCAATTTACTGCATTCATTCCATACATAAATTAGGTCATATACACATCTTTTCTTTTGTCAACTTTTAACTCTCATTCTAATACCATTTTTAACTATCAATCCATAAAACAATACATGATCTATTATTTGTCATTATATGGAAACAGAACATGAAATCATCCATCTACTCATCAAAGTGTCTACACTCTTTCTACAATGTTTTAGGGATCATTCTAACTCAAAAACATCTCTACAATAACTCATAGATCATTAATCATCATATACACAAAACAAGACATTTATATGCTCATTTCTTCACTCACGGTTCAACATATATACTTCACCATTTTATGGTCTATCAACTTCTAACTATCATCAAAATAGTTCTCTTTAATACAACCCATAATCTGTTATTGAGCATAACGACAAAATAGAACATCAACATGTAATACATTCATCAACATTCTAGCATATACTCAACTCCTTTATCATGATCATTTACCACTAAACTATCATCATATATGCTTCATTTAACAAAGCATGCAGATTACAATTACTTGTTTAACTCAACTCTTCTCAAATCATCACATAGCCCTAGCTTCCAAGCCTCATACGATTATCATCATTTCAGAAGGAAAGGTTAGGTTTTCTTTGTAACAAATGATGAAGACAACAAGGTTCTTGGAGAAACAAGTAAAAGATGATGGCAAAGTTCACAATGGTGAGAGTAAGGTATCGTGAAAATGAAGAAGAAGAAATGGAGAAGATGAAGAACGAAAATGAAGGGATGAAGAAGAAAGCTTCAAATGACAATGAAAGATAAAAGATAGTCTTTCAAATGAAAATATCGTGGAAGGGTGTGTGGCTAGGCAAGTGACACTTGTCACTTGCCATATGTCACCACCTTGTGGCTTCCACTGGGTTCTCTTTAATAACCAGTTTATTTGTCTCCTATTTCTAATCCAATCGTCTCCCAATTTTCTATGATACTTGGCATTAAATCCATCAAAAAATTTTACTACCATTTGACACTTAATTCTATTACTATTTATCAATTGTTTTGCCACTTGACATTTTTCTTAGTTCAAAATACCAAAAAATTCCAAAAATATCTCAATTTAACAAATAAATTCATTCATCACCAATTATCATTTATTAACTAGAATTCAAGACATAATAATCAAAATCCAAATCATAGTCACATTAGAATCATTTATACCCAAAAAATGTTAGATGAGTGCATAAACAATCATTGTAATGTGTGCAAGATAATCAAATTCACGTATATGTATGCTAATATTATGCATGAGTATGAAATGCATTTTTCTAGTCTCTTATTACTATTTTCTCATTTACAGAAATCTAGGGGTCTAACCCTTAGTATGGAAACGGGATGTTACATTTTTTATAGTGAGCACTTGTCAATCTTAACTATCATCATAAATAAGAAAATATGCTTAAATATATGTTTGGATCTTTGATGAGACCTTAACTCCTTTTTCATACCTAATGACTCTAATATTCCACAATACGTTACTATTTGAATAGTGTAAGGAACTATACCAAGTTCATTAAAGAATTTCTTAATCTAATTAATCATTTCCATTAAAGGAAAAATAAAATTTGGCTTGATTAGTAAGTTATGCTACATTAGTATATTTCTAGTCTCAAACTACTATTATTCTAAGTAAAATATGCCTTAATTAGGATTTAATTCTAAAGTTAATATATAATGCTGAACTCAAATATCAACTCATACATAAAATTTAAATATCTTTAATACTTCATAAGTATTAGATATCTCAATTACTAAAAACCTTTAGTACATTATCTATATACTTGGATAAGTATAGGTAAGCAACTTCCATATATCTTTATTGATCTAATTCTCATAATTAAGTTGTTATCTTTTTCACAACTAATCAGAGTTGTTCTTGGACAATTATATTTTCAATAATTGAAATGAATTATAGTTGTCTATAAGTAATATGTTTTTATATATTTCGATTGAAGAGGATAATTATGCTTATACTAACCTTCTTTTAGATATGCTAAATTAATAATCAACTCTAAAATAAACTCTTTGAATTCATCATAAAGGTTAATCTTTCAATGTCTCATAGTCTTTCAACTACATATCAAATGTATCAAAAAAAAAGCATTAGTTCTAATTAAATGTATTGTTATAATATTTAAACATTTCTTATCTTAGGAATTATTTCCCTACAAGTATTCATTGAAACAAACATTTTGTTCAATAGGATATGTAATATTATATCTAACATTTTGGATATCTCATAACCTTCTATTATTCAATTTAGTTTTAAACTTATTGGATAATATATACTTTAACTAAGCATCACATCCCTAAATAATTAATTTTGACTCTTTTGAAGACACACCATTTCATATCTAATATGAAATCTTGCTAATTGACTTAATTGAAACTACTATAGGTAAGTTGTAGTAGTAAGAAGAGCTATAAAAGAAATAAATATAGCAAATTTGTCCTTAAAAAATGCACATTCTTATGGAATTTAATTGTGAAGGTGTTTATTAGAGAACCTAATTCCTTATAGGTAATAAAAAATTTTAAGTCTCCCCATATCGATCTCATCAAAGCGCTTATGCATTCTTAATACTTAGTTTCTACCTAGGTTCAAATAATTTTAATTTTCAAATAATTTAAATCAATACTTTATTTAATACATATGACTACATCACATAAAGTCAATATCACATTTAATACAATGAAACTATTATCCTTTTATGAATTGTTATTGTATCCTAAACATTACATTTATAAATTTTAATAATTCAATATCATCATCATCATCCTTTCACCAAAAATTGATTTAGTTATCCTTCAACATAACAAATTTCGTAAGTTTCATACGATTTATAATTAAAAAGATACATATATCCTTAAATGTAACATACCATTCTTGTTATGTTGATTTAACCTACATGGCATAAAGGATAGTCTCAATTATGCAACTTTGTATTCTTTCCACTTATATTAAGCATAAGTCTCCCTTTGATCCAATACATACAAACTATTTGTATGAACTTGAATCAACTACTTTTACTCAAGAATCTATTTCTTGTCATATCTTGAACATTATAATAATTTTAAATCTAAATCCAATATCAAATACTCAAAAGCATGAATTAGAAATATCTATGCTCTTTATCATATCAAGTATAGGCAAGAAAATTCATGCAATTATTTTTCTTTTAATGACAACTATTATCATTTTATAGCAAATGCCTTAAATTGTAATTCATGTTTATTATTTTAGTAGGCTAAATTGAGTGAAACAATTCATTTAAAGTACTCTACCTATTAACTCTATTTTATACGACCTATTGAATTATGCTATTTTGGTGTTGAAATACATCTTCCATGTTGTCATTAAAGTTTATAAGATATTAGTCAACTCAAAATATTATTACATTTTGTCATTTATAAGATATTGAGATATCTTTTTTTAAAAGCTTTGTCACCAAATCCTCAATAAAGATTAATAACGATATTGCATAAATGGATATACAATTTTTCTACCTAACTTTAAAAATTCTTCTCAATCATAACCTATGTCGAAGAAAGTTGGTTCACTAATTTAGTATCAAATATATTAAGCAAAAGAAATTTTGATTAATAATGAAATATAAATGTAAAAAAGCAAGTCATTAGTTATATGTCATGACAATAAATAAGATCAAGACTTTAATTATTTATTTAGTTACTCCTACTATTTTATTTGAAATAATAACCCTTACTACTATTCGAAAAGATTACTCTAACCTTTCTAATGGTCTAGGGTTTCACTAAAATTTAGTTGATTTGGAGTTTGCTCAACAAATCCACAATTTGGGTAGATAACAACTTTATCATTCACATCTCACGTGCCTCCAAAATCTGTTAGGTGACTACTCTTGTCAAATATATCTTATATGTTATTTCTAACCCTACCTTTGAATTCATATGATCATAAGTTTACTCATCCAAATCACACAAATTTAGTTAAGTAAGACCCATTATTATAAGACTAAACATATTCGAGTTAAAGTGACCTTATGTTTACTCAACAAACCTAAGAATATACAGAACTCTAGTTTATTCTTATAATAATGGTAGTTAACAATCATGTTCAAAACATATACTTAATATTTTAAAGAGTGATTTAATTTTATTCATCTCATCAAACACAAATTTACAAGTAATAATATCATACATATAAAACATGTAATTCAACATGCATCTAATATTTAAGTATATCAAACATATAAATAAAGCATGCAATTTATGCATATATAATCAAATTATATGCTTAAAAACATAAGTTTGATTTTAGTAATTGATCTTCATATTCTAAAATAATAATTTTCAACTATTTGGATAATGAAATTATATTAAATCCATTAATTCCGAAATATATTGAATTCCTATTCCAAATAAAAATTTGAGTTTATTTGAAAACAATTTTCAAATTCAATTGGAAACTATTTTCATTCATTTTAACCCCTTTATTCAAAATTTAATTGAAAATAATTTTAAATTAGATCACAATTTTCTCTTTTCAAAATTTATAAGTAAGAGATTATAATCAATTAGAGAACTATTTCTAATCTAATTTGAAATTACACTTCCTTAATTAGAAAACTATTTTCTATATTAAAGGAAACCACTTTTAAAATTAAATGAAAAACTTTAAAATAAATAAGAAATTCCTTTAATTATTTATTGAGCGAATAATTTATCAAATAATAAGAAAATCTTTTCCAAAAATATTTTCAAAATATTAAAAGCTCAATTTTCTCAATTAATAAATTAAAACATTTTTCAAATTTAATCAAGAAAAACAAATTTTATAATAAATCAAAAATTTTATTATTCATAAATAAATAAAATTTTAAATCAATCAAATTAAAGTAAATAAATTTAACTGAGAAATGTCATTCTTAATTATTTAAGAAAACACTTTTTTAATTTTAAGGAATCTAATTAGTTAATTCCAATTTAATTGGAATATAATTAATTTTATTCTAAAAACATATTTTCTAAATTTTAATTAAGAATCAATTTAATTATTAATCTTAACCCAATCAAGAAAAATAATCAACATAATTTTGGAATTAATGTTTAATTTAAAGCTCTTTTAAATTATATTTGGAATAAAGTTATTCTTAATAAAGGTTGACTTATTCTAATTGTAGAATTACTTGAATTTAGATGACATTAATCTCTGTCGCCAAACAAACCAAATCCATTTTGGAATACCCTATTCTAATATCAAACCATCCTTATTCCAACCCTAATACGCCCTAGTCTAACGTCTAAACATAACTCCTCCATCTTATTTTCCAAAGGATAATTACCAAAAAAGACCAAACTTTCCTCAAATTTTTAATTATAGCCCGAACTTTAAAAAATAACAACAAAATACCTAAACTTTCAATTTTTTCAATTCTAGCCCGACGTTGGTCTCACCATTATATTTGTTGACGTGGCACTGCCGCATGTCAATGACCTCACTAATTAGACACGTCAACTTCATTAAGAGAAGATTGATTAGTGAAATGATGTCATTTCTTAGCATAGTAAAATGAAGTCATTTCAATTAATCTCATATCTCACTCTCTTTGCTGTCAATCACCCTAAAAATTCCAAAATAAAATCCCTAATCTGTAACCTAAAATCCCCCAACTTTCATAAGAAAGTGAATTCATGCGTAGGTGCTTTTTCTATCGCAAAGTTAATTGCTCCATCAAACCAACAAACGTTCTTTTTGATTTCATGCGTAGGTGCTTCATAAGAGAGTGATTTCGTTGTTTGGTGAAAACTAAAATTTTGCTGAAATTGTGACTTTCGTAGTTGAACTTCTTGTGGCACCGACTAGGGTACGATTGGTCCTCTAGCTCTCTATTATTGTTTATTCTTGATTTACTTTTTTATGGAATATTTATGAAATTGTATGTTATTGTACTAGGGTTTGAAATTCGAATTTGATAGTCGTTCATTTATGCAATGATCTCAAGGTCTTTTATTCCCAAATCATGTTAAGCTTTCATAAAAAGTTTTTCCTTAATTTACGTGCCTAATAGTTTCAAGAAGAAAGACACTAGCTTCTTTGTGACGAGTTTGTCAGTGTTTGAAATAATAGCTCTTATGAATATTGGGGGTGCTTGTTCTATGCTTTAACTGCATGACCTTGAGGCTTTAAAGCCAACTTAAAGTGAGCATAACTTACTTAATATTGCAACATAAGAACAGAATATGACATAAGTCAAATTTCAATTGTGAAAGGTTTATGTTATTTTATTTGATTACTACTTAATACGGATATTCCATTTTGTTGCCTTATAGTTAATATTTGATTCAAGAGTAGCTTCATAGGTGCATGCTTCAGAGGTTGCCTGTGAAGTGAAGTTGGTGATAGGGTGTGTGTTCTTTGCTTTTATTACTTCTTACCCTATTTGAATACCATTGTTTCTCTTAAAATTTTGAGTGTAGTTTCTTATTTGTTGCTGTGGATACATTCTTTTTTTAAGTGGTACATCCTTATAATGACTTAATTATGATGGTTTCAGTAGGTGAGGCTGCTAAGTTATGAAGTATTCTGAAAAACCTTCAAGAAATTTGAAAAGGTATGTTTCTGGTGCCTAAGTCAGTTTAAACATTCCAGTTTATATTATTCTAATGTAGTACTAGCCTTTTATGAAGCTCCTTGGCATCTGAAAATATAGGTGTATTATTCTGATGTAATCATACTAGTCTATTTCTATGCACTATGCAATTTATGGCTTAGAAATTAAGACACCAAGTGTTAATGGTTGTATTATTTTGGTGTAATCATACTGGACTTTTACTTTTCTCCTTGCATCTGAAAAGTGTGGGTGAAATATATGTTAGAAGAGCTAAGCATGAATTTTTTCTATGTACATGTAAGCTTAATGGTTTCTTATACATTATATTGCTTTTAATTTTATTTTGTCAAATGAGTACTTAGTAACTTCTTGTAGTATATTGCTTGCTATCTAATCAGGCAGCTTGTTAGTACAAAATGTAGCAAACATTCATTTAGGATGCTCATTTGTTAGTTAAAAATGTAGCAAACCTAGTGTACGAATTAGTCAACATTTTAGAGATGTAGAAGATTTATAAACGGTGTTACTTTTCTGCTTAAACCCTACATAGTGTTTGTTGTGATTTATGGCTCAAAATCCTTATATGGAATGTCTGAACCTGGAAGCACTTTGAAAAGCCAAAGGTTATTTAAGATATGTTGAAGTTAAGCATAGTTATTAGAATATTTTAGAGATACACATCCATCTACTCGTAGAATTACAAAAATTTCCTCATCTATAATATGATGTCAAGGACATCTCAGACACCACTTTGGCATAAAATAAATGTACTTGTAAATGCTAGTTAATGGGATAAAAGTGAATCATCTGTTTTTTCCTAATTAGGTTTTTTTTACAAGAAGTGATGTTGTTTCATGATCTACTTTTTGGGTCAATAGTCAAATTGCTCATCTAGAAATTTGTGTTAAACATAATTTTGATGGTATAATAATCTTAATATTTGTTTGATAGTAAGCATTCTAATTTTATTAATAAAGAATCTAATTAATCTATAGTCTTGAAGAATTAATCCTAATCTGAAGAGAGAACATGGAATTACTCATCTTAGTTATCGCTTCTTTTTTTCTTCTTAGTTATTGCTCATTTTAGTTGTTGCTTCTTTTTTCTTCTTGAAATATTTATCATTTTGTATTTAATCACACTTTCCCTTTGTAGATGTTGGTAAATTTTGAATTTCATTATGGTGGAGTGTTGGAAAAGTAGGAAAATAAATATATTAGGGGTAAGATTAAAAGGAAAAAGGATATGGGTGTTGATGAACTAAGCATGCTAGTTCTAAAAGGGATTTCCGAAGATAAAGGACATAGAGTAATCTCTATGTTTTAGAAATTTCCACATGAGTCCATTAAATGCTTGATGGAGTGAAACCTAAAACATGACAAGGACATATTGGCTATGCTCTAGAAAATGGAAGAATTGAATTGTCAGAATGTTGAAATTTACTATGATCATTATTATGAGAATCCTGTGATAGATGGTGAGGATTCAGAATTTGATCATGAATTGAAGCAAGATAAAGGGTTATTCCTAGTTGAGGAAGATGAGGACTTCACTGTTATGTATGATAGTGATTCTGGTAATGATTTAGTTGATGAGGAGTTCTTTGGAACTAATGATGAAGAATATGTTATTGCTAGAACAAATGAGAGGAGGTGTGGAATGACTTTGCAAAGTGGGTTTGAATTTGACAATATTATCGATGATGTTGGTGGAACTAAAAAGAATTTCAATTAAGTTAGTGATCATTTAAAAGATACTGGAAGAGCAGAGGGAAGTTTGCATTATGGAAATAATGATTATGATGACAGTGATGATGAAATTCAATCACCAGTTCCTAGTGATGACGAAACATTGATACTAAAGAAGAAATACATTAGTTTTAATACAAAAGTTGAAACAACAGATTTTAAGTTTGAAATTGGAATGAGTTCAAGGACAAGAAGCAGTTGAGGGAAGCTATAAGGAAGTATGCAATTACAAATGGGTATAATGTCTCAATGGCAAGATCTGGTGTACGAATGGAAGCATTTTGTGATGCACATTGTTCTTTTCCGGTGTATGCTAACTGGATTGGAAATGAGAAAACATTTGTTTTGAATAGAGTCAAAACACTCATAACTATAGTAAATTATAGAAGAATAAGCAAGCTATCCAGAAATTGATTACAAATGGATTCATACACAAGTTTAAGAGGAACCCAAATTGGCCTATTGGTGAAATGATGGATGATCTTCAATTAAAATATGCACTAAAGGTTACTAAAATTCAATGTCATAGGGCTAAGTGGGAAGCAATTACTATCTTTTGAGGATTAATGGAAGGTCATTATGTAAAATTATGGTCTTATGGACATGAGTTAAGACGAGCTGACAAAGATGGAAAGTTTATTATTGAATGTGATTTTGATGAATACTCCAAGAAACCAATGTTCAAAAGATTTTATGTGGTTTTTAATGCTTTAAAGTATAGTTTTCTTAGCGGATGGAAGAAGATTATTGGGTTAGATAGATGTTTTCTGAAGACTTTCCTTGGTGGTGCATTATTATCTGTTGTTGGTCGTGATGGAAACAATCAGATGTTTCTTATATGATGGGCTATAGTTGAGGGAGAAAATTACCAATCATGGAATTGGTTTTTGAATATTCTTGCTGAAGATCTCCACATAAGTAGAAATTCATAGACTTTTGTAAGAGATCAGTAGAAGATAAACTTTAAATATCCATATATCTGATGTTCATTTCTTTATGTGATCAACACTTTATTAATTAATGTAACTATTTGTTTATGGGGTTTAGTGGAAGTGTTAAGGAATTTGTTTCTAGAAGCTGAACATAGAAAATGTGCCCGTCATATGTATGCAAACTGGTCTAGTGCTCATAAAGGGCACACATATAGGACTTTATTTTGGAAATCGGTGAATTGCACAACGTAAGTTGATTTTGATGAGGTAATGGAGGAGTTGAAGAATTTCTTAGTGAAGGCTTATGAGGATATTAAAAGTAGGAAGTCAGAGAAATTTTTGAAGGCCTTTGTGAGCACAAGACTGAAGTGTGAAATAGTACATAACAATATTTTAGAGACGTTTAATGGATTCATTTGTGAAGCTCATACTAAAAGCTTGATTAGTATCTCAGAAGACATTCGAGTTTCTTTAATGACTCAAATACATGAAAAAGGGATACGATGATGAAGTGCATTGATGAGATACGTCCTAAACTGAGGAAGAAAATAGGGGAAGCACAATGGGATGCAAGACATGTATGCTTAGGACAAATGGGAATTTGAAATTTGAAGTCACTATTTTTGCAGACAAGTACATCATTGAATTGCAAGTAAGAACTTGTCAATGTAGGCTATAGGATCTAAAAGGGATTCCATGTAAACACGATGTGGCTTGTATATCTTATCAGAGGGAGGATATCGATGCTTATGTGAATCGATGTTATAAGCGTGATACTTATTTGAAGAGTTACTAGTTTGCTATGGAACCCATTAGTGGTCCTAAACTTTGTCCAAAGAATGAAAATATTAACCCAATATTACCTCCATTGATCAAGAAGATGCATGGAAGACTAACAAAAGCAATAAAAAAGGATCACACTGAAGAACATGGAAATCCCAACAAATTAAGCAAGGTTGGAGTAGCTATAAGATGCCATCATTGCCATGAAATTGGTCACAATATAAAAGGATGGAAAAATAATATTCAACCTCCAAGGCAACTTGAAATTATTAAGGTAGATATTTTAGTTCTGTAACAAATGTGTTGTTATTCATCCAACATTATTAACTTTATGTTTATCTTCAATGCGTCTAATGCAACGAAAAATAAGAAGGCCACCAAATTCAGTATCTGCTAAACCCCTTTTATCCAGTATTCGTAGCCGTCAAGTAGGTAGACCGACACAATTAGTATCTGTAGGATCAAATATTTCATCATTTATATTACAAAGAGAGATGAGAATGGTTAGTTAATTTTAAGTATAAAATTTAAGTTTTTTAACTTATATAAAATTATAATTATTTTTGTTTTTATAGGCATGTAGAGCTTACGTAGTAACATTTGGGGAAGTTACTGGGAATACTTTACAATAAGTCATTTAAATTCATATTTATATTACTTATATGTAATTATAA
>JAOTAY010000001.1:17377928-17405571 GCA_025629805.1 Erythroxylum baracoense
TATGCGGATTGAAGATCATGAGGTGCTGATTAAGAAGATCACGAAGACGGATATGCACAGCTGTAGATATGATATGCGAGTTGTAATTATCTTCTAATTTAAGCATTATCTTGTACACATATCATTGTAAATCAACTTGATTTGTATTCCTATTTTGGAGGAACAATCTTTATTATTAATAGAATCAGAGTGTGTAGAAACATACAACTCTTTTCTGCAAACATTCCGTGTCTTTACATTCTGTTTCTTCTATTCAATATTCAACATATTACAACTTGTAGAACTCAGCTTCTTTATGAAGGTATAGCTTGATTTCTTCACATACTTTGCAAAATGATAATGTCAGAATATTTTTCCACATGATTTCAAACCTACATGATCCAAAATGGTATTCTTCATCACTCTTCATGTGTTGACACACTAATGGCTGATGCTATTTCCACAACATATTTTTTGATTAATCATATGCCTTCATCTATTCTTAATGGTGACATTCCATATAATGTCCTTTTCCCGTACACCTTGAATTTTTGTTAGTTCCTGTTTTGTACGCGATGTTCATCCTCATGTGACTAAATTAGATCCTAAATCTTTAAAATGTATCTTTATGGGCTACTCTCACCTACAAAAAGGATATCTGTGTTACTATCCTACTTTAAACAAATATCTTGCATCAGCTAATGTTTCTTTTATGGAAACTATGCGCTTCTTTCCTGATTCTTTGATTTCTAAGAAGGTGGACAATGACCTCTTAATTTATAAGATCACCTATCACACTACAAACGCCATCTCTACACGTGATCCTCCAAAGAGACTAGTTTTCTTTTTAAGATATTGTTTCCCATTTTTCTCCTACATTAAGATGCATATATATGTGTGTCTGTGTGTGTCTCTGGGTAATTCTAAATAAAGAAAAGAGGACATTCATTTCCCCTTCTATTCCATGTCAGTGTGTTTGAACATCAATTTTGTTTAATGGAACATAAAACTACATGGCAATCCTCAGTTATAAAAGTCTTAATTCATAGCAATGTTCATAGCAGATAAATGTTAGAAAAAGTTTTTTTTTAAAATGAAAAAGAATTGTGATTATAGTTGAAGTAAAACGTCGTTACAACGAGTTCAAGGCTTTAAGCCTACCATCATATTGCAATATGACCCAAGAACAAAACTCCCTAAGGAAGATAGTATGACTATCTGCATAATAGACAACAACATGAAACAATTATAGGTACTACTGAAGTTTTATCTTCATAGGAAAGCTCATTCATCATTTCTAGTATTTGGGATTTTGCTTTCTATTCCTAGCAGATTTCCTTTTTGCATATTTAGATTGCATGCAAAAATTGCCAAGGATGTCTGGGACATGGATAATAGCTAGTGGGGTATCACTATCCTCTGTTTGTTCGATATCTCTTTCCCCTGACTCTCAGTTTGCCCAACAATTACACCTGGAGTCAGCATGTTGGCCCAATCCATCTGACAATGCTCCAAATATTGGGAGGTGAAATCATTCGCACCACTGTATAGATTCTCCACGTCGTCTGCACTGGAATTGTCAAGAGTTGTCTTTCCCTGAGAAATATGTGTGACAACTTGCTTAGTCCTCAAACCAACTAGTTGATTCCCATTGTCTTCATCACCAGTAACTGCATCTACAGTACCATTAAACACACCCGCAACAACACTAGTAGTTCCATCCTCTACAAGAAGGCTATCTGTAACAACCTTAGATGTTTCAACCTGCAACAACTCCATTACTGTCTCCACATTTGTATCAAGCATGCTTGTTTCTGCCAAATGATCATATTCTGTTTCTATTGCCGTGGCCTTTGCAGTTTCCAATTCGTCATTACTGTCGATTAGCCTATTAGAAATTTGGCTCTTCCCTAATGGAGTTCTCCTATCGGCATCCACAGTGCAGACCACAGATGTCTCTACAACAACATCAACAAGTTGAGCAGTAGTCACAATGGTACTCTGTTTTAGAAGATTCTGTGTTGGTATCTTTGTAGTAGTCTCCAATTGAAAGACCCTCCCAGTTGGTTGCCACTGCTTGTTGGCATTTGGTTTCCAAGGGTAAGACAACTGTATAGTCTTCATAACCATTGCACCATTATCTCCCACACTCATCATCGAAAGATTATCCCAAAGAATTGCCGACTTAGGTATCTTAATGCACACTTTTGTGTAGCCTACCCTCTCCATATGTAGTGTTTAAGAATCTAAGTTTAGAGGTTTACCTAAGGAGCTCGCCACATAACTCAACCCTTGGAGCGTCCATAGTTCTATAGACAGGTTGTGGAAGTGGACCCACAGTGGAAATTTGTCTATCAAACCTTTATCTGTGTCCATGCCCGGACTCCATTATCGCAAGAACAAAGGCTGATCTCCAATGTGCCATGGGCCTTGTTCGGTGATTTCCTACACATCAAAATCCTTATCAAATTTGAAGAGAAAGGACCCATCCTCACGTAGCAGGATCTTATCCAGTCCCTTGGAACTTCACCTAGCTTAAGCCCAAGCATTCACCACTGGGAATGCTAGCCTCTTGCTCCAAAAAAAACCAATAAAAGCTGAGGACCATATCCAAATGCCTGCATCAAGAATTTCCTTTGGGGGGCATATTACGCCGTCCTTCAATACTTGTTGGAAATGTGTTAGAGCAACTTTGGGTAATTGGGGTCTCAATTTTCGTTTCCAAGCTCCATCTGGTTTCTCATTTGTTACCACCACCTTGGGTAGGTTTTCTCTGGATAGTGTCGGGAAGGCCCGAAGGCTCTTCAATTTCCATCCTAACGCCTCTCAACCCTATCAAGGTCTAGCCGACGGGAGGAGTAAACCCAGGAACGTCAACGCCAGCAGAAACATCAACACCAAACTCCTCCACGGCTTGAGGAGGCAACCCACCATCATCAGTAGAAACCATGAACGATGCTATGGAGCTCCCATGGGTCTTAGCCCCACTTGCTTCTCTCTTTGAAGTTGGGTCTCCGCAAGTTTGGGTCGTCTACGATAGATCTAGATCTGGGTTGAAAGAGACACGTTCCTACTTGCATCGCTGCTCTCGCATCAGTTCTATCCCTCAGATCTGGAACCTCGCCACAAATCTAGAACCTCACCTCGCACTCGCACTCGCCTCACACCCGCTGTCCCTCCTTGCACAGCTGCTCTAGCGCCACTGCTCTCCCACAGATGAGCCGTGTGGCACTTTACGGATACCGACATCTCCTACATAAAACTATCTATCACCTAAGCAGCTTAGGTTGAAGGTCAAACTGAGTCAACTAATTTATATTCCTCAAACCCATATATTACGGGACTCGTAACGTATCAATCTTTAATTCCTTCAAAACATAACATTAATATGTTAAATAGGTATCAAGTATATAGAAAGGTACCTGTACAAGAAAAGCCATGTCAACCACTAATGTTGTTATTACTCCAATTACAAGGCCCAAAACTCCATTGGCAACAGCAGAGGAACCAATATCGATATCGGCCTACAAATATATGAACCATATTAGATCAACCAGATATATCAGCAAATATGTTTATAAGCAATGTCATGTGCAAATGATCAAAAGTCTACTTCTAGATATGTGGGGCCACGTATGTAGGTGCAATCAACTGCTTTCCCTAGTAAACAAGGGGTGCTTCCAACACTCTGACGAACAATCCAGGAGCCCTACACAATTTAGTGCCAAAAATGTGCATGTTACTCATTTTAGTAATTACATAAAAACACATTGGTGGAAAAAGTTCTAAGAAGGCAAAGCTAGCAAGTGATTTGATTTCTTTTCTTTTCACTTATCTCTTTTCACTCACACCTGAAATTTTTTGTTAAAAGTGGTCTCTGCTAACATGCTTAGAATTCAAAAATGGCTCCTAATCAGTCAATTAGATTGTACAACACTATCCAGCCAGAATCATGACAACTTTTAGAAGCCCTAACAGCATAGCAAATTCACTTTCCAGACATAGGGAGACCAAATGCAAGTACCTTGGGAACTGATGGAATAAGCTTAAACCTACTATTACGAAATTCATCATCACCGTCAACAAAACGTTGCAAGAGAGATCCAGGTGCTAATTCTTTTGTTACAAAGTAAAAGACCATACTGTAGTGTGTTGAGCCAGGTACCTGTACAGAGTAAAATTCTCATGTTTTTTATCATACTATGAACGTTTAGTTCAAATCAATACTTGGAAAATGAGATAAACTCACTTGCAGATTAAACACCACAGAGAAAAGTCCATTTTCTGAAGCAACCTGGAAAAAGACAGTCAGACATGCATACAATATAGCCTTAGAAAAATGAAGGATAAAAGATATGGACATCTCCTGTGGTTTGCTTGATTCCTCAAAAACCATTTATAGTTTAATATTCTAAAAAAGTTCTCATACTATGTTACAATAGACATGCACAACCCATCTATTTATTTTTATATCAAAAAACTTGACAGATTAAAATATGTCACGTGGCAGTTCCAAAAAAGTTGACAGAAAAAATTAACAGAAGGGGTCCATGACTCCATGTACATTTAAAGAAGTATGAAAACTTTTCTAAAAATATTAAATCATAGAGATTTTTTCAAGGACGAGTCAACCACTGATGAGATGGGTGTCTTTATTTCAAAAATTAACAGCCAAAAACATGTTCAATATTGTTGGCAGGATATGAAAGCATAACATCAACCTGCAATACATTCTGCTTATAAATATCACAGTAGACATCTTACGGGTAAAATTTGTGAACTCTCGGAGAATATATGTGCAAGACAAAAGTCCAAAGGTTTTATTTTAGGAAAATTCCCTTTCAATTATATATATACAAGAATATAACTGTAGTCTATAAGTAGTGAACAACCTATTTGACCCAGAAAAATAGGAACACTTTTGATTGTAAGCACAAAACAGTAACACTTTGGTCCTTCTATTTTTGGCCACCAAGAGTAAAGGACAGATGTTGAACCAAAAGGACTTCTTACTTGTGCTGCACATCCTTGACGCCTAGCCACATGGTCCATTCTTTTCGTGTCTTTGAACCAATCAACAGCAACAAGATCCATTAGGTGCTTTCCAGCAGGTATCTATATACACGTACGTCAGAGGAACACAAGTAAGCATAACACGGAATGAACTCCTTAAAGTATATAAGTTCTACGTTTTAAAAGGAATAAAGAACCAAATAATAGTGGAACCTTTGACTTGTCATGAAAAAACTTTTTGCCACGGACTCTGAAGTTGTTCCCTTCTGAAATTTGCCAACAGTGACGAGCATTGTCACGGTCATCTCTATGCAGGTTACCCGATAAACAGGACAAATCAATTTGATCAGCTGGCTCTTCATCCAAAGCTTCATAGGAAAAAATGAAGTTGAAAAAGAATGTTAGCCTATAACCACATCCGCATAAGTACTTCAAAAATACACGACTAACATGGATTGTAACATCCACCTGCTTTCCTCAATTCATTGTCAGACTTGGTTGAGTAAGCCTAAGAAAAGGGGAAGGGGAGAGCAGACGGACAAGGAAAAAAAGTTAACAAGCAGAAAGCTTTAGCAGGACATATATTATGGAAGAAATCTATGGACTGGAAGAAATTTGAAACATACCTGTTGGTCCTCCTCAGCAATCTGAAATTCTTCATCCTCATCTGAGTACTCGTCCAGCAGTGTGGAATTTCTGCTTACAGCATTCATTTGGTCAAGAGAAGGAGCAAGATGAACAGAAGATTCTTGAGACTTTAGGCTTCTTTTATAAGAAACCGAAGTAGAAGCCATATTGACCATAATTGGAATCCTAGGAGGAACTCCTCTTTCATCTGTTTGGGCAAACCATTCTCGAAGCCCTGTCATGATACAAAAGAAATGAAACAGAATTCTGGCAAGAGGATCTTAAAATTTGTCGAGTAGTTGTACATTTGAACAACCAAAAGAACGCAATAAACAACACAATATTTCTGCAAAATATTGTGTTCCCCTTCGTGTGAACTAGTTGCCACCTGGCATCAATTTAAGCAATCAATTCCACAAAACAATAAAAGAAATCCAGCCAACAGTAAGGGGTTCAGCCTGATTGTGGATTCGAATCCTGATAGATGTCAGGATGAGTAATATTTCTGTATATTTTTTAAAAAATAGAAAAATCCAACTCGTTAATAAGCTCAAGAGGAATGAACCAACAATATTTGATACTGATAAAAAGAAACTCATCAAAGATATAGCATGATCTACCAACTAGCTCACAGAACGATACAAAAAATTTGAAAAAGAAGAAAAGATGAGATATTGGTGTGAAACACTTGACATGAAAATCTATTGTAATAACTAATTCCACAATAAAATAACAAAAGACAAGCACAGTTGACTAACAAACTTTCAAGGTTTAATGAGTCATGTCAAATTATAAAAGAACAGATTTTGTTACTTCATACTAACGAACAACATTGATGAATATACCACATTTTATTAACCAGCTATGCAAAAAGTGCATAAGCACTAGAAATTAACAGAAATTTTAAAAATCACAATGAAACAGATGAGACTGTACTTTTTATTTTTGGGACATATTTCGGATATCAATTATGATAGGCATATAGTTTTTAGCTTGGTCCACAATTTCTCAAATAAATGAAACAAAACGCACCGGCCACACTATTCAACATCTGAAGAAGACAGTGTTGTTGAAAAGAGGGAATATAACCCACACCCCATCCTTTTAGATCAATCTGCATAAGATGCTGGACCTGTGATCTGGGTCTACCACCCCGAGGTTTCAGGGGAGATATGTTAAACCCCCCACCTGCAGAAAAATTAGAATACAAGCAAATGAACATGGATACATTATCATCAAAAATTCCAATCATTAAGCAAAGGAGATTAGAGGTATCTTACTCTCAAGATGAGCACGTACATAACCTGGCTGCCGACCACAATGCTCATGCTCTCTAGAACGAAATAACACAACTACAGAAGAATGCAGAAAACTCTAAGTAATTTTGACAAAGTTTTATTTTTTAGAGGAACTATTGAAAAAAAAATACCATAGCTTCCATCATCATTTCGTCGCCAATAGCGCACATAGCAAAGGTCACGAGGCCAAACAAACCTGAAGCCGATTGAAACAAGTGAAAAATAAGAAGGGAAAAATGTGATTTCTGAGAGGAAAGTAGAACTTTATTCTATAAGTTTCATGCAGATAGCTCTGAAAGACATCGTGCAACAACTCATAAACAAAGCGTTCACTCTACTTTTGTACATATGAATACAGTAGATTATATATATATTAATTGCTATTAGCCAATAAGTGTTAACTCAAATGGCATGTCATTTTTCCCTTCCATCAAACTATTAGGATATTCAATCCCCCAAGCGACCATAGAAAAGAACTAGTATCATCATTACTTTGGCATACTCTCTACATCTTCATCAAATGTTCATTTCTAATTTTTAAATTTTCATTTATATTTCAATCCATACTTTTGAAGGACATTTTGCACATCCCCTAAGTAATTAGTTGGAACAAAAGTGTAATATAACTTAATATCATGATTTCTCAAAAAGAAATTCAATACCACAGCACATACTTCATCATAAAGATCTAAGGATAATAGTGCTCCATAGATAGTCAAAGTTCAGCCAATTGACAAGTAGTATTGCTTTAAGGACATATTTTAATTCAGAATTAGGTATCCATAACTTTTTTTCTTTCCGGTCCTCACTTTTTTTCTATTTCCATATTTTTCTTTTCCAGGGAAAAGCTAGATATAAAGAAGAACATGTTCACTTTGATAACAACTAAAACTGTTTTTTCATTTTAGAAACTTATTAAAATTAACATTATATAGTTACATAATCAGCATAATGGTATATAAAAGTATTAGTACAAGCACCAATTTGAAATTTAAATGTGTTCATACTTTGAAATTAAATTAGCTTTCTTTTTCTCTCTACCAATATTATTTTTTGATGTAGATGAAAAGCTAGAAAATGATGCATTTGAATACAAAATTTTTTTTTGGAAAGGATTCATGAAACTACTACAGTTTCCCACAGTTGATTAGGCCCTAAGAATTGAAAATTTACCTGGAAAATGCCCTTACTTTTCAGTAAAAGATTCTTTTTTTAATATAAATATGGTAATAACTATAGGATTAACAATTAATAACAGTAGCAACGTACAGAAAAAAATGCAGCAAGGAAAAAAGACAGCCTATTTTTCACAGAGAAAACAAGAACAAAGAAATGCTTCTAACAGACATATCTCAATAAATTTTACGCAAGGAATTTAGTGAAAGAGGAGATTACATTGAAAACCAGTCAAGTTGAAGTCTGTGATAGAGTATAGCTGTGTGCCCATCTACCTCTTCAACTAAACTACCATACTGGAAACTGCAATCCCACCTGCACAAGGAATGAAATAACCATGAACATCTACCGAGTTGTGTATTAGCAGTATACCATTTTAGGATAGTCAATTTCTTGATATTCTAAAGATTCTAGAATCCCAGGAAACTGTCTTCTTTCCCTAGGAGTGTGGAATCTTAGGAGACTGTTTTTCTTTCCTAGAAGGGTGTCAATCCTAATACATTGATTCCTATTCTTGGAGATTATATTTTATTTTTCTCCCTACTCTAAAGTATATATAAACGTGTAATACTAAATCATTTTAGTAAAGGTTCTTCTAGGGAGTTCTTCTTCAAGCAGCCTTCATTGTTGCATTTTCCTTGGGACTTTATTCTTCTTTGAACAGCCTTCATTGCTGCATTTTTCTTAGGACTTTATACTTTTGCTTTTTCTTGTGTCCAATATGTGTGCACCAAAATTACCCAAGGTTCAAATAAATGAATTTTTATTAGGGAGGAAATTGAGAAACTGAGGAATTTATTAGGATTTCTTGAGAAGTCCTTTAGAGTTGGTTCTTTGGTGCTCTTAGGTAAACCTTCATTTCCTTTTTACATAAATGCCTCAGACAAAAATACCTAGATAATTAACTCCTATGGAACATACCATTTGGCTCCCTCCTCACATTTGTTTCCTACCTATACCCCATCTTCTAGAAATATGAAGCTTGTAGTGGCTAATGATTTGTTATCTACTGTTGTAGTACTAGGATATACATATATTACGTATCTCCATCTAAAAAACGTTATTCACGTACCAAAATTATCAATCAACCTCGTGTCTATTCAAAAACTCATGCATGACCTTAAATGTTATGCAATTCTTTCCTCTTCATTTCGCGTTCTTCATGACTAGGATTTGGAGAAGAAGACTGGACTTGCTAAGAAAAGGAACAATCTGTCTCATCTTGAATCTTCTCAAAAAATCATAAATAATCTACCCATGTAATTTCTTATTACTTCAAATAGAGATGTTGTTTGGCTTTACCATTTACGCCTTGGTCATCATTCTTTTAGAGTTTTAGAATGTTTCCACATTTGTTAAAAATATTAAATATCACTATTTTTCATTGTGAAATTTGTAAATTGACAGAATATACTCATATACCTTTCCTATCAGTATTAAAAGAAAGTCTCATCCTTTTCAATTGATTCATTGTGATATTTAGGTCCCTCTATTGTTCCTAATATTTCTGAAGCTCGCTAGTTTGTCTCCTTGATCGATGATTGTACTCAGGTTTGATGACTTATCTTACTCAAACAAAAATATGATGTTAACACTGTTATTCCTAGATTTGGTTCCATGATTCAAAACTAATTTAGGGTTAACATTAAAAGCTTTAGGTTTGACAATGCTAGAAATTACTTTAATTAGATTTTATCACCCTACTTCCAAAAATAAGGAATTATTCATGACTTATCATGTGTTAACACATCTCAACAAAATAGGGTAGATGAAAGAAAAAATGGACATTGACTTAATGTAACTTAAGCTCTACCCATTTTTTGAAAAAAAAAAGAAACTTGAGTTCTACTCTTTCAAGTAAATGTTCCCAAGTCTTATTAGGGGGGAGGCAGTTCTAACCACCAAATATGTGATAAAAAGACTTCCCTCACGTATATTCATGAAAGTTCTATACCTCAACTGATGTCACTTGCTTTGAAAACAAACCATAATATTTTGCCAATTCCTATCTTCAGGGGGAGAACTCAATGATGGAAGATAGTATTTTTTTAATCTTAAGTGCCATTTGACCTTCCTGTACCCGTCCCAAACTCATCTTCAACCTCTAATCCGGTGTTTGTCCTAAAAAAAATACAAAAATATCTCCTGTATCATCTAGTCCTATGTTTGTCCCAAAAGATACATAAATCTCTCGTGTCAATCAGGAAACATTTGCCCCGGTGGAAAAAATGAATATTGTGAGGATTTTGTTATCCCTGGCAGCTCACTTTGGTTGGCAACTTTTGGAGTATAGATGTGAAGAATGCCCTCCTTCATGGAGATCTAGATGAAGAAATCTACATAAACATTCCACCAAAATTTGAAGAGAATTTTAAAGAAAACATGTGTTATAAAGTTTTTCAATTGAAATGGTCCTCTGTGTGTTGAAACAATCCCCAGAGCATGTTTTAGTAGATTTGCTAAAGTTATGAAAAGGTTGGAGTACAAAAAAAGTCAAGGCGATCACACTCTCTTCATCAAGCACACAGCTACAGGGGGAGTGACTGCATTTCTAGTGTATGTCGATGATATTACTGTAACTAGAAATGATGAAAAAGAAAAAGGGAAATTAAAGCAACAACTAATCAAGGAATTCGAGATAAAGGAGCATGAAATTTTGAATTTATTCTTAGTATTGATGAGGCATATTCCACACAAAGAATTTTCATAAAAATAAATATGTGATTGATCTCCTGAAATAGAAAGGAAAGATTGGGTGCAAAGTGGTCTCTACCCTAATAAACCCAAATCATAAGCTTGGAGAAGCAAAAGAAGAACCAGATGTTAATAGAAAGAAGCATCAAAGCCTAGTAGGCAAGCTCATATACCTTTCCCATACTCAACCTGACATGGCATAGTTCGTGCATGATCCAACATAGTCACATCTACAAGCTGCATATTGGTCACTTAAAAGGCAATCCAGAGAAAGGAATTCTATTTAAGAGAAATAATCATTTCATTCTAGAAGACTTATACTGATGCGGACTATGAAGGATTTATAGACCCTGTTTGGCAATCAGCGGATTGCATTAGCTATTAGCTGATTCTATCAGCAGTTAGTTGACAGTGAATTATATCAGCTGATTTGACCAACAGATAACATCAGCTGTTTATTAAAGATGTTTGATAAAATTAGCTGTTTAATATTAATTGTTTATGTGTAAAATGACTTATGAGAGTCTGACTAAAAAAAATATCTTACATGGGTGACTTTGATAAATTGCAAATGGTTGTTGAAGAGATGAACATTTTAACCATAGTCTTTTTGAGATAAGATAATGAGAAAATATTCTACCCAAATTCAATTATCTGAAAATGATAAATCAAGTTCAGATAAGGAATCAACGTCCGTGTATATTTGTACTATTGTTTGAAATAGGATTACTTTATTCCTCTTTGTTCTGGTTTTTACAGGGCCTTTATCTTAAGTTATTTAAAGAAGTCATTTTCACCTGTACTGTTTCATTATCCATGAAAATTTTATGCAGCTTTTTCCATTTTCATCTTCGTTTAAAGTCAACATTTTATTCCTAACCTATGGCTGGAAAATTATAACTGGACTATCTAATAGGAGTTGTGAACACAACATTTCATATGCATTCTAAAACAAATGTGAAAGTCTCAAGATCCTCCTGCATATAGCTTTTAATGTTACTGAATAAAACAACTATAGAAGAATTCAAAGGGCATAATCGTATTTTCATATTTAAAATTTTGGCTGTTGGAGGAAAACTCTCCTATATTTTCAGCTTGTTGCTTTAAATCAACCAATAAGTCAACAAATTACCAAACAACTTGAATAGCGTTTTGACCCTTAAATAGCTAAATACAATCAATCAGCTAAAACAATGATTGATCCGCCGTTAACCAAACGAGGCCATAGCGGATCGAAGATCAACCACAAATTACTATACTTTGTTGGAGGAAATTTGGTGACTTAGAAGAGTAAGAAACAAATTTTTATAGATAAGAAACAAATTTTTATAGATAGAGCATCAGTAGAATCAAGCATGTGCGAGTTGTCATGGTTGAAGATTATTTTAGATGACTTGAACGTTAAGTAAGAAGGTCCTATGAAGCTCTATTGTGATAACAAATCAACCATCAATATTGCTCATAATCGTATTCAACATAATCAGACAAAACACATTAAGATTGATAGACATTTCATGAATGAGAAATTGGAGGAAGGGCTTGAATGCATGTTATATGTTCCATCGAGAAACCAACTAGTTGATTTTCTAAGGGGTTGAATAGTTCAAGTTTTCATAATATTACTTTCAAGTTGGGAAGGGAAGACATGTATTCCTCAACTTGAGGTAGACTATCAAGTTGCATATTAGTTATATACCATTTTAGGAAAGTCAATTTCTTGACATTCTAAAGATTGTGGAATCCTAGGAGACTATCTTTTTTTTTATTGGAGTGTAGAATCCTAGGAGACTATTTTTCTTTCCTAGGAGATTGATTCCTATTCTTAAAGATTGTTTCTTATTTTTCTTCCTCCTCTAAGATGTATATAAACATGTAATACAATTTATTTTCCCTTCCATTTTGTGACATCAGCTCTAAAAATAGAAATGAGGGGACAAAAGATAGGGCATTATGCAGGAATCTCTCAATTAATAATTGAAATTTTTGAACTATTTGTTTAACCATTTATGGCAGACTGTCTAAATATAAAGCAGAAAAACAGCAAACATGGAAGCAGTTCATATAGAAAACATGGGAGCAAATGCCTATGCACACATGCATGCTGAGTCTTCTCCTTTTATTTCCTCAGCTCTAGAGAATGGAAGTGCCTTGTATATGCCGGTTACTTTCAACATGATTGTGCTAAGGTTTGACTATCATTTCCACCCCTCAGCCTCCCCATAAGTAAACAAGGAAGAAGAAATCCAGACTCTTATATTTCAAGAACCTTTTTCCGTTTGCAATTTCAAATTAATGCATACATGTTTGTGGGTGTATATTATTCTGATAACCTTTTCAAAATATAATAATCGCTCTTCAACTATAGTGTTAAATTTTCTGTTAAGAGAAAAAGAAACACATACTCAAAACGTGTTCCATCCATTCTCATCACCAGTTCAAAAATTTCCTCACAGGAAGCTTCAATCACACCCACAGCTTTCATTGCTCTACTACAGCTCCTTTGCTGCACATAGCTACAATCAATCACAAGACTAATAACAACATAATTCATAGAAATACCAAGTCTTTAACATTAAGTAAATAGTTCATACAAGGTAATCAACTTCAAGAAGCTCTTCAAAGATACGTAGTCCTGCCATATACAGATCGAAAACAGCAAAAAACTCTCGTCAACTGCATCTCGTCTACACTATTATAACGTGGCCAGTAGCTCTCAATTCAAATCTTGAACTTGCTTCCTGGAGTGTTTATTATGTCTTGAAATGCTAAGGAACACGAAAAAGAAAGACATTATGGAAAATCACTAACCATTTTGGCATTGTAGTAGACGCCAATACTTCCTAGAAAATGCTTGATTGTTGATATTTTGTTTTGACAATTCTGAGTCTTCACGTGTCCAATCAAGCATTGAATCAGGAATACCTACAATTTATGAATATGATAAGATTTGAATAGATTTGGATACCATGAACTTCACATTAGAAGTGACGGACATAAAGCAGAACCATTTCCAACAGTTGTCCTCCGCCAAATTTGTTTGTTAGTTTCCTCTTCATCCTCTTGCCCACTGCACCTACAGAAAATTAATACCTAAGGGGAGTATACAAGTCATGCGTCATATGAGAATTCCACAGTAGAAACCTGAAACTACCATTAATGGCAATTTACTCAATTATACTAGTATCAAATTAGAATCATCATAGCAGTAACAATTTTTCAGCAAAAATAAACAAATTGTTCTCAAAATACGCCCTCCTAAAAATGAAAAAACTTTGTAATATAGGGAAAGTTATGGTTAAAGACATAATTGAAAATAGTTGATGAGTATTAAAGGTTCATCAATTATTAGTTAAACATACAAAAACAAGCACATGAATATTGTTGAGGAGGCACTCACTGACTTTCATGATCTGAAGAAGCATTCCTCCCATTATCCATCCCAGATTTATATTCGAAAGATACATATTTGTTACCATTTGATACATGGGAGTCATGATGCTGCATAGATGACAGTGACGTAAGTCCTATATGCATCATTCCAAGCAAGGCAAGAGCCATCTTCACCCATTAAGTAGATGAATGCATAAAGACCTTAGAACAGCCAGGAAGAGTAAAACTACTCACAGTTCAGTACAATATTTTGATTCGATGAAAAGACTATGCATTATAAAAGGAGAGAACTCCAGAAACTATATTCTAAAAGATCTGCTATTAGTTCTTTAAAGAAAAACATGAAAAGAGAAAAGGAGAGGAGCTTATGCCCAGGGTGAATTAGACGGTAAGAATCCATTCCTAGAAACACAAACCTGATCAATTACAAAATCAATCTTTTCCTTCCAAATTAATGCTTCCTGAATGTTAAATGCTGCCATCTGCAATAGCATCACACCTCAAAAGTTGACTTTCATTATGAAAATAGACAAAGAATTGTTCTAACATGTAAAGAAGGCAATTTTATATGTCAGGCATCAACTTCATCATCTAATTTCGCCAAAAGACAAATTAGGTATCAAATTATGCAGTGAACTAACATAAAATGACTGCAGTCAAAAAATGCAAGGGCACCTCACCGTGACTCTATCATTCTTTTCTTTGATGTTGTACACAGACAAAACATATACCATCTGCAGGAACAAAAACAATCTGAAGCTTAACATGAAACTTCACATAATTAAATTGTATTCAATTATATGGAGCATAGTAATCAGCAGAACACCATAGCAACAATATCACAACAGAGTGTGGATCTCAGTAGGAAACTAATAAGTTCATAGGGATCACAGAGAGAAAGGGAGAGAGGTGCACCCACACAATGGCCAGCTCAGAACAGAATTAGTTAAAACATAAACCAAAGACCAAAATCCACAAAATGACTCCAATTGCTGTCAAGCCAGTTAAAAAGTTAACAAGGTGAAAATCAAAAGTGTAGTGGTGAAACAACAAGAACATTGCATAACTGGTCAAACAGCATCCACCAAACCTCCCTTGTAACTTTCCTTTCATCATAGTAACGGTGATACAACAAGAACATTGGATAAATTGTCAAACAGCCTCCACCAAACCTCCCTTTTAACTTCCTTTCAGCATAACTACATTCTTTTTAATTATTTAGAAGTTACATTCTTGATGCGTCAAGGGTTTAATAATTGGATATGATTATACTCTCAATGAAAAAAAATTGACGTAAAAGCAATTAAAACAACTATATAGGCTCTACTTTACCAATTCCAGCCAGTGTCTTAAAAGGATTCTTTCTACGTCAAGTAAAATTATAGCAATAAGCCAATAACGAAATTAATAGCAATAATTTCCAGGGATAACAATAGGAATAATATATATTTTATGGAACAGGTTGTGAACCAAGAGTAGACGACTTGAGTGAAAGTTCCTCATATTCAAAGCATGGCCATTTCACATACTGGATGCCAGGTAACAACAATCGCAGTTCATAGTATATGCATTGAGACCACTCAACTGACTCAAGGTTATATGAATTGATGGTTCACTAGAGACAAATCAATAATACTAGGGTTAAGAAGAGGGCTTCAAGATAATTTTCTTAGACACACCACAATTTCAAATCACTTGTTTTCTACCGGTGTTGCTAGAATTCAAGTCAAAATCTTCATTTACATCTTTTTACAATGAGAATAACAAGATTTATCTCCGCAGAAGTAGCTCTCTATAGATGAGTGAGCAGTTACTAGATGCTTAAATTCATCAACAAGCATTAAGTTAATGGAGAATGAGAATCACTAGCCCTGTCACGGTGGGAAGGTATGGGTATGGTCCCATCTCCAATGTTTGATAAATCCCACATGCTTTTTAGTTGATGTTACTAAAGAAGTTCCAAGACAAAAGTTGCACAACCAAAATCAAAATAAACTATATTATTATGACTGTTAAAACCAACCAGAACAGTACTGTAAAGTTGGACAGCCTTGTTTGACTGGTTCAGGAGTAAGAAAGTTGCCTTTTACATTGCTATCAACCACTATCCTACATAGCCCCATCAATGTAAGCATGTTCGTCCCTCTCTTTCACTTTTTTTCTCTTCTCTCTATATGTTTATTTAATAATGCAAAAGAATTTAATGCATTCACATCATACGCATCCAACCTTCACATTAAGCATTCCCACTAAAATGCATTGGTATATTAACCTAAAGTCTATCACATACAATTGCAATAGCAAAATCCCCAGAACGCAGCAGCAATGGCAGAGAAACACCGGACTCTATGATGGTGCTTTACTCCCAAAAAAAAAAATGACATCTTTACCTTGAACCCAATCAAACTAAACTAAACTCAATTAAATATCTTTTTTTTTTATCAAAACGTTTGGGATCAACACAAGTAAAACACTCTCATATATCTAGGTTGCTTCATATGAACAGATTCAAAAATATTAACCGATGCATTTCTTTAATTTTTTTTCACCTATTTTTTCATACAAGGAGCAACCAATTACTTCTCCCCTATAATTTCAATCTTCTTAAGTCCAAGACGAGTTATAAGCACCATCATCACGATATCCAACTGGCTAAAAGCAATATATTTTAACAATTTCCACCAATTCTCCCGATTCTCTATGAAGTTACGAGAACAAAATTTCAAAATATAACAGAGCGAAAGCATAGTTTAAGGAAAAAAACCGCTCACATGTCCCTGGTGAGTCTTCAAGCCACGATCCTCAACTCTACAATTTCCATCAATCAATAAGGTCTTGACAGGCAGCTGATTCAACATTCAATCACAGTACAAAAACTTCAACAAACATCTCTATATTTTGTGAACTAAATTGAAATAAGCAAAGTCACAGAAGCACAAGAAAGAGTTATTTAAACCTGATTATCTTGTGGTTTTTTCTTGTAATAAGCTAGAAGTCTAGGCTCAAGCACGAAATATCTCATGTGAATAAAAGATCGACCGATCTTTCTCCTCCCGTACCTCACCATCCACCCTTCGTATATTACTTTCGACATTCTCTCTACAAACAAAAATCAATCAAACAATTCAAGTGTAACTAATATCGCAGAAATCTTAAGCGTCCTGCGACATCACTGCCCTCTGAAGCTTAAGTGATTTGATCGTCCATAGCGAATCCTGGACTATCGTTGTTGTCGAATGCCACACATTCCCCGGGAAAATTGAAAATAAAAACAGGAAAACTTCCAAGTCTAATTCATTTCGTTTCGGAAATATTATACAAACGGAAAATTAGAAATTGATGATAGGTTGTGACGACCAGAATTTGCCGGGTTTCGTTTCGGGACGAAGATCGCAACGAACGACGACAAGAATAATTGACACGGGCATCCTTACTTGAAAATCAAAATTGGGCGGTACTGGAAGTCTGGAACTGGATGGACCTGCTGGCATGTAAAGGGCAAGAGAGAGAGAGATTGACGGGCACGTGGCGAAATGTCGGAGGTGTTAAAATTGAAAATAAACAAGGAAAGGGAGGGGTTGTTGGTCATTGGCATTTGGGTCAGTACAGGTTCCGGGGATCTGTTACATCTGTGGACTATGACTAGTTGTTCAAATTTTGGACTTGATGCCGCCTGTTGCTAGCCAGAGAGCCCCCGGTCGTTGGTTCAAATTACACGTGACGGTTGCGAAATGGATCCCTCATTTCACGGGATTCATTTGACAATTAATTAAAAACATTGTTATGATTTATTTTATTATTTTAATTTTATAAATTTTGTGTTAATTTGTTTCAAATTAAATATTTTAAAATCAAATAAGAATAACTACATAATAAATTTTGTTACACATAAAATAATTATTTATATGATAAGTTATTTTAAAATAATTAAATAATTATATGATAATTTATATTAAATTGATTTTGAAATATTAAACAAAATATACTTTCTAAATTTTCCAATGTCTCAGAAGAAAAACACTTGGGAATGTCAAATATTTTAACAGTTTACAATAATAAAAATAATTTTAAAATGATTATAAAAAAAGTTTGGATCTTTAGATTCTTATTTATATAAAAACTAGTTCTTTAATTGGATTCTTATTTACTCGTACGATTTTTAAACTTGCAGAAAGGGACATAGGCTTGAGCAGCTTCAAGCCCCAGGCGCCCACTCTTCGTAGGGTCCGGTTAGTGAAAAGCACCCATGCCACGAGGCTTCGGCACAAAAATGAAAGCTCTTCAACTCTACCATCGTATACTACGCAACTGGGAAAGAATTTGAATCCTCTATCTAATATAATCCTATTTTATTTTGTTTAACTGAAAAATATGGTTATTATTCTTAAATTTTAAACACTATGTTATTCTTCCCAAAACGTATAGCTTATGAGCTAAGCCGACTAAGTCGATGTCCTCTATCATTTTTTTCGTATCATTACAGAAATCTTCCTTCTTCTTTTTGCCTCCTTCCTACCCTTGTAAATTTATCACAAAATGAGGGAGATGGATGGAGCATGAGTAACGATGAAGCATTGGCAGTGTCGACGTCCTCTGTCATTTTTCTTTAACAATATAGAAGTTGCCCTCTTATCGTCTCATTATAAGTCTCTTCACCCACCTTGCTACATCTTGTAAAACCCAACCCAGATCCCCTAATCTCAACTGTTGGCGTAAGCAATTTAAGAGAGTAAAATCTGTTATGTAAATGACTTGTTTACTTATTTGTAATTAATTGTCTTTTGTTTAGGCTATAAAATAGGATCTTGTTGTATAACAATTAGTATAAATATGTAGGCTGTAATCTCTTGAAAGGATATATAAAATTATTCTCTATTACCTTTTTTATATGGTATCAGAGCAATATCTAATGTAGAAACTGACGTTTGTAACTATGACTGGACAAGACCCCTCTTCTTCTATCATCCCTCATGAATCTCGAATCATTGTTCAAGACAATACCCCTTTTCCTTCTGGAATCATCTTAGATGATATGAATTATCCGTTATGGTCGCAACTTATGGAGATGCGTATTGGAGCTCGAATCAAATCAGGATTCCTTACAAGTACAACACCAAAACCACCTGCAGGTGACAAGCAATTGGAAACCTGGCTGATTGATAATAACCGAGTTAAGAGTTGGCTTATTGATTCTATGAGTCCACTCTTGATGCAACGATTCATCCGTCTTCAAACAGCCAAAGAAATATAGGAAGCTATTGCAAAGACGTTTTATGATGGTTCAGATGAAACACAACTTTTTGAACTGAATCGGAGATCGTTTACCACTCACCAAAATGGCAGACCCTTATCCTTATATTACAATGAACTGATTGGCATATTTCAGGAAATTGACACTCTTGTTTAGACACAAGAAGATAATGTTACTGTAATCATAACGCCGCATAAGTATATAACCCGACTTCGAGTGCATATTTTTTTGGCTGGCCTTGACCCAGAATTCAATCAAGCTTGAAGTGAAATTTTGAGAAAAGATCCACCTTTTGATCTTGAGTCATGTTATGCATATGTTCGTAAAGATCATAATCAAAGGCAAATTATGGAGGAACCTAAAGTTCAGTCGGATGGTATGGTTCATTTGACTGCCCGCATATGCCATTCAAATTCCCAACAAGTTAAAGGAAAAAAATCTGGCACTAAAGGAAATAACTATACTTGCACTCATTGTGGTGAAGAGGAACATTCCAAACAATATTGCTATGAAATTATTGGGTATCTAGAATGGTAGGATTTTACAAAGAAACCTCGAAAGAAAATTGGACAAGTTGCTGTTACTACCACAACAAATGAGGAAGTGATTGCATCTACATCAAATACCGTTGCAGCACATACTACTAAGGCTGATATTCCAGGTCTGTCCAACACTTATCTTGCTATGAATGATGCATGGATTATTGATACAGGTGCTACTGACCACATGACAAACGATTCTACCCATCTTTCATCTATTCGTTCTTCAACTCAACCTCACATACTCACTGCTAATGGAGGAGTTGCACCAGTTATCGGTGAAGGATCAGTACATACGTCAAATTCCACTAATCTCGATACTGTGCTTGTAATTCCTTCTCTCTCTTCCAATCTTTTATCTGTTAGCAAAATCACAAAAGCTTTGAATTGTATTGCAATTTTTTGGCCTAATAAATGTGTTTTTCAGGATATTACAACACAACGGACTCTTGGCTATGGTATTAGACATGGAAACTTGTACTGTCTTGACTTGGCCACTTCAAACAATCAAATACATGGTCAAGCAAATAATACTGGTGGGAGTCAAGGAATCAAGGATATGACGTGGTTATGGCATCGTTGCCTTGGTCATCTATCATTTAATTATCTTCGCAAATTGAAACCAAGTTTGTTTTTACATACAATTTCTAAGTTTAATTGTGACATTTGTGAGATGGCTAAGAGCCATCGAATTTCCTATCTACCTAGTTATAATAAGAGTACTACACCTTTTATGACTATCCACTACGATATTTGGGGAGCTGCTCAAATCCCTACATTATCTAGTGCTCGTTATTTTGTGACATTTATTGATGAGTGTATTCGTATGATTTGGATCTCTCTTTTGCGAAACAAGGGTGATGTTTGTTCTACTTTTCAGGATCTATATCGAATGGTGACTTCTCAGTATCAATGCCGAATTCAAGTTCTTCAATTTGACAATGGTAGGGAGTATATAAATTCTAACATGGAGATTTTTTGTCAAAAAAATGGTATTCGACACCAAACTTCATGTATTGGTACACCGCAATAAAACGGTTCGGCAGAACGAAAAAATCGCCAAATTCTTGAGGTTGTTTGAGCTTCCTTATTTGGAATGAGAGTGCCTCGGGAGTATTGGGGCGAAGCTGTTTGCTCTGCTGCATATCTTATTAATCGGACGCCATCGAGAGTCATTGATTTCAAAACACCACAAACTTGTCTCCACACGAATTGGTCCGAATCTTGAACCACATGTGTTTAGTTGTACTGCATATGTACATCGGGTTACAAGTAAACTAGATCCACGAGCTGTCCGTTGCATATTTGTTAGGTACACAGATTTCAAAAAAGGATATCAGTGCTATGATCCTAATGAAAACAAAATGTATGTGACCCGAGATGTTACATTCCATAAAGATATTCCTTTTTTTGGCGGTCATGAGTGCTCTCTTCAGGGGGAGACAACACTTAATTTAGGTGAAGACAACACTCATGAATTTTTCCAGGAACAAGAAAAAATTGATATACAACCAGATGTTGAACTTTCAAATATCGATACACATCTTGAGAATGTTGATGGCACTCATGAGAATCAAGATAGTACAATTTCCCAAGTCATACCAATGGCTATAGAAATTTCGAATGAGTCTCCTCAGGTAACATCATTACCTTCATATCCTTTAATACATGATGAGAATCAAGATATTACAATTTCCCAAGTCACACCAATGGCTATAGAAATTTTGAATGAGTCCCCTCAGGTAACATCATTACCTTCGTCTCCTTTAATACATTATTCAACTCCTCTTAAAGCTAAACCAAGATATCCGATTAGGATAAAGAGAGGAATTCCAAAAATTCAATATGACCCTGATTTTAAAGCTAAGACTAAATACCCCATTAACAATTATACCTCCTCTCATCATTTGTCAAAATCTCATGCACTTATTGTAAATCAATTATCTCATGTATCCATTCCAAGTAATGTTCAGGAAGCATTGATGGATTCAAAATGGAAGAAAGCTATGAATGATGAAATGGAAGCCTTACAAAAGAATCACACATGTGAACTTGTATCATTGCCCTCAGGGAAGAAAACAGTAGGGTGCAGGTGGATTTTTACAGTCAAACTCAATCCAAATGGAACCATAGATCGCTATAAGGTAAGACTTATTGCTAAAGGGCACACACAGAAGTATGGAATTGATTATGGGGTGGGGATACATTTGCTCTTGTAGCAAAAATAAATACCATACGAGTTCTTATTTCCATAGCAGCAAATCAAGATTGGCTGTTGCGACAATTTAATGTTAAAAATGCATTTCTTAATGGAACTTTGAAAGAAGAAGCATACATGGATTCTCCTCCAGGCATAAACTGTGATGGCAAAGTATGCAAATTAAAAAGGGCCTTATACAGATTGAAGCAATCCCCTCGAGCATGGTTTGGAAGGCTCTCAACTTTCATGAAGAAGATTGGGTATAAACAAAGTGATGTTGATCATACTCTCTTCGTCAAACAAGAGTTAAAAAAGGTAACTACTCTTATTGTGTATGTTGACAATATGGTTGTTACACGAAATGACTCAAATGAGATAGCTACCCTCCAAGAAAGCCTTACGACTGAGTTTGAACTCAAAGATCTTGTGAACTTGAAATATTTCTTAGGCATTGAAGTTACAAGATCAAGCAACAGAATATCTCTTAGCCAATGAAAGTATGTGCTAGATTTACTAGCAGAAACTGGGATGCTTAATTGTAAACCTGTTGAAACTCCCATTGAGATGAATCACAAGTTAGCCATCCAATAAGACCAAATTCCAACCAACAAGGAGAGGTATCAAAGATTAGTAGGGAGGCTAATATACTTATCACATACACGCCCTGACATTGCGTATGCGATAAGTATTGTAAGCCAATTCATGCATGCACCAAGTAAAGATCATATGGAGGTTGTTTATCGGATCCTACGATACCTAAAATCTTCTCCAAAAAAAGGGTTATTTTTTGGTAAAAATGGAGATCAAGAAATCAAGGGATATATAGATGCGGATTGGGCTGGAAGTCAAACTGATCAAAAGTCTACATCAAGGTATTTTATGTTTGTTGGAAGTTACTTGGTTACATGGCGAAGTAAAAAGCAAAAAGTTGTAGCAAGATCAAGTGCAGAGGCAGAATTTCGTGGAATGGCACAAGGTGTCTGTGAATTGCTATGGATAAAATGTATTTTACATGATCTTGGTATATGTCTGTCAAAACCTATGAAGTTATTATGTGATAACAAGGCAGCCATAGCAATTGCAAATAATCCTGTTCAACATGACAGAACAAAACATGTAGAAGTTGATCAGCACTTCATCAAAGACCATCTTCACAAAGGTACGATTAGTCTTCCGTTTGTCACATCAAAAGATCAACTAGCAGATGTTCTAACAAAGGCGGTATCTAGAAAAGATTTTCAAAGCTCATTTAACAAGTTGGGAATGATTGACATATATTCACCAACTTAAGGGGGAGTGTTGGCGTGGGCAATTTAAGGGAGTAAAATATGTTGTCAACTTTGACAGACTATATAAATGACTTGTTTACTTATTTGTAATTAATTGCCTTATGTTTAGGCTATAAAATAGGATCTTGTTGTCTAACAATTAGTATAAATATATAGGATGTAATCTCTTGAAAGGATATATAAAATTATTCTTTATTACCTTTTCTATATCAACCACATCAAATTATATGACATTTAGGACAATTTTTTTCTGGGATGAAGATGGAGTAGGAAAGACTAAATTTAACTGCTGCACAGTCGTGCAACTGCTGCAAGGCTGTTCAACTACTGAATGACCTTGCAGCCTAACTCATGACTGTGCAACTGCTACACGACCGTGCTAGCTAACTCACGGTCGTGATAACTATGGCTCGCTGGGACACAGGCAGGGTGAGGCAGGCCCGCTCGTCATTTATTTGTCAAAGCAAAAAAAATTTTAAATGACATCATTTCAAAAAACAACATGGGCCAAAAACGGGCCAGACTTGGCCATTATTGCCAAGTCTAGACATGACTGCCACCCAACGAAGTGAGAGCATAAATGTCATTGTAAAAAGGTACGTGAATTATCAACATAACTTTTTACAATTTTTTAATCATTTCCAGAGGCTTATTGATGATCGTCAATTTGATGAGTTAAAAGCTGATTTTAGAAGTAATGTAGACACTCCAACATCTGTTCAAATTTTAAAGCATACAACTATTGTCTACACGCCAGAAGTATTTAAATGTTTTTAAGATCAATAGAATCATTCTCATGATTCGAGTTTTCGTCTTTGCGGTGAAGTTCGTACAGTTGCAAAATATGAGATCACTCTTGTATGGAAAAGCTACTCTAATATAGTTACTTATGATTCATCAAATGATGAAGTTCATTGTAGTTATCGGAAGTTTGGGTTTGCTGCATTTTATTTTCTTATATGTTGAAAGTTTTTAACTTGAAAAACATTTAAAGAATACTGAGTAAGTATATTTTGAAACGATGGACACGAAAAGCAAAATCGTGGTACCATGATAGTAAAAACTTCACTATCAATTAAAGTGAAATGGATTCTAAAATGTTGTCAAGTATAAGGTACAAAGAATTGTGAAAGATCAACTTCTCAACATGTTGAAGATGGTTGATGGGATATTGTAAGGTGAAGAAATAGTTGATAAAGAGAACCTAATATCACAAGAAGAAGAGTTGACCCAACCGCTAAATACTGAAATGAATCTGATCAATCAACCTGACATTAATTTTGGTTAAAGGAATAACACAAGAGGTGTCATAATAAAGACAAAACTTACATCAAGTAAGAGATTGAAGGGTGGATTAGAGAAAAGTTAAAGGAAAAGAAATAACGTTAAAAAATGCAAGACTTCAACAAATATGGCAGATTCGACCCATCCCCTTTTCCAATACTCAAGTTATATTTTTACTAATTTTATGTTTCAAATCTTTAACGTATATAATTTATATTATGATAATTTTAAGTATTTTTTGCTTTAACTACTTTATTTTGGATTCTGAAGATAATTCCCAACATACCAGTATTATCTCCAGCATGCAACATCCCATTACATCAAGATCAGGTTAGCTTTTAGTAATTAATAATGTCGCATGTGTTGTTTTATGTTTTGAACAAATTTTCCTTTTTTTATTATGACAAATAGCAAACGCAGTCACTTTCAGTTTCGATGGATTTTACAAGTATGGTTTACAATCATAAAGACTGTAGACCACATTCTTAGGTTCTATTTCTAATATTGTCTTTTGGGCATAATCGTTTAGTGCTTTCAATTTTGTATTTATGAACCACTTGGTTATGACAAATACGAAATGCAGCCAATTGGTGTTTGTATGGATAAAACAACTATGCTTTACACTCATCATTATTCTGGAACAAATCCTCAGGTATTATTTGTAATATTTTCTTTTTATATTATTTGTAGTATTTTCCTTTTGTAATTTGTTATTAATCATCAAATGATTTATCGTGTTAGGTCATTGATGCAGAAACAAGTAAACAAAGTATTAGTGCTATTATCCCACCTTCAATGTGCATGAATGATTTACTTACGGTAATTTGAAGAAAGTTTTTGTGTTAATTTCAATTTTTATTAATAATTGCATTTCTATTTATAATTGTATTAATTAATTGAAATACATTCTGATTGATAGGCACAACAAACATTTGGTTTTGAAAATTTGGAAGAAGCAAACAATTTAGGAGTTGGTATTTCCAACGAGAGCTGTGATTGTTGTCTTCATGCTAAAAATTTTTGTATTTATAAAAGAGGAGAGTGATGCAAATTTAGGTTAAACCTGAATCTTGATGTTAGCAGGCTAAAGTTCATTCTGCAATGTAATTCATTTACTGCAAAATGTTAAGAAAAAACATGTTCTTACATTTACTGCAAAATGTTAAGAAAACAACATGTTCTTATATGTTATTGCAATGTAATTCATTAACTGCAAAAATGTTAAGAAAATGACATGTAATTTTGGGATTTTGGAAGTTAAATGCAAGGTCGTGCATGAATTAACGCGATGAATTGCACGGTCGTGCGGGTAGGTTTTGATATAGTTCAACTTAACGTCGCATTCACAAATTAATCCACCCTTTTTACAAATTAATCTAATTAATATTCATACAACTTTGACCGATTTCACTCAATTCATATTTATTCAAATGATAACCAATTTCACCGTATAAACTGAAGTACAATCAAAATAAATTCAATACAACATTTTCCCGCTTTTACTCAAGCAAAACAAACACTAGTAGAATATGAAAATAAATAATGTAAAAAACAAAATTTCCAACATTTTCCTCAATTTTACTCAAGCAAAACAATCAATAATAGACAATGGATAACAATTTTCCCAACTAATAGTAAAAGTTATCAACAATCATTTCAATAAACACAACCTAATAATTTGAAAGTCATAATACTCTATGAACAGGTTATTATTTTCATATTTAGCCAAAATCATTAAGTACTTCAATTAAAAGAACCATCAAACAAGTATGATAGATACTCACTCAACTCTTCATCCTCTCAAGCATTTAAATGTAGGATATGTATTTAATCATTGTTCATTTCATGTAAGGCATCTACCATAAGCTTGCTTACCAATCCAATCTCCACCACTCATATCAAACACAAGCATCAATCTGAAGGTTTTTATTCAGGTTGTAATGAAGCTAAGTTAAGGATAGGAAAAAGGAAAATTGTAGGTTTAAACCACAATACAAATTGAGCATTTAAACATTGACAAAAGAATGATCATAAAACACTCAATTCTTTCCTCTCATTTAATAAAATTAACACTTTCCATTTCTTTCTTTTCTCTCCTCTTCTTTTCATTTTCTGCTCATTTTCTCTTCCTTCATTTTCTTTTCTTTTTTTTCTTATTTTTTACTATATTTATCATTTTTTTGTATTTATGATTATAAAACAAGGAAATCAAGGGAAGAGAAATTTGGTAATATTGTCACCTGTAACCAAATTAATACCAAATCTAGCAATAAAAGAAAATGTAGTTAGTAAAGAGTTGAGATCGTTCCTACGAGGAATTCTAACGAAAATTGTTATACGAGTTGAAAACTAAAACAAAGTGGGGGGTTTGAATTAACATAAATTTAAGAAATTAAAAATGACAGAAATTGAAAATTAACAAAAAAATTACATATGGAAATTCAGTAAACAAATATTAGTTTCGGGTCACCTACGTTATCAATCTAATATGGATCCTTGATACAAAACTCAATCCATTAACAAACATTCATTGGGTGATGTTTTCTCTTAAGATTAAATGATAGAAATATGTATTCTAAACATTCTTATTAGTCAACAACTTAGATACGATCTTAAGTTTAATTGATCAATAGCTTTAAGAACTAAGAAACCAATGAACAAGACAACACACATACGACATACATTTAATCAAGTTAAGTGTCTTCTTAGAATTTCCAAACTCTAATGTAAAGATGGTAATCCTAATTGCTACTTTGTATTAGCAAGACTGAACGTAAAATCATACTAAGCTGACTATAAATGTAACATCCCCTCACCAATAGGAAGGGTATATTGGTAAATTGCCATATTTAGGAGTGTATAAATGTATAGTGACATATGCATGCATTCATATATGCACATGC
>JAOTAY010000001.1:17405671-17424006 GCA_025629805.1 Erythroxylum baracoense
TGTCTTTGTTTTTTGGAGACAGGGACAGGCGTCTCTGTCCTTCGATTTTCGGAGGGACAAAAATGCTTGTCCCTGTCTACCGGGGACGGAGAACAAAATTACGGGGACAGTAACCAAACAAGGCAAGAAGACAGGATTTCTATGTTTTGTCCACTGTCCCCAGTGACAGGGACAGCAACCAAACACAACGTAAAGGTCAGTCTCACGCACACCTCAAATGTTGGATGCTTTCATAATTCATAGGCAGACCCCACTTCCCGTGGGGGCTCTACGTGGACGACTATAGCCACGTTTATGTTGCAAAACAAGTCCATGCTTCGTGATCTTGTTCTCATATTGGATTACATTTTACAAACAGATCTTATATGGAGTTGACCCAAAAGAGTGCGAGTTCTTAACACGTGAATGGGTTTAGTCTATGGTGTTTTTCTTTTGCCCATTTCTTTGTTGTTTCTCACCACCACGATTCGATTTCTGATCCCACCAGGCCATCACCATCTTTTTCTATCATTATATCAGTATTTTACTAGGCATTGCTCTCCTCTCTCTCTCTCGATCCAAAAGTTCTCTTCTTTCGGACTCTATGCGGTTCCATATTCTATTGATGCTCTTTGATTTTTGAGTTGTAGGTGTTTGAAGGAGCTTTTTGGATCCTAATTATACGCCTTTCAGAGCTTCGGAGGCTTTAGTGAAACCAATCACATCATGCGAGTACGTGAATTCCCTTTTTCACTGTTACCCACTTTTTGCTATTTGGTCTCTGTTCCTTCACACACAATCATGAGCCCGCATGAGCGAACAGGTTCGCTCTTTCATGTAATTTAGCAACCACTCTCTCTCTTTCTTTATTTCTTGTGTTTCCTGTGGCTGCTGGTTTCTCGAGTCTTTCGGATTTGCCCAGCAAAATGTTTTGTAGTTGTTTCTCTTAAACTCTTGAAGGTTGAATTGCATTTCCGTTTCAAGCTTTGACTTCTTAGCTTAAAAATAAATTCAATTTGCTACTCTTTTTTATTAACAAAACTAGCTTTCATCAATTGTCTCAAAGTCGTTCTTTTACTTCTTTTCTACATTTCCAGTCTTGTAATGCTAGCCAAAATTGTCTTTGAAATGAAAGCGTTTTGAAGCAGGACCAGCTCCAATCTGTTTGTTTCCTGAGAAAATCTCAGGAGAGAATCGAATCGTGCATCTCTTATCAGTTTATAAACTCTATGGGTTTGATTCTCTTTCGTATAGTAGCTCCTGGTCCTTGTATAAACTCAAATAACGGTCATAAAGGCTTGTAAGTGAACGATTTTATTTCACTTTTTACTTTTGTTTACTGATGCCGTTTCTTTTTTTCTTCTACTACTTCCTTTTTCTCCTGACTTTTGAAATCCTCCATTAAGCTTTCTATAATTAATTTACATTTGCAAATATTCTCTGCACTAGTCAAGCAAACAGTTTCTTATCGAGTTGCAAAAAGTTGACTTAAAAACGAGAAAAATGATCAAAAGCCTCCTTTTTCTATTAATATATTCGAGGTACAAATTCTGTGACTGATAGTCTACTTATGAATTAGAACAACTGGCTGACGACAAACAGGAGTCGCAAAGATTTCGTACAATCAATCTGAGTAGCTTGAAGATACAGATCGGTGCACCTTAGACAGAGAAAAGAAGGAAAAGAAGAACAAGAAACGAGGACAGAAGATGGGTTCTTTCAAGGGTCATGCTTTACCAGGAACGTTTTTTCTGTTGGTTGGAGCATGGCACGTATGGAGTGCTTTGGTTCGGTTTACATCAAACCCAAAGGCCTTTCGTGTCAGGGTTTGGAACCCCGTACCTGGTTATCACGGGAAAGTCAAGTACTTGGAGCTCTATCTTGTGGTTTTTGGTTCTTTTATCGATTTATGCATCGAGTTTTTGTACTCTCCCCACCTCAAGTTTTTCGTCAATGGAGTTCTCAATCCTTCTCACATGAACAATTTCGAGCATTCTGGGATGCTTCTCATGTTCTTTATATTTGGCGTTATCACTTTGCTGTCGGAGAAAACGAGGTTGGTTTCTCTTTACTTTAACGTGTTTTTGCGCTTTCGTTTTGTGGTAATTGATAATATCCGATCATTCATGATAAATGAAGAAAAGGAAGGGAATTGTGATTGCTCGACATGTGAAGGAAGCATATTACTTGATGGTTCCTGTTATCTGTTATCAGAAACAAAATACAGAGTTGTACTCTGCAAACTATGTCCTTGAGTCTTATAAGAATAAACAACCTTTGAAACCTTACCAGTTTACCTTCTCAAGTCTGCTGGATTTCATTCTGAAGAACTTGGCTATAATCTCCTTTTTCTAAAACTAGTTTAATACCATCCAAGTAGCAATCGTTTATTTATTGTATATGTTATCAATGTGCATGTTGGGGTGCTCAATTTCAATATACAGGCTCGGTACATTTATGTTTCCGTCAAGGTAACTACCTTTTCTCATTTCTAAAGTAACAAGAAAGAGTACCTTTAGTGGGCCTTCTATTGAGTCAGACTTGCAGCTTTTGTTGTAGTGATTAGGTCCCTGATTGCATAATTCCTTCTTGAATTATTGATTTGTTCAGCATGATCTATATCTGCTTCAATCATTAGAAAATGTAATCTATTCAGATTTCAGTGTTTGAAAATAGACCCAAACAGTTACTCCATAAGATGGGTCCACTGTAAAAACTATCTTACTGGAACTGTTGTTGATTTCTGATTTCCACAGCAACTATCTCGTCTGAATTTGCAGGCTTCTACCTTTGCCAGATGAAGCCCTTTGTCTTATTGCAGCATCAGCATTTTGTGCAGAGTATCTACTGTTTTATTTTCACTCAACAACTCATAAAGGACTTGAAGGATATTACCATCTCATTCTCGTCCTCCTAATTGGACTTTGCATTTTATCAACTGTGGCTGGTGCCCTCCTCCCATCCAGTTTTCCTGTTGATTTGTCGAATGGTGTTGCTATTACTCTGCAAGGTCTCTGGTTCTATCAGACTGCTTTCACTCTATATGGTCCCATGATCCCAGATGGCTGTCAGCTTAAAGATGATGAAATCACGTGTAGATCAAAGGACAGTGAGGTTCGAGGCGAGTTGCTTGCTAACTTTCAGATCTTCTCCTTGATCCTAGGAGTCCTTATCATGGTGGTGGCGGCATATGGTTTGGCAGCGTCAAGATACAGGCAATCAAATATTAGAAGCTTACATATGGTTCAGATAAATTAGACTTTCAACAAGGTAAGTCTCACTTACCACCAAGTAAATGTACACCACAAGGACGTGATGATTGATAGTAGTTCTTTTCATGATTATCTTACAGATTGGAACTAGATTGACTCTCTTTTTTTTTTGCTCTTGTTCTAAGATTAGAATCCCTCTTTTTGTCAACTTGTTTTGATTAGCAATCATTACTTGAGTACGTGATGCATGCTAGTGGGTCATCTAAGCTGGAAAATTATTATTTTAAAAAACCAACTCAAATTCTTCAATAGCCCAAATTCCTGCAAAAAGCAATCATTCCAGCGTAACAATCAAATCACCAGATGATGACATTTTTGCGCAAAAAAAGAAAAAAGCTTACGTGAACTGAAACAATAGAAATGAAGAATACAGGAACAGAAAAGGATTAATAATCATTCAACAGGAAGTCTGGTGACGACAAGCAGCAGGAAAATCGGAAGACCTTACATTACCTAGAGTTCCAAGAAGAAGAAGACACCGTACGAAAGACAACAAGGATAATTACATTATCTGGGTGATACAGCAAAATACTCGGAGAATGTAAGAAAAATCCGTCTTCAGCAGTTCTGAATATTTGCTAGTACAGATGGGAGAACCACATGAACATGCCAATCTCCATCCTTATACAGTAAGTGAATGGCAAATCAACAGCATTTATCTAGAACTTTAGGCCATCAATGACAAGCCTGGAACTGGCAAATTAAACTTTTAAGAATAACGAAATTGAAAAGTTTAAGACATTGATGTTTTCAGTGCTAACATTCAACTCGGTTATGCTAATCTGCAAATTCTTAACGGACAGCAAATCAATTTTGTGTCATCTTAAGATATGTATGTCGCACGAAGATCAGTGAGATCCAATTCATGACAGTTCTTTTGCCTGAATTGTGTGCAAAAGACAATTAGATCCTTCAGAGCATTATCAAAAAATTTTGAGTCTATGTAGGGCCTCGCAAAATATAAATTTTCGTGTTAACATGACACGAGATTGATATTATACTTTGCCCTGGAGGTTTGTGTTGTACTTCTCACAGTTGAAATTTCGCTTCAAGTCATACTTTACGAGTAATAAGCACCGCAAATTACCTCCAGTTTTATCCAAACTAAAATTAATAGATCAAATTTGAATCGATTAAATTTCGGTTTGGATTCAATTTGAGATATTTGCTCGAAATCCCTCCTCGGATTGATGTTATTTTAATTTAACTTCTCAAAATAACATTCCCTTGGTTTGTAATTATAAGAAATTCAAGATCAAATCTATGTTTTTAGTAAGTGAAACTAAATGGACATCTTTTTAAAACACTCCAAACCACCGAGAGACATATAGTCATTCCTAACAACAAACGCTGATCTGGAAACTCCGCAGTACTTTTTGACATTACTCAAATACAAGGTGGAACACAATAGTAAAGAGAAAAAGCATTCATGTCTCTTTGTGGAAAATGTTAACTTCAATTAAAGCTTTCTTATTTAACATGATAGTTTTGGAGGGCTGAAGAAGAGTCTTGTCCAATAAAATCTTTGATTGCACTTCTTGTAGTGCATGACACTTGTAAAACTGAAGGCTCACATCTCCATGTAAAGACAAGAACTCATCCTCCAAATTGAGGACGAATTTTTTCTATTCGTGCATACAATAGGAGAAACACTAAGAGTTCCATTTTAGTCTAGTTTAGATCGTACCACATTGAATACTTCAGGACTCAAAGCGTTTGAAATGATGTGTACATTCAACGCAATAGGTAGAATACATAGAAGAAGTATCCGATTGATTACATGATAATAGGAGAAGATTAAGTTAAACCTCTCCATTCTAGGCAAGTATCTTTCTTATATAACTAATCTTTTCCATTTTACGGATGATACATGAGCTTTGAAAGTAATTGATTGAGAGAAGTTGGTTGGAGGGCTTTAGCAAATACATCCACGTGCTTTGTGAAGAGTAGCTTGATTATCACAAGATAAATTTGCAAGATGTAGAGAGATATCTAATTCCCGTAAGAGGGTTTGTAACAAGGTAAGTTCGCTATCAACATTTTTCATGGCACAATATTCAGCTTCCGTGGAAGAGTGAGAGACTGTTGATTTCTTATTTGTATGCTAAGAAAGAAGACTAGGACCCAAAAAAAGGTAGCCAGTTGTTGATCGTCGTGATATGGGACAGGATACCCAATTGACATCATAATAAGCATGCAAATGCAGAGAAGAGTCGGTTGAGAGTATGATGATAGGAGATGGACTCTACCAGATAGAGCAAACACACCAATAAAAGAAATTGAGGTAAAAGAGACACATAAAATTTAACGTAAAAAACCCCTTAACAAATAAGGGAAAAAATCACGGGTAAGAATAGAAAACTTTCCACTATAGAAAACAAATATTGCAAGACGTAGATCTCACAATCCATATCAAGAATTATACACAAGGTTATGAGAAAGAGATTTTAGGATATGTAAAATCTTAAACATATGCCTCCTTATATAGCCTTAATGGAGGCTATTTTGTTCTCTCTTTACCAACTCTTTAGCAATAACCTTGTGTATAATTCTTAGTGTCGATTGTGAGATCTTCCTTTTGCAATATTTGTTTTCTATAGTGGAAAGTTTTATATTCTTGCTCGTGGTTTTTTCTCATATTCGTTAAGGGTTTTTTCACGTTAAATATTGCGTGTCCCTTTTATCTCAATTTCTTTTATTGGTGTGATTGCTCTATCCGGTGGAATCTATCTCCTATCAGTGGTATCAGAGCTATTTTTTGCTTTTCGGAATGTTGATGGTTCTCCATCTTCTGTTAGGAGGCAGTATACAATATTACCCTCCATAATATAATCAGACTGTCAGGTTGGGATTCTCCTTTCACAGGTTGACCGTGGAACTTCTTTATTTTCAAATTCAACCAGTTTTTGCTCCTTGTGATCTAATATAGCTTCAGTAGAATCTTTCTGTTCAGTCTTCCTTTCTTCCTAAATCATTACAACTTTAGAGTTTTCTTCAAACGTGCTATTTTGATCTCTCTCTTGTAGTTTATCTTCTGCACATATGACATCTCAGCTAATGAAGAACTTGTGATAAGTGGGATCTCAAAGTCGATATCCCTTGACTCCATCAGCATACCCCATAAATTTACATTTTCTAGATTTTGGATCTAGTTTTGTGATATCTTGGGTATTATACATCATGAACACAAGACTTCCAAATGTGTGTAATTGAGAATAGTCTGCTGGTTTACCGGTTTACATCTCCATCGGTGTCTTCAGATCAATCGATCTTGTTGGTGATTGATTAATCACATAGTAGGCGGTCTTCACTGTTTCTGCCCAGAAAGACTTTGCTATACTTGTAGTTCTCAACATGGCTCTAGTTCTTTCAATCAGAGTTATATTCATTTGCTCTACCACTCCATTTTGTTGAGGAGTCCGAGGCACCGAGAATTGATGTTTGATTCTGAGGCACCATAAATTGACATATGATGCCTTCTCCATTACAAAATCAATGAACTTATCATCAGTATATTCTCCACCATTATCAGTCTTGAGGCACTTGATTTCTTCCCTGTCTCTAACTCAATTTGTGATTTAAATGTTGTGAAGGTTGGAAATACATCTCCCTTTCTCTTGATAGAATACACCTTACATCTTTTAGAGTAATCATCAATAAAGGTTTTGGGTTGAAGTGTGGTATCAAAGCCCATGAGTGTGCTCCCTCGCTAAATCCATGATGAAGATCTCCCATGAAAGTGGGCTCACCAGATCCAACAAGTGATATCAAAGTCGATAATTCAGCAAGGGACGAGTATGGAAATAATAGTCGAATCCCGTGGTTGCTTCCCTACAAAGAAGAGCAAGGAGACTCCTGATAGGCCTAGACTAGTAGAGTATAAAGGCTTTTAGTGATGCCATATACTCGAGTTTCTAAGCAAAAAGGCTTTTGCTCAAGAAGTTCACACTTGAGGAGGAGATTGTTGAAATGTCAAGTGTAAGTAGGAATCCCAAATTAGAAAGAGATGGAGCTAGTGAAAGACATATAAGTGGAAAGGACCCATAGATCTAATGCCTTAAAGTTTTGGGTTGAAGTGTAGTGTCAAAGCTCATGAGTATGAGGGATGAAGATCTACCATGAAAGTGAACTCCCTAGAACCTACATATGATCCCATGTTCAAATGTAGATTTGATCATCTTATCATTCGAAGTGCCGCCTGCCGTTAAGTATCACAAGGGGAAGACATACATTATGACAACAAATTTATTGCCTAAATGATGTCTGGCTAGATCATGGTAAGATGAAATAGTCAACCAGACATTTGTACAAGGTAAGGTTTGATAAAAGTTTGCCATACTCAATGGATAAATTGTGATTGTAGTCAAGCGGAGTTGCAACTTGTTTGTTAGCAAGAAAGCCAGCGTCTTGTAAAATTTATAAGTCGTATTACTATTGATTAAGAAAAACTTCAACCTTTGTCCGCATTACTTCAATGCTCAAAAAATATTTTAATCAATGTTTTAAAAACTAAATTGGATATCAAATCAATTAAAAGACAGGTTTAAAGTTTAAAAGTTCGAACAATATTAAATCGTTATAAAACTAGTTTATAAAAAACAAGAAGCAAAAATTATAAGAGTGAGTAAAAATAAAATATTTTATTGAAATAAAAAATACGCCAATGTTTATTATTTTATAATGAATTAATAATAAATTAAATCTAATAATTCAAAGTAAATATGAATATAACATCAAAACTTAAAATAACAATAAAATTTAAATTTGTATTTCTAAAAGTAATTATGTCTCATCATCATTAAAAGTTCTAAATTCCCTAAGATTATCTAAAGACTTGTAAACTACGCTTTTATCCAAAGTGTCTGCATCAACTTCTTCTATTGCATCCAAATAAATTCAAATTAATAATGTATGAAATTATTCTCAATTGTAAATTTGTAATACATTATCCTTTTAAGTTAAATATGATCAAAATAAAATGATAACTGACCATCAGAAGTTGTTCTTAATTTATTCATTGTGAAAAATGCATTTTCTTCATTAAATTCAATAATGAAAATAAAATTAATGAAAAATAAAAACAAATCAATGAAATACATGTTCTTCATTTTTAAATTATAAGTAATATAAATCATTGAGTCTTTGATGTTCCAAACGATTTCGTTTCTTTGATTAATACGTTAAAAAAGGCTCAAATTATGTTCATAACTTAACACATAAGTTGTTTGATTGAATAATCTAATAACAAGTTTTCTCAATATTGGAGCATTTTTATCGAATAATTTTCACAACCCTTATGTATTTTTAATTAATAGTTATGAGAAATAAAAATATATAGAGCACTTTTATCGAATAATCTTCACAACTCATGTGTATTTTAAACTAATAGTTATGGGAAATAAAAATATATATTATTAATAAGTAAATGATGACTAAAAGTATAAAAACTTACTAGGATGCATTTTTTCATCATAAGTTCTCTCTTTACAAATAATCTAGCAAAACTCTCTAAACATTTACGATACAATTTAATTTCATTTGTCGCCTGTGATTACTCTTAATAAAGAAAATACCTTTGCATTCAATCATACCACCCATAGTATAATTTAAACTTGTGTCTCCACTATATAAGTAATAAAGATTGAGAAAATAAGTTATTAAGTGGATCCTTTAAGTAAGATGCTTATCCATAATGGGTCAAGAATATCTATATAAGGCTTGTACAATTTCTCTTTCCCTTTTAAAAGACTTATAATTGTTTTGTGAGCTCTCTCTATATATATATATCCTAAAGATGACTTCTCACATGAGTCAACAATCTTCAACAACTTTATTAGCGGAGCTACAATTTTCACAATAATCAAACAGACATCGCTAAATTTATTATCTAGAATAATAGCACAAACTTCTTTTCCTTTCGCACTATCTGATAACTTATGACTTGAAAAATGTTACTTGTCACTAAATTTTGAAGTTGTTATCTATGTTTATAAACAATTTAAAGTAATAAATGTAGTTCCAAACTTAGTAGCAATGGGATGCACGATCTCAATCTAATTTGCTTGCTTTCTTAACCAAGAAAAAAATATAATATGTTTATTCATAAAAATGTTTTCTTAAATGCACATGAAGCAAGATTAGAAATATGTTCCATAAAACCAATATCTTTTAAAATAATATTTATACAATAAGTAGCGCATGGATACTAATAAATATGCCTATACTTTGATTATCACAAGTATTCAACTGATACATTATTAGTTACATTATTTATAACAAAATACATAACATTCTTTGGTCCAATCTACTTAACAATTTTACAAAATAATTCAGATAAGGCATGAGTACATTTTACCATATCAAAAGCATCAATGAGCTTGATAAAAGTTATTCCAATATTATAATAAACTAAGAAATTAATCAAAGTTCTTTGTTTTTTATCAATCCACTAACTAAACTTATAAGTGTCCACAATTAATTAACATTCCTTTTTTAAAATCTTAAAGCAAAGGCACACAAATCTTATAATAAGAAGTTACCTTAAATCTCAAACCTATCTCTATTGTAGCATCTATTGCTTCTTAAAAATATGGTAAATTTAAAGCATTTAAAGCATTTAAAGGAGTACTTGAATGATAAAATCATCTAGCTCATGCTTGTTTACATCACAAAACAATATCTTTATCAACCAAAACACTTTTTAAACTTGGTTGAGAATCAAGAGTAGTTCTTGTAGGAAAATCAGAATCTATATCAATAATAGTTTTCTTTTTTTCTTTATCTAATACTTGTGGTGCTTCATCATTTCCAAAAGATATATTATAAGTCTCTTTTTTATTTTTCTTTATTACTTGTTGCTACAAATAATTTTTAATCCTCTTAAATACATCAATAGTACTTTTTTACAAGAAACAATATTACGTTTAACACTAGCAAGATGTTCTTTTATTCTATAAACTCCCCCTTTAAATATTATACCAAAAACATACAATTATATTAGATATTCCCATAAGATGTTTAAGAAGAAGAAAAGTAATTCCATGTTGGATTAGACTTACCACAAGTAGAGTATGCTAAGTTTATTGGACCTTTTCTAATGATTCCATATTCTCGATTATAATTTTAACCTAAAAATATAAGAAAAATATTTTTGTTAGTTTTGTACAAAAATAAGCCACAACAATAACTAGAACAAATATAAGACACAAAATAATGAACCAAAGAATAAAGATGAAAAGAAATGATAACAGATAAAAGTCTAAAAACAAATATACCCATTAACTTTGTCTTCTTGATTCTTATGTCTTTTATATCTATTTGATAATATGAGATTGACTTCAATCACCACAACCAACAAAAAGAAACAATAATAAAAAGGAGAATTAACTTGTGATCTTGACCAATTATTAAAAAACTCGACTAGTTCAACCATAAAAACTTGAATCATCTAATATTTTGATTCGATTTTAACTTTTTGGTTCGATTTACTTTAACAACTTTTGTTGTTAAAAATATATTAATTTATTAATTAATCAGTTAATTTTTGTAAACTGATAAGTTTTTATAAACTAAAATAAATCCATTAATTTTCATTTAATAATCTCTTTTTTAATTAAAATTTAAATTCTTCGATAGGTAAGAATAATATCTTTCAATTATATTTTAAATTCTTTAATTTTATTTAATTTGTTTTATAACGATCTAATTTCGATTGAACCTTTTTAAACCTTAAACTTCTTGTCGTACCAGTTTAACTTCCAGTCTGATTTTTAAAACATTGATCTTAAACATAAGGAATCAAAGTATACATAGAAGAAATAGAAAAGAGGTTAAAAAGAATTGAAAACATTAAAGTAAATCAATTCAAATAGGAAATAAAAATTGAAATATTTTCCAAGATTAAATAGATCTAAATAAGTCACTAAAAAGTTAAGTATGGTTAAAGGACCCTGAAATCAAAGCTTAAATATTACTCCTTAGCACACTTTAAAATTATCCTAAACAAATTACTTATATATACTAAATTACTAATTAATTAAATTTTCTATATCCTTTATTAAACATACTTCTTTAAAGTCTAAACATCACTCTTTAACATACTCTTAAATTATCCTAAACAAAATTACTTATATATACTAAATTAATAATTAAAAACTTTTTCAATGTCTTTCTTTAAAGCTTAAGCATTACTCCTTAACACACTATTAAATTACGTTAAACGAAATTACTTATTTGTACTAAATTACGAATTAATAACTTTTTAATTGGCATTATTTAAACATCACTATATAACATACTCTTAAATTATCCTAAACAAAATTACTTATCTAAACTAAATTATTAATTAATAATTTTTTATTGTCCTTCTTTAAACATACTTTTTTAAAGTTTAAGCATCACTCTTTAACATCCTCTTAAATTATCACAAACAAAATTACTTATATATACTAAAATACTAATTAATAAATTTTTAATTTCCTTCTTTAAATATACTTCTTTAAAGTTTAAACATCACTCCTTAATACATACTTAAATTATCCTAAACAAAATTACTTATTTAATATTTAGAATAAATTACTAATTAATAGTTTTTTTAGTGTCCTTTAGCTATACTTCTTTAAAGTTTAAATAAACTTTTATTTTGTTTTGATCAACAAATACTAATATTCTTAATGTGTCAAAATAATTGAAAATCTTATTTTTAAAATTTACTATTTATTTCAAATATGATCCAAAATACAACATAATAAGGTCCGAAAAAGAAAATTCCAATTTCAAGGTCTGGAGAGGCCATTAAAACAAAATTAACAAAAGCAACATGCATTGCTTTTGTCTTGAAAGGTGGTTAGATGCTTATCATTAAACATCAGTGGAAGAAAGTTTCCCCTGTCTCTTGCTTCTTCTGAATTTCTCTTCTTCCTTTTAGTGTGTGATTTGTTTTTTGTATAGAAGGTAATGGTATTGGAAATTTTGAGAAGGTTTAGGTATGTATTTTGTTTAACCTTAACCCGCAGATGATTCTTTATATTGTTCTTTGTGCCTTCTATATTCTTTGCATTCTTTGTGTTTCGATTCATCGTGTCACTTTCATGATTTCTCTTTGCATGTTCTAAAGGTTCCTCCTTTTTATATCCTTGATCGTCATCAACATATTAGAGAAGATTGCAACTTGCTCTGATGATTGAACTGCTACTATGTAATTTCTTTGTGATTATGACTTCTTGGATGCTGCCCAAGATATGTTGTTCTAGTGCTTTGCTTCCTTGTTTAGTTTCGTTATTGTAGAGAAATCTCATTAGTTCTCTACCCACCTCATGAAGCAGATCCAGAAGTGCCTAGTTATAGGAATCTTGCTCAAGCTTTAGAAGGAACACTGCTCATTTCTGTGCCTGTCGATCACCCAGTTCTCGTTGAAGAAAAAGAAAGCATAGTTTATGGTTCTTCATGGTTAAGAGAGATTTATTATTTAATAAGCCAATTTTCATTCGTAATACTCAAAAATAAAAATTAAACTGAAAATTAGGTCAGTCTGTACTTAATTCAGTTAAACCAGTCGATCCAGTCTAATTTTAATATCATTTATTTTAATGGGCCTAAATCTTTAATATTGAATCAATGTGAGAGAATATGAATTGAGATAACCAATTCATCATACCCTGTAATGGCAATATCATCCACGTACAAGTAAAATTGTATATTGTGAACTATGTTAAAATGTGAACATGTAGTAATCAACTTTAGATTTGAGCGAAACCGACCATGAGTAAGGCATTAGAAAAGGTAGTGAACTAAGTGTGACGTGCAAGTTTAAATTTCTAAAGTGACTTGAGATGACATACTCTAGTCTCCCCCTTTCTACTAAATCTGTTGGGAAGTTGCATGTAAACCTTCTATTGTAAATCTCCATGCAAGAAGGCATTTGAAACATCTAACTGGTGCGGTGACCAACGTTTTGCTGTGGCAACGCTAACCACATAGTTACAACAGTAGATAATTTAGTTATTAGAGAAAAAACGTCTATAAAATCAAAACCCTCTAATTGGGAATAACCTTTAGCTACTAAACATGCTTTGTAGCATTCAATAAAACCTTCGAGATTATTCTTTATATGATACACTCATTTACACCTTATTGCCTTTTACTTGGAGGTAAAACATCCAAAATCCAAGTTTTATTAGCCTGTAATGCTTTTGTTTCTTCTTCCATAACCTTTCTCCAATTTGGAACTTTTCGAGCAACAGTAAAAAAAGGGGGGTTCAATGTGCTTTATAACAAAATTAAGGAAGTAGGAATGGCTATGTGAATATGTACTTAAGCAAAAATAACAAGAAATGGGATATTACGTACTTGAAGATGTTGAAGAAGATTGAGCATTAGGCCACAGTACATAAATAATCAATAAGGTGGATTAGTGGTGTTTTTAAGTGTTGAGAGAATCATATGTGTTAGTCATTTAATTAAATATTTGATAAGTTAGGTTTAAAGATGGTAGTAGGCTGATAGGTGGGAAAAGATGGGTTCATTATGGTCTCATTTACTAGCCTAGCAGGTGGGTTGGACATGTTAACAAGATTAAAAGATATGTTCATCCTTTAATGTGGATTTTCTGGGGTTAGGAAAATATGTAGTAGGACTAGATGAAGGTGTGGAAACTGATTCAAATGAAGGCTGAATAAGTAGTGCAGAAGACTCAACTTGTGTTTGGCTAGTGTTTCAGTTAAAGTGTAGTAATAGGTAATGGGATGGAAACTCGATTACATGTATGTCATGCATAGCCTTATCAGTCTTAAAAGAAAAAATGCTTCATAAAAAATAACATCTCAGCTAACAAAAAACTTCAAATTGTTGAGATTGTAAAGATGATAGACTTTCTTCCTTGTGGGATAGCCAACAAAAATGCATCATCTAGCTCAAGTTTCAATTTTATTTAGATGATCATAATAAAATATTTGTAGATGTATAATGTTAGATTATGAAGAAACAACACAATTACGTAAATCATATTAACCACAGGATCATTTCATATGCATATAAAAACAAGAAACACATACTTGGATTCTTGTTGGAATTCCACTGAGTAAAGTACACTGTTATATTCTGCAGAGAATTTTTTGTACTGTTTCTTGAAGAGATACACCAGATCTATTTTTTTTCTTTGGTTTTTAACATTTAAACAAGATAACTATTGTTGATAGTTATTTTAAAGAACAATGACTTAAAACCCCTCATGGGTGTATATAATCCATTATATAAAATCAGGTGGCGATACATGAATATTTTCGTAAGGAGTTTTTCCGGTGTTCGGTTTATCAAATAAGTAGCAATGAGAATGCAGTCCCCTTAAAAATGTAGGGGAAGACTAAGCTTGGAAATGTAAGCCTCGTGCTATATTGAAAAGATGATGGTGCTTACGTTTGACTATTCCATTTTGTTGAAGAGTATCAAGACAACTTAGTTGTTGCAGAATACAGACTCAAAAAGGATTTTCTGAAAAACAAGATTAGTAAATTTAGTATCATTGTGAGAATGGATCGTTTTGACAAATGTATGGAATTGGTTGCAAATATAGCCAAAAAATGAACAGGTAATGAGTAGGCATCAGATATGTATTTCACGAGATAAATCTATATCACACTCGAAAAGCCATCAACAAGAATTAGAAAATAACAATGACTATTCTGTATAGGTATAACATATTTGCCCCAAACATTAATATGAATTTAATCAAATAGATTGTTACTAAAGGACTTATGTAAAGGAAAAGGAATAGTTTGCTTGGATAAGTGACGTATTTCACAATGGTCGCAAGAATCATTACTGAAACCAAGAAAAAGGAGCTAAAGATTTAAGGATAGTTGATGAACTTTTCAAAAAAAAGAAAAGATAGCAGCAAATGTTGAGGCATCGAGAACCTCTTTCTAAATGAATTAGATTTTTTGTGTCGATTATAGTGTTCTTATCATGTTCCATTAAATCTTATATATATATTTACATGAATCCTACATAAATATATAAATATAATTTAATAAAACAGAGTTAAATCAGAATAATTAAATAAAAAAATTTTGATGTACTTTAAAGGCCTCGGAAAATCTCCTACTTTACAAAAGGGTCCTAAAATATATAATAATCAATGTGAAAAAGCACAATATGATTAGAAGTTTTGGAAAGCTTTTGCACGGATAAAAGATTGACGTTGAAGGTAGGCGCACAAAGGACATCATTTAAGGTAATATCTGATGTGACTTGCATATTGCCAATGCCATAAATGGCAACAAAATTTCTGTTAGGTATAAAGGGGGAAAAGGACGGGAGGGTTGGCATGTAAAAAGAAGAAGCGGAGAAAGTAACATGAGCTGTTCCTTAGTATTAATGATCTATTTATTAGGCATACAGAGTGCAAAATAAAAAGTTAAGAGTCACCAGTGAAGTTGACTTTGGGGTAATTTAACACCCATAAAAGATGAAGGAGCTACTGAAAATATTTATTTATGAACAGGTCCTTTGCAGTGTTAATGGACTGAGAACTGACAACATGATTAGATGAAGTAAAGGGATGCTTGTGAGTGTTGCCTTCGCGATATTATCGATGTCCTGCCGAATAGTCATGAAGCGCTTATAGCACTTGTCTTTTGTGTGGTGCGGCCAAGGATACCACAGTTTGTGCAGTAAGGACGAATATAAGAAGGTTTTGCACGAGCCACTAGAGCCTTTAAGGAGATATCAAAGTAGACAAGTGCAACAGTAACTTGAGTTTGAAGAGCAACAGTTCAAAAACTAGAGGAGGATTTGTGTTTATGCTTGTACAGCCTCATCTTATAGAAGAAATGAATAATCATGTTTAACATCAAGAAGTGTGGTAGAAAGAAGTAATTTTCTCCGCGCTAAGTAAGCGTGTCATTGAGCCCCATCAAAAACTACATTAGACGCCTTTTATTTCGTGAGAAACATAGGTGTTATAGTCTCCACAAGTGCATCCTTTGCAAGAGTAACTAGTTGGGGGATCAATACGAAATATTAACTGAAGTATTGAGCAATAAAACCATCTTGTTACCGAAGAGTGACAATCCACTTCTGGAGTTCATATAAGTGCATGCCACTTTTGGTAAATCAGCCCAGATCCTAGTGGCAGAGGTGGCATAGAGAACGGTATGAGCAAGGAAATGATGAACAGAATTAAGAATCCATGTCATGACAATATTGTTAACACGATTCCACCGATCAAAATCATAATGAGTGAATTCAAGTATGGGAAGAGATCCTCAGCAAAACCATATTTATTTTTTTCCTTTGAGGGCCATTGTCGTAGAGAGTGCCCAAGGGATGTAATCATCAAGGTTAGTAAAAATGTCACTCATAAGGTTAAGCTAGGGTTATCAGAAGGATAGAGATAACAGGGGCTCTCCATATCAAGAATAACAGAGGCAGAAGATGAGTTAGTGTCCTTGTTCTTAGTGACAACACGACAAGGATTTTAAAAATGTACAAATGCTCTAACGCCATGAAAGTGTTTGAAATGTTGTGTATTTCTATTCAATATAGGCAGAATATATACAAGGAGTATCCAATCAGTTACATGATAATAAGAGAAGATTAAGCTAAACCTCAGCATTCTAGGAAAGTATCTTTCATGTGTAAGTAATTATCCTAAGTTTGGCTAAATGCAATAATTAAGTATACTATACAATCTTATCACATCTTTAACAAGATAACAAGTCCTGAGTTAGTATATATATATTTTTAAAAAAGTTGTTAATAATTCCACAATGTGTAGTAGAAAGGTCACTGTTGGAATGTTGGAATGGGAATGTCCCATATTGGAAAGAAAAAGAAGAAGAGAGGAGTTTATAAGCCTATAAGGAGCCATTTTCAAAATGTCTTATTTCTTAAGTCCTAACTTCAGGCCTATCAATGCTCTCTCTCAAGCACTCTCCTTATATCTGGCCCATTGAATTTTCAATATGGTATCAGAACCCACCGACTTTGTTTCGGTCCATGAAAATCTCAAAAATTTTGGCATATTGGGCTGTTGAAAATTCGATGGGCCTGATACAAAAAAAGTGCATAAGAAAGAGCATTGTTGGGTTTGAAGTTAAGACTTAAGAAGTAAGGCATTTTAGAAATGGCTCCTTATAAGCTTATAAACTCTTCTATTCTTCTTTTTCTTTCCAACGTGGGACATTCCCACTTCAACATTCCAACAGTTACTATAAAACGTTCTATAATCCTCCATTAATGAGAGTCCAGATGGCTTGGTACAAGAATGTGTTCTTGATAAAGATGTACAACATCTTGTAAAAATGGTAGTCACACTCACATTCCATTCTTAAAGGTAGATTAAGCATTGATCAATTTGGGTCTGGGATAGTATACTCATTCATATTCAAGTGGTTGTCGGATCTTACATAAAGAAAGTTCTTGTACTTGGTTAACATATCTTCATAATTGGCAGGTATGATTGTATGACCTTCCCTACATATTTCTCACTCTCATACCTATTTTTGCTTATTAGATATGAATCCAAGTCTAAAGGTTATTCGTCGATATCTTTTACACCACAGGTCTGCCAATACTATAGAGAAGCAAACTATGAGGAATAATTAAACTCGCTACTTGAGTTGCTATCAGTAAAGTAAGACATGAACGAACCTTCTTGATCAAAAGACAGAGCAAATTATGGATTAGGAGTTGTAGGCATGTAGATTGCAGGCTTTTCCCAACAAAGATTCAAAAGATAAATATAAAGTTTGACAATGGACATCTTCAAGTACATAACGACAACAACTTAGGTCAAAATAAAATGGAAGGTTATAATCACAAGAGCTTTTCATTCCTTAAGGCCTTGAGTTTTTTTCCCTAAATATGCAATAACCTATTGATAGGGCGTCAAGTCGATGTTTCTTTTTTTTTTAAGAAGGACAGTGCCGCCTTACGTGTTAGATACCCTCACTTGTGGCGGAGGAAAACCGTAGTTACAAGCAAAAATATTATCCAAATATGCTAATCGATACACAACAAATGGAATAACATTAAAATCATGGATGCCAAATTGTTGGTATAAACCATTTCGGGCAACCCAATGAG
>JAOTAY010000001.1:17427743-17438016 GCA_025629805.1 Erythroxylum baracoense
AGAAGCAACTGGGCGTTCTTAAACGAGCCACCGGTGATTGAACGTTCTTCAAACACTTACTCGTCGCAGTTTCACATCGCCAATAAGCTTGCTGCCTCCAATTCCAAAGCAGGAATCAGTGCTTAACGGAGACATGGTTTTGTTTTGTTACATACATGTATAAATATAACCCTACTTGGCGTTTTGTATGTGTTATAAACATAGGGTCTGTTCTATGTCTCCATGAGGATGTGCAGGTCGAGGGTGAGTTGCAGTCGAAGGCTCGAGTCGCAGTGAGAGTTTTGAGTCGTAGTCGAAGGATCGAATCGCAGGGAGGGTTCGAGTCCTGACATGTAATTTACTAAAAATAGTGTGATTAATTGGAAGTAAAATTATAATAAACTTACTAATATTAATTAATACTAATGAATTCAATATTGTTATTTAAATTAAAGTTATTAATTTTACAAGTTATTATATGATTTTCAGATTCTTAGATCCAACATAAAAGCTACAAATTTTTGTTTTGATTACTTAGAGAAATGGCCCAATTGAGGAATGTGGATGCTGAAGCCTCGTACTGCATTGTTACCTTATTCGTTGGATTGTTAAGAATAAGAATTTGGGCCCAAAACTAGGCATGACAATTTGGCCCAATTTAAAACCCTTCACGCATCATTATCTTTTCTTTGCATTTTCCTCCCGCTGTTGATCTCTCTCGAACTGTTCTCATGATTCCTTGGGTAGGGAGATTTGTTCAAAATCTCGATAGGGAGATTTGTTCAAAGTCTCGAGTATGTAGGTTGGATACGATCGGATAATTGTTGATATCTCTTAATGTTGGTAAATATATATCTATCTATATTGTAGAGGTCTTTTTACATCTGCCATGGCGACGGGTGCTCCTAAGATCATAGGAGCAATGCTGCAGAAAAAGAACTGGTCCACGCTTGTCTTGGCCTTTACGAGCAAAATGACAATTTTTGATAAAAACATTATTTTGTACTTTTAATATTTTAAAAAAATTTGGACTTAAGTTAGGTTCAAGTCACTTCTAAGCCTAGTTTAACTTGGGTTTGACTTTTGAGCCTATTGCTTATTGTCAGGTCTTAGAAGTAAAGATTGAATTGGGTCGGACTTGTCTATGTTTAGTTCGGCCTATTATCATCTTTAATTATGTTGTCGTTTTACTTAAAAATTTTAGATTTAGGATTGAACGATTTGAAGCTAGAAGAGGTTTTTTTTTATAAAAAAGGATTAGAATAATTTAAAAAAACTTGTACTTTAAGGGATGTTAATAAATTGTCTTGTGGTTGTTAGTAGTAATTGGATATAGATTTAGTTAAAGAAATGTAGGGATGAGAAAACTAATTTTTCACCTTTTTTTAATTAGATTTTCTTTATTAAAATTAATTTAACTACGCAAATATTAATTTGTATGATTTGTTTAAACTTTTATGCTCTTATTTGAAAAATTGATTGTTTTTTAGACCATTGACACAAAGGTTTAGATATTAATTAAATAATAATTAAAATTAAGATAAAATAAATTAAACATTTTATTTAACAATCCTTGTTGTTAGTTAAACTTTAAATAAAGGATACTTTTTTTTATCTTATTTCAAAATTTTCAACTTTATTTAATCCTTAACTATTTTTATACTGGTTAAATTTTTTAAACTTTAGATTTGTTATCTTATCGAATTAACTTTTAGTCCAATTTTTAAAATATTAATAAATAAAGAGTTTCTACAGTTTCATATTGTTATTGCATGCTACTCATAAAGCATCCATGTTCACCCTCTAAATCTTCTGTTCCAACCCTGTTCTATTAAATCTCATTCATATATTTATGTAGAGTTTATATAATATGTGGATGAGATTTAATAGAATATAATAAAAACATCATAATTGGAAGAGAGTCTGGTCCCATATTCAAGAAGTTGCTAGAAACTAAGGGGGCGCTTGGTTTATAGAAGGTAATGGGAATGAATATAGGGAAGAATCGGAATAGATATTATCATTATAATTATGATGGTTGGTTAAGACGAAGGAATGATTACCATTATCATTGATAGTGGTTGGTTTGTAAAAAATATTGTAATTAATTAATCACAAAATGAATTATATTTTAATTAATTACAATATTTTAATTAACGAATGAATTATATTTTAATTAATTATATTGCAATTGATTATTTAATAATAATATTTTAATTAATGAATAGTTATATTTTAACGAATAATAATATTTTAATTAATTAATAATTTAATTAATGAATAGTTATATTTTAATTAATAATAATATTTTAATTAAATATAATGTAATTAATTAAGTAATAATAATAATTTAATTAATTATATTGTAATTAATTAATTAATTACAATATTTTAATTAATGAATAGTTATATTTTAATTAATAATAATATTTTAATTAAATATAATGTAATGAAATTAAATAATAATATTTTTAATTAATTATATTGTAATTAATTAATTAATTATAATATTTTAATTAATTACAGTGTAATTAATAATTTAATTAATTTCACCATAAATTTGATTATTGAAATTAAAGCTTTACTTATGAAGTTATTTGGCTCATAATTATACCTTTTATCGATCCTCTATATATAAAAAATTAAAAACATACCAATCACTCTCACTCCTCTCTTCCATTCCTCTAGATTATGAGAGGAATAGAGGATTGCCCAAAATTAAGGAATGAAACTCTTAGATCTTCAATGATAAATTCATACCAAACATCAATTTTCATTCCATACATATATCTCTTTTGTCATACCCCCAAATAAGTACCCCTAAAATCTAGAAAATCAATCGCACGCCCCCCTATTTTATGTTTCTAGAGACCTCCTACCATTTGGATTGAATGAGCTTTTTGGTTTAATGAATGTGTTATAGGATTGAGATTGTGTTTCTGGGAGTTGTTAGATGAGACTTAAAAGCCTCATTCATTTGTCGTATGAAGGCGGTTCTTCAACTAGTAATAGTAATAACTGTTGGTGAGACGTTCGCCAGTGGCTAGGCAAATATTGCGCCTAGAAATAAATATTTGTATATTTGTGTTAGTCTATTTCGCACAATTAATCGATTCGTTATAATCTAGTGGCAAAATAATTTAAAGATATTTTTTATTTTGTACATATTTAGATATATATGATAAAATTTATGAGATAATTATATATTACAAATAAAATTATAATAAAATTATAATTATGTGATTTATGATATATTTATGTATTATTCTTAAATTATTCTTAGATATTGTTCTATTAAGACTAGATATCAATATAATGTAAAAAAATTAGCACAAATTATGTTTTTCTTTAAAAGTCAAACATTTATGCAGATACAGTGAGTAAGATAGCTCAATTTCAAAAATAGTTCGTAAAATATGACAAAAAAATGATCAAGCTTAAGATTCATTTCTTATTTTAATTATTTTATAAAATTAAAATAATCTTTATTTTTAAGAAATTAAAATACAAAAAAAATTTATAATTATTCTGCATTTAAGAGCAAATCTCGTCTTGATTTCCTAATAATATTATAAGAGTTATCTTTAATTCTATTTTTTGATTAAATTATTTGATTATTATTGATCTTCAATTTTGGAATTAAAATTAAAGCCCTAAATATCAGATTTAGATCTGATTAATTTTAATCTAAAGGTTTAGATTAATAATTGTTTAAGAGTTAATTGTACATAAAAAAGTTCATCCGAAGACCCAAAACTAAGAATATCGAATTCTGGTATGCAATTTCTTGTATGTTTTTCTTGGTATTGGCGACTGGAATAAGGTTATACCACACGTGTGAATGCTGGTGGGGTTGCGTTTTGTATGCTTGCAATTTCTGGTTGTATTTTTTGTGTTGTGGCTGCTGGAAGTTGGACCTTTACAGCGTTGAAAATCTGATGCTAGCAGGTTGTGCTTGATTTTTGTGTGTTGGTTGCTTGGTTGGGATGATTTTCTGAAATCGTAAAAGTTTGTTTGTGGAAGTCATTTGTTCTTTGAGTTGTGGCTACCAGATGTGAGGAGCAGCGTCGCGCGATGCCTGAGGCTGTCGTTTCATCCGGCGGTATGGGACGTTGTTGGTTAATGGCGACGTGAGTAGGCATCGGTGGCGAGGAGGCTCAAGTGAAGGCGCAACAGAAGCAAAAGACCAAATGGCAGCGTCGGAGAAGAAGTTTCCAGAGGTCGCAGAAGAAGCGTGGAGGGCTCCGAGAGCTCCACATGCAGTCACATCGCCAGAGATTGGAGACAGCGAGCAGCGGCGGCAAAAAAACGCACCCTAAATCTCAAAATGAGGGTCCCTCGCGTAGATTGATTTATTTTATTAGGATTACTTTAGAATTTAGTTTAATTCTTTTAAAGTAATTATAATTATTTTTTTAATATGATTAAGATTAATAATTATATTGTTTTCTAATTAATTTTAGAAAAATAGTGTCTAAAATTATAATAAATTATTTTCAATTAGAATGAAATCAATTAATTATACTCATTAAAATAAAGAAAAGTGTTTTCTTAAATAATTAAGAAAGATGTTTCTTAATTATATTTATTTATTTCAATATGATTGAGATAAATTAAATTTATGATTTTATTAGTTTAGAGAATTATTATTCAATTTAATTAGAAATTGTTTCTTTTATGAATAATAAGTATTTTGATTTACTAGAATAATATATTTTTCTTGAATAAATTTTATAAAATGTTTTCATTTATTAATTAGGAAAATTGTGCTGTTTTTAATATTTTGAAAATAGTTTTCTAATTTGTTAGAGAAAGACTTTTCTACTTAATTAAGACATTAATATCTAAATAAATAAAATAAAGGACTTTCATAATTAAATTTAAGAGAGTTTTATTTAATTTTAAAAGTAGTTTTCTTTTAATATTAGAAAATAGTTTTCTAATTAAGGAAAAGTAATTTCTAATGATATTAGAAATTTTAATTTCTAATTAAATTAGAAATAGTTTTCTAGAATATGTCACCTATATAATTTTGAAAAAGAATTTTTTCTAAATTATAATCAGTTAAAGGAATAATTCATTGAAAATTGTTTTCAATTAAATTTTGTTTAAGGAGTCAAGATAATCGAAAAAAGTTTCCAATTGAACTTAAAACTTATTTTCAAATCAAATTAAATTTCTATTTGAAATAAGAATTTAATTTATTTAGGAATCAATGCGTTTATTCTAATATAATTTTTTTTCAAGAAGTTGAAAATATTATTCTAGATTAAGAAGATCAATAACTTGAATCAAGTGAAGCTTGATATTTTATGCATCTAATTTGATTATGAAGACATAAGTTGCATACTTTATTTATATGTTTGAGATATATATATTAGATGCATGTTAAATTGTATGTTTTATATGTGTGATATTTTACATGCAATTTTGTGTGTGATGAGACGAACTAAATAAATCCCTCATTAAAATATTAAGTACCCGTTGAAAACGTGATTGTTGCCTTCTATTGTTATAAGAATAAACCAGAGTTCTGCTTATTGTCAGGCTTGTTGACCAAAACTCAAGGTCACTTTAACTCGAGCATGTTTAGTCTTATGACAATTGGTTCTACTTATCTAATTCATGTGATTTAGATGCGCGAACTCATGATCATATGAATTTAGAGACAGGGTTAGGAATAACATATAAAATATATTTTAACAAGAGTTGTCACCTAACAAATCTAGAAGTCACATGAGAAGTGATTGATTAAGTTGTTATATACTTAATTTAAGTTTAACTGGTTTGTTGAGCAAACTCAAGATCAATTATATTTGAATAAGATCCTAGACGACTAGAAAGATTAGAATAATTTTTCTGAATAATAGTGAGGGCTATTATTTCGAATAAAATAATGGGAGTAATCAAATACATGATTAAAGTCCTAATCTTATTTGGTAGTCATGACATATAATTAATTACTTGCTTTTATTACATTTATATTTTTTCTGAGTGAAGTTTACCTTATTTAGTATAGTTGATACTAAGTTGGAAAACCAAATTTCTTAGACATAGGATATGTTTAAGAAGAGTTCTCAAAGTTAGATAGAAATTGTATGCCCATTATGTTATTTTGCTATAATCCCTGTTGAGATTTTGGTGGCAAAGTTTTAGAGATATGTTAAAATCATATGGATGACAAAATTTATTGACATGTTGAGTTGACTAATGTCTCATAAACTTTGATAACTGTCGACACGATGATAGCAAGCTGCAAAAGGTTACGTAGAGTAGAGCTGAAAGGTATAATACCTTATTGGAATTGTCCATTTAATTCAGCCTACTAAAAGTATGAATATGGTCATCAATTAAAGGCATTTTCTATAGAATGGTAATAGTTATTACTAGAAGAAAAATATTGCATAATTTTTCTTGCCTAAAAACATATGATAGAGATTATATGTATTTCTAGTCTATGCTTATGAGTATTGGATACTCAATTTAGATTAGAAATTATTATAATGTTCAAATAATGATAAGAAATAGATTGTTAAGTAAATGTAGTTGATCCAATTGTATACAAATAGTTTGTATGTGTTGGATCAAAGGAGACTTATGCTTAACATAAGTGGTAGGAATAAAATGTTGGATAACCAAGACTATCCTTTTATGTTAAATTTATACATGTGATGTATTGGATGGAATAACAATTCATAAATAGATGATACTTATATTTCATTATTTGGAAAAGTTCAAATCTAAGTAGAAATTAAGCATTGAGAATGCTGAAACACTTCAATGAGATCGTTATGGTGAGTTTTAAATTTTGGTTATCTATAGGGAATGAGATTCTCCAGTAAATACCTTCATAACAAAATTTCATAAGAGTATGGATTTTTGTAAGAAATAAAATAAAATATGAAATATTATATAATGCAATATTATTTCTTCTATAACTATGCCTAGAACAACGACTTACCTTTAATAGGTACAAATAAATCAATTAGCAAGATTTCATATTGGATACGAAATGTTAAGTCTTTGAAATAGTCAAAGTTAATGATTGAAGGATGTAATGCTTAGTTGAAGTATACAATATCCATTAAGTTTGGAATTAAATTGGATAATAAAAGATTATGAGATATCTAAAAGGTTAGATATAATCTTCCAAACCTGTTGAACAAGTTGTTTACTTGAGTGTATACTTATGGGAGAATGATTCTCAAGATAAGTAGTGCAAGTAACATAAATTTAATTTGAAAAGTTCAAATCTAATGGCAACATATCCAATTGGAACTATTGTCTTTATAGATACATTTGATGTATAGTTGAAAGGCTACGAGACATTGAAAGATTCACTTTTATGATGAATTCAAAGACTTTGTTTTGGGGATGATTGTGAATTTATCATGTCTACAAGAGGGTTAGTGAGAGTATAGTTGTCCTCTTCAGTAAGAGTACGTGGAGACATATTGCTCATAAAAAACAACAATTCTAACTTTCAATTGTTGAAAACATAATTGTCCATGAATAACTCTTATTAGATATGAAAAGGTAACAACCTAATTATGAGAATTAGATTTATAGAGATAGATTAGTCATTGTTCACCTATTCTAAGTCCAAGCACATAGATAATATACTAAAGATGTTTAGTATTTGAGATATTACATAATTGTGAAGTATTAAAGATATATATTGCTCTGTGTATGAGTTAATATTTAAGTTCAAGATGATAAGGATATAACTTTAGAAGTAAATACTAATTAAGTTTCATTTACTTAGGACAATATCTTTTTAAGATTGGAAAGGTTCCAATGTAGCAATGGTTGCTAATTAAGCCATAATACATTTTTTATTTAGTAGAAATGATTAATTGGATCAATAACTTCTTTAATGAACTTGATATAGTTCCTTGCATTGGTCAAGACAGTAATGTACTGTAGAATATTTAAGTCATTGGGCATGCAAAAGGAGCTAAAGTCTTATTAAAGATCCAAGTATTTATTTAAGTAGTTTTTCTTAATTATGATTATAATTAAGATAAAAGTTATAAGATTTAAGTGAGTACTTACTATAGAGAATCTTGTAAAATTCTCTCATTAAGCTATTGCCCCAACAGTAGTATAATCTTCATATGGTGATATGGTATGAAATATTAAACGATTGGTTTATTGGAATTGGGAGAATGTTAGTTTATGCCCTATAGCTAATCGATTTGGTTGTAGTTTAGTGATAATTATTTAAAGGCATTATTTATCTTTTACATGTTTAGATGTATATGATAAAATCCATGGGATAATTATACATTACAAATGAAATTATTATGAGATTATAATTATGAGATTCATATTGCATTATTACATTTATGTACTATCCCTAAATTATTCCTAGTCGTTGTTCTATTAATACTGGACATTAATAGAAAGTAAAAAGACTAACATACGTTATATTTTTCCTTAAGAACGAAGGAATCGATCTCATAGGCTAAAGTATGGAGATACATAAACAAATGTGCGAGTGCTTATTAGAGAATAAGTTCACTGAACATACCCGATATGAGAAATCCAATTAGAACATTACTTGTATGTCTATGGAATTCTCGTTGTGATGATTATATAAGTGATCATTTGACTTAAAGTCACCAAAGTTATCTTATATTGGGATTGCTATGTTTTGATACTATTTATGACCTATTTAACCATTGATCAATTAATCGATACTCATTGGATGTAGCATGAACTATATGGAGGTAGTTGTAAGATCAAGATAGGATTTATCATCCTAAAGTAATTAAAGAAAATGTTTCGTTGTTCTCGATTAGTATTGATTCGGAAAATCTTTGGCCAACATGGAATGACACTTTCTAAATAGTTTACAAATGTTATTAATTGAATCGATAGCTAATGGCAGAGAACTAATATAATTAGACTCAAAGAAAGTAGACATTAATTTCATGCTTCTGTCTAATCAGAATATTATATGATGAAATGATTGAATTATACAAAAAAATCATGCATAGAAAGGTTAGTCAAAATCACTTTGACATTCCTAACTATTTAGGTGGTCATGACGCATTGTTAGACGTCATTCTTGAGTTATGATTATAAATTATTTAATTGGATAATTATAGATAAATTAAAAGAAGTTTTAATTTATCTAATTCTAATCATGAATTATAATTATAATCAATGTCAACATATTTAGGAACTAATGGGTCTCACATATAGAATGGGTTAAAGAAAGCAAAGTTAATTTAATCAAGTTGGACTTGATTATAAAGTTTGAGAAATTTTATGATTAAATATGAGATATTTAATAAATAAGGATCAATATAAGATATTGAATTTTATTTTAGCATAATTGGTATTAAATTAGAATTATTTGTAATTCTAATTAAAGTTTAATTGAAATTAGAATTTAATTTTAATTAAATTAATAAAACGTCCAAAGCTTATTATAGATAGGCTTAAGCTCTATAGTGCTAGTACTTTTTACTTAACCTTCTCTGTAAGAGTTATATAGTTCTCTTAACTCATTCTGTAGATACTGTTAGAGGCCGGACATTTGTACAACTATAGTGGTTGAGACACAGATCGGTTTTGGAAACGATTCAAGGGATACAAGAAGATAAAGATCAAGCTTTAGAATAAGGTACGAATTTAAATTCACGCTTTATTATGATTAATATGTTAATCATTTTATGGAATTAAATTGATCTTAATTTTCAGGAAACTAATTTGCCAAAAAGTTTCGTAATTATTCCGTTATAACCGTCCCGGTTTCCGAACAAGACCGGGTTCGAATTTATAGTTAACTTCCATTGTCCAAACAAGAACACAACTTGCAATATACTCATTTATAAAGTTATACTGAAAATTTATACTTTTTCTCCTCTTATTTTGATGTGCGAATAATATATTATCAAGAATTGTAACTTATATCATTGTAATCTTGTAAATAAATTATATCCTTTTCATCTTCAAACTTGTTATCGTGGTGTAACTTAAACGCATAAACAACTATCAATTTAAAAAAGAAAGGGATAAACATAAGATATGTAAAGTAAAACATAAATGATTTAATAGCTTACAAGATACAAACAACAGAGTAAGCAAGTATGGTCTCTTTGTTCTATTAGACAAAATACATAATATTTCATCAGTGCTAATGTACAAAATACAAACAATTTCCATCTTTTCTTTCTGGTCGGGTCGGTCGTGCTGGGCCCGAGCCTAGTCGTAATAACCCACAGGCCAATCGGTCCAATCTTCAAAGATCAGTCTCATACCCATCGGCCATTCCGAGCCCAGG
>JAOTAY010000001.1:17438116-17455530 GCA_025629805.1 Erythroxylum baracoense
ATCTTTGAAGATTGGACCGATCGGCCTGTGGGTCATTACGACTGGGCTCGGGCCCAGCACGACCGACCCGACCAAATTGTAAAGTTTGAAGAACTTAATAATTAAATAAGAGATATTTAGTAAATAAGAATCAATGTAAGATATTGGATCTTATTTAGGCACAACTAATATTTAATTAGAATTGTTTATAATTATAATTGAAGTTTAATTGAAATAGAATTTAATTTTAATTAAATTACCAAAACCTATCATAAAATTATCAAAAAGAAGATTAAAAGATTAATTTATTTTTAGAAAATAATATTTATTTAAAATACTATCAATTATTTTGATATCTATTATCTATATGTTACTGTAACATGAATAATTTCAACAGACATACCCTTATCATGGATGAATATTCAATATCAAATTAATCATATATTCGGGCGTAGATACGAATATATTTTTAAAGATGGATATGACATTGACAATCTAAATAGTTATTCGCATGTAGTTGAAACTGCTTTGTCGTAGGTTTTATTTGGCTTTCGATTCTAACAAGAACTCCTTTGCAAGAATTCTTCGGCGATCAGTTTATCTTCTTTTTAGCTATCAGATTGACAGTACTTTGCAAATAATTGAAACTTGTCTAGTATTAAGTTGGTCATAGGGGTATTTTCAGCTGACTAGGAAGAGAGTAACTTTGTTCATGCAACTCTCAACTTATTATAATACAAAATCAAAGTTAGAATAAAAAGGCATTGGAAATAGGGAAAGGTTTAGGGATCGAGAAGTAAGTGAAATTTGCTTTTGAGGGAGTTGATCGTTGAATGGACATCTGGTGACAAAACTTTTCAAGGTACATCGATGTATCATCATCACACCAGCTGAGTTTCAGGACAGAACATTCCCCACGTAAAAAACAAAGTCTGATCTCTCAATCCCTTAATTTTCATGTTCCCTTCTTTTTGTTTAATGCTTTCCTTGCTTAAGAAGATGACCCCTTTTATCCAAAAACTTGAATTTGGCATCAAACGAAGACTGTTTTAACGGTAGACTATGTGTTTAAGAAATATAAAAGATTATTGGGATTGTTTATTTGTCGCTCTATTCCAAGCATTCTTTGCTTAAAGACGGCTACACTCAGGAATAAAGCCAAAAGTGGAATTGGGTATGGGTTAAAGCTAAAAACAAAGAACACGAACAACTACACAAGCATATTGTAGTAAATACAAGCAACCTAACGGCACCACAGACACATGGTACAACCCCAAACCCAACAAGCAAAGCAAGCAACCAAATCCAAATGCAGCTGAGCTGAGCTGACAACCGACAACAGGCAGTACAGCATCTCTCTGTCTCTGGTGTAAAACGTACGCTGCCCAACATCGCCTATGTGTAGTCACGGGTCACAGCCGGTTTAGTCAGTCACCAAATGGACATATTCTTACCGTACTAGTATCACCCACCCAAGCTTTAAGACGAGTTCTTGGAGGGAGGGCACAACTTGACCATACTTGGTCATGTCCGTTCTTGTAGCAAGAGAAAGTATCGCTTACACAATGAGACATGTCCCAGGAACCAAATCAGTTTTAGGTTGTCTTCTTTCTCGGAATGTCTAAGCATATTGTTCCTGTTGCTTGTTCTTAGCTTTGGCAAGATTGGGAATTTTTGCTACGCTCCAATTTGGATTCCTGGTTCGTTGCATCCTTTGCAGAGCCAACAGCTCAGTGTGTCTCAGGTTTTGTGTGCCCAAAACAACCATGGATGGTGTCCTTCCATTATCTCAGACCACACTAGGAATCTGAATTACGCCATTTTCTAAATTAAGATTCTTTTTTTTTCAAAGTTATTTATTTAAAAACTAAAATAAAATAGCTGAAGAAAAGACAATATATCTGCATGATCAAATGAACGTATCCACCCAATAATCCGACGCCGCGTGCACTTCTACTAACACACGTAAAGAGATCCTTGCCTTACAAAATCAAAACATGTGGGTCCTTACTGTCCTTACTTATCGAGACCAATTATTTTCTATCATTATCGGAAGTTTTTGGCAAACTAAGATTTTGTATTTGGCTAATGAATGATTGGTTAACTTATTTAACTTCAATAAATTAATTTTTAAAAATTTGATAAGAAGAGTTTTTAAAGTTAGTTGTTTATTTAATAACAGTATTGTCCTCTATTTTATTCTTTATTTTTGCTTTGTATATTTATAAAGTTGTCTTTTTTTTATCGTACAATTATGTTATAAAGTTTGGAAGAATATAATAAAGAGATTAATTAAATTGTTTAATCTCTATTTAATTTTATAATATTAGTTTACACCTAAAAATATCATAATATTAAGTTTTTGAACATAAACAGTCACATCAAATTAATATTTTTAGTATATAACTTCTATATATCGTATCTGTATCATACTATAATTATAGATATTTTTAATTTATTAAATAATAAAATTCATATATATTATATAAAAATACTAATATGATGTAGCTTGCTACATCATTCATATTAATAGAGAATTTAACGTTGGATTATTATTATTATTATTATTATGTTTTTATTAAAGTTATAAACTTAATTTTTGTAAAATTAAATATCTAAATCTAAATTCTTATAAGAATATTCAACGAAATACTAAGAAATATAATATTCATGCTCTTATAATTGTTTTTAAAAAAATCATACTCTCATAAGCCATTTTACACATCAACAGCTAATACTAAATAGCTAATTTTATCGAACATATTTAATAAACAGCTGATGTTATCAGCTGGTCAAATCACCTATCAACTAATCGATGATAAAATCAGCTAACAGCTAATGCAATCCGTTGTTTGCCAAAAGGGCCATTATTTTTCTTCAGACTTTCTCTATAATTTAACAAACCTTATAAAAAATTTATCTTTAAAATTTTATGGTTTTTTATTTTATTAAAAAAAAATATAAGTAATATAAATATCATATATCTAGATATTAATCAAATTGAAATAATTAAGTTTATACTAATTATAATAAATTATTAATTTTAATTAGACTTAATTAGCTTAGTTTGCTTTAAAAATAACTATCATTTTGAATTAGATTTAATTAACTCGTATTAGATATGAAATAAATTATTTTAATTTTAGGCAAAATTAAGATTTTACGCCGTCAGTTTCTAACCATTAAATATGACGAAAATTATGAGATAAAATTTTATAAAGATTAAAATAATTTAGTTATTGATTTCAATTAATTTAAATTTTAATAAAATTGTTTTTTTAATTAATTAATTTTTAAGTTATTAAATAAAACTGTGTCATTAATGGGTCCAACAAACTAAGCACAAAAATAATCAAAATTTTATCTCATAATTTCCGTCATATTTAACGGTTAGAAACTGACGGCGTAAAGTCTTAATTTTGCCTATATAAATAAAATAGTCCCAACTCGAGTGGAAGTTCTGTTCCTCCTTAGCCATTCACGTAGACAACTCCGAACCACACTCACTTGTCGGGAATTGCCGTTTTCTTCTTTTTGTCTCGCCGGAAAAGCCGATTTCCATCATATATTTCCTTCTTTTTGTTTGGCTACCAGCTTCCTACTCTATTTCTGCTAGTCTTCTATGCGCAGTAGCTTAGATCAAAAGGCTGTTTTGAGTAATTTGGCAGCGAAGAAAATATTCGACTTGTTCATGAATATAAAGGACTCGGTGCTCTGTTTTGAGCTGTAAATAACTAGTGTTTTGTTGGCATTTGCGTTTCTGAGAAGAGACTGATCGAAAGTACGTAGGAGCTTTGCTTGGTCTTTTGATGCAATCCTCTGCTTTTTGCGTGTGTCCTCTGTTTCGTTAGTTTTGTTTCTTCCATTTTCTTTTCATTTTATGGGTTTTAGTTATTTTCTTTTTGTAACTTCTTCAGATTCTCTCTTTTCCTTTGTTGTATTGTTTTAACTTTCTCAGCAGCCAAACAGAACTTCACTTAATCCATCGTACCGTATTTCTTCTCTCTCTATTTGTGTTTTTCGATCTTATTGAAATATTTAGACACAAAAAAACCATAAAATTACAGGAGAAACAAAACAACAACAAGAGTAACAACAATACAGGAGTGGTTTTCTTGTTTTCCATTATTTGAGTCGTCTTCTTGACTGAGCAAGTCGTTCTCGAACAATTTTGATCAGTAGTCTTTTCATTTCTCTCTTATTTTCTCTTACCCCACAACCCAAAGAAAATGGAAAAAAAAAATTGCGACCCTTCTCTGTTTTATCCAGGAAAGACACTTCTTTGCTCTGTTCCTTTATCATACCCTATTGATGAGATTGGTTGATAGAGTCTGTTATTTTTAATTTTTTGTTTTAGAAGGTGAAGAATTTATTCATGACAAATCTTTCTTTTTCTTTTCTTTTTGTAATTTGTTTCTTCTCAGAAACTTCGGTTCGCACCTCTTTTTATTTTCTAGTTCAAATACTGGGTGTAGTCCATTAAAAGCAATGAGAATGAGGAAGATGGGGGTAAAGTCAATCTACACTTTGACCAACCTTCAGAGGGCTAATTGTCTGAAATCTATGTTCTTTCTTTTTGGCCGTAACACGACTCACTGTTGTTGTCTTTGTGTTTAGGTCTTCTCTGATCCCAAGAGGTGAAGTTTCTTTATCTTTTCCTTTTTGTCTTTCTCCAAAAGCCTCTTCCCATTCCTTTAAAGTTTAAGAACGCAACCAACAACATCAATCTTAGTTTGTTATTAGTTCATTTTGGATTCGGTGGCAAACACTAACAGTTTTGTCCTTCTTCTTTGTTTCTGGTGCCCATATCTTTTCTTTGTTAATATTTTATAGCCGTCTTAGGATTAAGGCCCGTTACAAGGTTGTCTGTCTCATCACTGATATATGAATGTTTATGTCTCCCGCATTGACCGAAAGCTCCTTTAAAAAAATCTCAAATTTGTTATTTATTTAATCGAAGATACATCGATAACAAATTTTAATGGTTGATAGTGTTTGCTTATTTGTGATTATTTATATTTACAATGGATTGGTCACTTGGGCAGGAGTAGAAGGAAAAAGTTCGAAACCTGAGAAGATGTTTACGTGCATAGCGTGTACAAAGCCGGTGGCAGAAGAGGAGGAAGGTGGACGAGGGGCGGCGCGTGGGAGTGAAACGCCCAATACAAAAGAAGCTATCAAAAGCCTGACAACACAGGTCCATCCCTTATCCATCTCTATTCTAGTTTGTATTGCTTTTGCAGTATTTTTTGCCTAAATAAATACTTATGGTTTGTGAAAGCAAACAAAATCATAGTTCCATGAGATATTATGGACCCCCCCAGGGACCAACCTTTGGCCTCTTTTACCTCTTTTTCACGTGCTTACTCATTAGCTGTCTTCTGCATTACTAGTTGTAGTAACTATATTATTCTTCATATTAGACGATGAAAGGAAAAAATGAATCTTTCATCTGTTTTCAGGGCTAAAACTAGTACAAAACCTTGCCATGGTAAAACTTAAAACAAGAAGTGCTGAGTTGTACTTGTTCCAGTCTCTGTTACCTCCACCCTGGAACGACTCACTAGTTTTGGCCCTGAAAGTGAACATGTGCCAAAAGGTCCTCTAAATAGAAAATTATCAACTTCTAGTTCTTTTCGACTCTTTCTGGTTAGGTGGATGCCCATGTGATCAAAACCTGGTAACTCAACCAACGTCTGTGCCTACTCCATAGGCACTGTCAGTTTTTCTTCTACAGTTGCAGTGAAGGTGGCTAATTACAAAGTCTCATGACTTTGACATACCAACTAGAGCCCCTCAATCGTCATTAGCTTCATAGTGGTGGGTGGTGCAGAAAAACAAAAGGATTCATTAGGACTAGGAGGCTTCACTGGCTTAACTCTATATGGATTCTTCATTAGTGAAAATCTCTTCATATTTCAAGTCGAAAATCAAATCTTTTTCAGGAATTCTGCAGCTGATCTTCTGCAAATGACATGTTAACTCCAAGAAACCATCCTAGTTTTTTTCCAAAGATCGGAAGGAGTTTGTCGTTTTCTGGATCTGGCCAAGCCTTGCACTAACTCTACATTATAATTTGAGTCAAGTTTCCAATATCATATCAAAATTTGTACCTATTTTGGTAATGTGATATTTTGTAAGATTGATATCCGTCAATACTTTCAAAATTATATAATAATTTATTAAATTTTATATAATTAAAATTAATTTTTTATTATAATCAAAATTAAAAAAGTTTAAATTTGGACTCAATAACTATTTATTAAATATTTAAGATATAATTGTTTTTTAAATAATTATATATTTAAAAGTATTTAAACATATAAATACATATTTTTTTAATTTATTCCTTCAAATTTTCTTAATTTACAAATCTAATCCGATATTTTAATACGGTAATCCAGTATGGTACAAAACAATTTTGTGCCTTTTCCAGGTTGGTACTATACGAAATTCACAACAGTGCTGTACAAAAGGAGTGAGTAACAACAGGTTAACAAGCTGTTAATCCCTGTAGGTGAGCAAGCAATATTGTCTTGTTCCATTATGAGAATATTTAAGCACTGATATGTTAACATGCTTTGGTATAGAACTGGGATTGCAGGATAGAATGGTGACAGCATATTAATCCTAAGCAACAGTGTCATCTTTTAAAAAGAAGGGATTCATCTTATTTTGATCCACCATTGAATTCTTGCGTGTCCTTTCTATCTCTAAAGTGAAGAATACCAGAAATTATATGGAGAAAGGAATGAGGATACGATCTTGCTGTTTACATATTGTTCGAATGAAAGAAATAATAATCTGCTATATGCTATGCAGTATTCCCAACTCTGATTTATTAACTGCTCTAACAATTTCGGACAGGTTATCGACTAAATGATCAAAACTCATTATTCTTTTACATTTCTAGGAATACTGTGATCAGTTTCACTATTCTGCATGACATTGTCTTCTTCACTTAGAGTTCTCTGGGTGGTCAAACATCTGAAAGAAATTATTTTTCATTGGTTATTGTCTTCAAAAATCAGCAGAATGTTATCCTGTTCACTGACGGCCTTAACTTTGCTCTTCAAAATTGGTGCAGATAAAGGATATGGCATTGAAATGCTCAGTAGCTTACAGGCAATGCAAGCCCGGTACGAGCTCCATAGGCAACAAGAAAGCATATCGGCCATATCCAGATTTCGACTCCTCTTCAGAAGGAGTACCATATCCCTACTTTGGAGGTGGAAGCTCAAGCTCAACACCTGCATGGGATTTTACAAGTGGTAGTCACCATCATCATTCAGTGGAGCCGAGATTCAGTGGACTATTCAGCGGTGACCAAACCACTGGAGGAGTAGATTCTTGTGTAGTGCTTGAGCACGAGGATGTACCCAAGGAATGGATGGCACAGGTGGAGCCTGGTGTTCACATTACTTTCGTTTCTCTTCCTAATGGTGGAAATGATCTAAAGCGTATTCGCTTCAGGTATGTGCTAGATATATCCATCACTGCTTCCTACTTCAGGGAACTTAAAAGTTTTGTGAGAGAATTTGTTATGAAAATTTTTATGGATCAATTGCATATAAACTCATGAATGAACTTCATAGATGGGAAAAAAAAATTTGTCATATTCGATACTTAAAGGTGTTATTGCATATGTACAGCCCTGTTCCTCTGTCGAATATCTTGAACTAGTCAAATATTTCAATTACTTATGGCACCGTTGCCATTAGCATGGCAAGTGAAAAAGCAAATAAATTGCTAAACCTTGATATCTTGTGGAAGCACAAGCTTAAATTACTCGGACATTTGAATTTTGAAGCCGAGACATGTTCAACAAATGGGAAGCTCAGCGGTGGTGGGGTGAGAATTATGACAGGATCATGGAGCTCTACAATGTCCAAAAGTTTAATCGTCAAGATCTTCACACTCCACCAAGGTCCGAGGATGAGGTAAATGCATTCATATGTTAAATTCCTGGAGATTTCATAATGTTTTCTTTTTCTTTTCTCCTTTTTTTTTTTTGCATTGGATTTTTTCTCTGCTTTTCCTAGGCTTCATAACGGCTACCTTTAGACATATACCAGTTTAATAAGCTTACAAGCTAAAAACTTCTTTGACTTCCTACGTAGGCACATTAAGTTGGAATTATTGAGTAAATTGCCTATATGATTGTTGTTGGCGCTTGATATTATAATATAGGATGATATAAATCACATGCACATGCAGAACTTCAGATGTCAGGCCAATACAGGAATGTGCAGATGTTGTTTGACGGTAAAAGAAGATTCAGCTGTCAGTTGATATTTGAACAACTGTTTATCTCCAGTATAAACTTAAAAGAGATGACTATGTGCATGGCACCTTATAGCATGGCAGTCCATGGACTTGCTTTAATGATCAATGATTGAAGCATAAATGTACATGCTTCTAGGGAAGTGTACATACTATATAGGTTCTCTCATGCAAATGGGAAACATTTGCGTTCTAATGGATGACCGTTTTGTTCACCAGACAAGATATTCAACTTGCACAAGAATAGATTCTGCAAAGGACAGCCCCATAGCTCCAGCTTTCACACCAGGGAACTATCAGAGACATCCTGGAAGTAAGGAGCATTTTCCATCTGAACATTCCTATGGTGGTTACAGTATGGCTGGTCCGAAAGGTGATGCATCAAGGACAACTACCTCGTCTAGAGAAGATAATGCTAGTGATGTTGAGGCAGAATGGGTTGAGGAAGATGAGCCTGGAGTGAACATTACCATCAGACAATTAACTGATGGCACTAGGGAGCTCAGACGTGTCAGGTTCAGGTAGTACAAACTTGTATTCCCCCCCTTTTTTTTTTCGTTGGCCATCATTTCCTGGTTCCCACCTAGTTCATTCTATTCCTTTTACGCAAGGATTCAATAAGTGTTTTTTATTCTTCTTTTTAGATTTTGCTTTCCAATAAGGTAATAAGAAAACTCTTGTTCTGTTGACACAGTCGTGAAAGGTTCGGGGAAGTTCATGCAAAGCTGTGGTGGGAACAGAACAGAGAGAGGATACAAGTTCAATACCTATAGAACCGGAGATTCTAATCCTGGGGGGACTTGATTTCAGTACAAAAAGAAAAAGATAGGGAGTGGGGGGCGTGTTTCTTTTCCTTTCATCACAACAAAAACCCTCCTTTCTTAATCACTCGTAAGTACAGACACCAATGAAGATATTAACCAATTCATTATAGCTACGTCGATTATCTGTAAAGAATGACGGTTAATTTAAAGCACTCCAATTAATGATTCGTAATATAAAACAAGCGAAAATTAAAATCAAAGTTGACCAAAGAAAACGTCACCATAACATAGTAATTAATGGGGTACGCACAAAACCATCCACACCTGGAAAAAGAAGAAAAAACAAGCAGCTTTCACAGGTCACACCACTCGCATTTGCTACCATTATTAACAATCTCATTGTCGTCAAGCAGCAGCAAACGATAACACGCATATGTAAAATCCGTTTTTCTAAATCACAATGTAACACACACCCACACAATTCCGTTTGTGCTCTTCACATTTTGGTAAGTAGAAAGTAGCGACTAAAGTTTTTCATCCCACAACTCTCCTCGTGCAAGTTCTGGCAGGGTGGAATTGTTGAGACGGCCTGAGAAACATGTCACCAGACTCCCTAGTCCATTGTACTCCAGCTCTCATAGGTGGAGGCCGAGGCTGCACCAGAGACTGCCTGCGAGAACCAATTGCCATATTTGCAAACTTATCTGCCGCATCAGAAACCCCTCGTGCTGCTACTCTACCCTTGTTTACAGAAGCTGACAATCCACACGGCTACCAAGTCAGTTCTTATCCACAACAAATATACATCAGAATCTATATCACATTCAAAAGTTGGAACTAGCTCCACAATTCCCATGGCATAAATACCAAGTAAAGCGGCTAGAGCTTACAAGGGCTTTTCCTTCCTGGTGGTCGATATTTCGGTTGCCTGGTAGAGCTCTTCAATGATTTCTCTTCTTTATTTGCACCCTTCATTCGCAGAAACACCATAACATTACTATCAATACAGATGCCACATCACATACAACAATACAGGTGTTCCTGATTCCATAGTCAAAAGCATTTCCTTGGGACAATGTATAAAAATTTATTCTGATCGTAGAGAGTGGTTCAAGGCAATTATTTCCAATCCCTCTGAAAAGGAGAAAGCATTATTAAGAACAAAAGTTTACCTGGTTGGCCATATCCAGCTTCCGCTGCGCACCTGCAATATGATATCGACTGTGAAAATTTACAAGCAAAAGCATTTTAATTTAACAAAACATAACAGCATTTGTCCAAAATCATTTTGGGATGTACGACTTGACAAACTCAAAATTCTGACAATGTTGACAGTCCTAAAACTCATTTTCGCTTTGCCGACCTGTGCTCAAAGAAGCATTCATCTTTGGAGAATGAAAATTGTTAACAAGCTTTGAATTATTCATAGCCCTGGAATATCTCCTACCAGACTGTTGCCCTGATGATACCTTAGTCCCAGCTACAGATAACAGAAGTAACAACATATCACTATTGAAATAATACATCATTCATATTTGAGAAACAAACAGAGCAGATAGAATAACAAACCAGATGGAGGTGTTCTCACAACAGCTGTTCTGAAACGAAGTGGTGGGGGAGCATAAAAGCAACTCTGCAACAGTAAGGAGATCATTGAACTCTGAAAGACGAGACACTAAAACAAATTTAACAGTAAATATTTTTTTCATTAAAGAAGACAAAGACTGAATGCATAAGTCACCTGGAAGAATGGATGTTGAAGGGCCTCTTCAGCTGTAGGCCTCTTGCAGGGATCCCAAGAACAAAGTGCCTGCATATCCGGAAAAATAGGGAAGGACCAATGAGAAAGGGAAAGCATACAGGAACTTGTACAAAAGCAGGGACAAAATAATACAAGACTAAACCAATGGCAAACAGTACTGACCGTAATAAGGTTGATTGCATCATTACTCGCAGATGGTATTAGGACAGAAAGGTTTACACCAGCAAACTGCTACAGAATAACATTCAAAGTCATCTTACAACTTAATCATTCAAAATATATAGATTGTAAAAGCACCTCGAATTTTTAAAACGGCATGAATTTATTTGTTCTGCCAAGGAAAAAAAATAGCTTTCCAGAATTACAACTATTAAGAACAAACAACATTAAGAAATACTCCCCAATTTTCCAAATTAATCAGACATTAATAACCAAAGATTTTTTAAACGTGCTTCCGGTTATATGACATGGAAACAAACAATCTGACCTGTGGAAATTGATAGTTTACAGCTCTAGCAAGATCAAGTCCATCAGCCCAAGAATCCTCAGTTGGAGTGCCTATTACACTGCATATTTTGTAGATCTCATCTGCCTCACTGTAAAATTAACCGTGATAGCCAGTGAGCAAAAGGTAAAATAAACCTGCAGCAAGATCACGGAAAAGATAAAGACCTATACCTAGTACCCGGAAAAAGAGGTCGAAGAGTGAATAACTCAGCCATAATAGCACCCATTGCCCACATATCTACAGCAAAGTTATGTATCCATTAGAATATATGATACATATGTAATACGGTTATATTAATTGATAAAATGTAGAACATCTCAAACTGATCTGCTACTAACCAACTTTAGAACCATATACGAATGACTGAAGCAGAACTTCAGGTGCCCGATACCTATCATATCCACAGAGGAACCTTAGCATACCACCACAATGACTAGTACCACCAAAAATGGCACAAAGTTAAAAGAATAAGGGAAAGATAACATACCACCGTGTTGAGACATACTCGGTATATGGTGGTTGAGAATTTATTTCTCGTGCAAGGCCGAAATCAGCAATTTTAATTACATCCTTTGTGACCAACAAGTTCTCTGCAAGAAGTGCAAGTTATCAGTCTGATATTCCTAACTGAAAACACAAGAAGAAAAGACCCACCACCACCAACAATATGAATAATTAAGAATAGGCTATCTTAATACCAGAAAGATAACCATCTTAAATTGCAAGAGAAGATGAAAACCAAGGATTAAGATAAGAATAAGAGCAAATTCATAAACAATGATACTCGAATTTCAAAAATGAAAAATATTGTTGTATGCAATGACAAATAGCAGTTCATAGTTGAAAGATCATTTGTATGAGAGGACAGAGATTTTTTTAACAAGGTTCAACTTAGTTTGTCCCGTCTAGAACTACATTGCAACAATATGGATAAAAACTCACCTGGTTTAAGGTCACGATGGAAATATCCACGCTGGTGCATGTAAGCAAGACCTTGAAATACTTGAAAACACCAATTTCTGACCTCAGCTTCCAGAAATAACTTTAATTTGTCTTTAATGAGTTGGTAAAGGTTGCACTCCTGGAACACCAGTATGTCAAAACCATTGGCTCAATGGTATCCAATTTGAATAAATAGAGGAAAAGAATTTACCATATATTCGAAGACAAAATACAAGATATCATTTTCCCGAATTACTTCCTTGAGCTTCACAATATATGGATGATTCATTTTTCGCAACGACTTTACTTCTCTAAGATTTACGCACTCTTCCCATGAATAATACTTCTTCTTCATCTTTTTTATTGCCACCTGTTTATCATTGCCAAACATAAAGCAATTAAAACAAAAAGTCTATAACAACCTAGGAGTCATGCAAATACAATCGCACTTACAACTTCGCCAGACTGCTTATTAATTGCCCTCCAAACACTGCCAAATGTTCCATCACCAACTTCCTTGATTAACTTGTACCTGCATAAAGCATTCCTAATCTATAATTGAAGATCAAAAAAGAAAAAAAAAGAACCATAAAGTGAAAATTAACTGACCTGTCCATCTTGTTGTGAAACACAAGCAAGCCCTTTCTTTATTCAGAAAATAGTATAAAACTCAAAAAAGCTATATGTGACATTCACGATATATTATCCTTGGTGAAATCTGAAGAAAATCGAACAGCCTTGCTGGTCCAGGTAAACTCAACTAATTTTCTTCAATGACCATTGACACCAGGAAACCAAAACTTTTATCATGGACAAGCTCCACGGCATTAATCATCCCAATACCCACAACTTCAGGATACCAGAAAAAGGAGTGGACAAAGAAAGAGGCACAGTGCATAGTTACACCAAACAAAAAAGACCAAATGCAATGACTATCGGTGTCAAGGAGACAGAGACACCGATCTTAAAACAGTCAAACTAAACTAAAAAGATCCTGCTGATCTGGGTAGGTATTGATGAGTGGATTTCTGAACACTTTAACTGATACCCATCAAGAGCAACAGGACAATAGGTGACAAGCAAACAGTCTGCAGATAATTGAGGCAGCGGTTTTTCTAGTATTAAACTACTAATTAACTTCAATTGGATTCCTTGCAGACTTCAACCCTGCAACAACATCAACAACATATAATTAGAGAAGCGGAACAAAAGTTCAAGCAACAAACAAGATAATGGGTACAAGACTGTACTCCAGAACACGTATTTGCTATGAATTCAACCGGACGTTGTATCGGCAATGCACTGTTCAGTGTTCATATGAGTAGTTAGAAAATGAAAAAAAAATTCTGAAGCATTGATTAAAAGAATATGGATAAGGTATTTACTTCAAGAAGTGCATTAAAGATCCAACACTTATCTCACAATAACTTTGCATCACGTCCCCTATAGTCTTCATTAAACAGAAACTGACCACTAAGTGCAGTTAACAAAGGAAACCGAATGAAAATCTCCAACGATGAAAAATCGCCAGTCGAGCACTTCTTGGAATGAAAAGACCCGATACTGGTAGCAGCTTGACCAGAAAAAGGCATTCTCCATGTCTTAATAAAAGAAATTAAGCCGTCTAGATCCAAGTTCTGCACAACCTAATTAGAAGTGAAACAACAAAACTTAGTAAGCATCAGCAAGTGATCAGAACATACAAAAATAATCTAACTAGTCAAACAGTCCACATACACATCTTGTTCGTCTATTAAATACGAATGCTTTAAAAGAAAGCCCCTTAGAAAGTAACCTCGTTATAAATTGATCATATCAAACAGAATAATCTTATTCGTTCCTAAATATAAAAGCAAATAATGTAACCGCTAAATACACGAAAATTTTCTCAACCATTAGAAATACGACTAGCCGCCATAGAGAAGAACGGTCGTAAAGAATCGGATCATAAGGCATGCACAACCCAAGTGCTGGAGATTGTAACAATCACGGATCTAATATAATCCATGCCAAAGAAACACACTAATCATCACTTATAAAAAAACCGATTGCAACAAAATTAAAGTATCCGTGTGGATTACAAACGAAAATGAGACATAAAGCCCTAAATAAGAAAGGTAGATAACCTCGCAGATTTCAACCGTTTGCATCCAATCAATAACCATAAACCCTAATTCCAAATCGGAATGATGGCAACGAAAAATCCGAAGAAATCAGACACGAAAATCAAACCCTGGAAACCAAGAACAAAGATCGAAACGTCCTATTAAACGAAAAAGAATCGGATCGGAGTGGATCAAAAATCATATCAGATTAGATCCGAACAAAGCAGGAAGAACCCAAACAGAAACAGAATTAGAGGAAGAGAGAGTAAAACCTGAAAACCGAGCGGCGTAAGAAGAAGACCGTCGCTTAGGACGGAAAGAGGAGGAATCCAGTGCTTCTCAATCCCTTTGTTCACCTTTCTTTTATAACCAAAAAACATATAAATCTCCGTAAAAGCTTTTCCACACTTCACTCGCGCATTTATCTCATCCGAATATATATATATACGAATAGATATATGTATATATACCCCTCTTGTCTTTCTCTTAATTAAATCTTCGGTTCGGTGCGTACCAAGAAGATACCTAATTTCTGACCTGACATGGGTCCCTTTCTTTTCTCGCACTCATATCTCATCCTTCCTTCACCTGTACGACATGTCGTTTTTAGGAGGGAAAACAATCACTTTAAAACTCAGGCTCGATTGGTTAAAACTGTCAAAACCAACCCAACTTGTTCCGTCCAATTTTAGCCCAAATTGACCAAGTTACGGATTGACTATAGTCGGCTCAGCTTGTGGCCCGACTATTACTTAAAACGAAATTACTTTTCAATTTTTTTAAAAAAAATATATGATAGACTGAGTCACAAGTCAATCAGCCCGTGATCGGGTCAGGCCACGGGTCGACCCATTTTCACTTGTCGGGCCATGGGCCACTATGCTCGGGGTCGGGCCAAGCCAGCCAGGAGTAGCCCGGACTGGCCCAACTCATTGACATCTCTATGTTTGGTTGTGCAACATTTTCTATTTTTTATTTTCCATTTTTATCATAAATTTAAAAAATTAAATTATTTTTAGTTTAATATTTATTTAAATACATATTTTTAATTTTCAAATATCTTTAAAATAAATAAATTTTAAATTTATAAAATAATTATTTAGATTTTAGTTATTTATTTTAATAAAATATAATAAATTTATGTGAAATTAAAATAAAATATTTTAGCTTATTTATCTTTATATTGATTTAATATTTAATTATTATTAACAATAAAAGTGTAACTACAAAAACTTTAACAATTAAACAAAATTTTGTGATTAAAATAGAAATAAAATCAAAAAGTAAAAAATAAAAATAAAGCACTTTTACTTTTCAAATTTATTTACCCTTAACCACACCATAATACTCCATATTACATACCATTTAATTAGATGACTTCCAAAGGTTCAAAATCACAAAAAAATTGATAACTAAAGTAAAAGCATCAAAACAATTTTATGAAATTAGTTAATTTACAAACAAAAAAATTAATTAATTCAATTCGACTTGACTTAACAAATGTTTTTTTATGTACTAATTTATCAAATAAAATATGGAATTATAATGGTAATAACTAATATTATTTTTATCTTATTTTAACATTTTTTGCAATACTTGATAAATGAATGTAAACTAGCCCACAAATTATTCACATGGGATATTTAAAAACAATTTTTTTATTAATTAAGAATAAAATTATATATTACTCTAACTTTTTAGATTCCGCATTTTATTATATGTTGCTTTTATTTGTGACAAATGGGAAAGAGGTTGAGTGTTATTTGGCGGCCGATAGGAACCATTTAGTGAAGTTTTGTGGAGGGTGTCTTGGGTCAGGTCTGTAGTATTTTTGGACAAAAGTGAAGTCTGGATACATCCTTTCACCCGTTCTTAGCATAAGCTCCTACGGCGCTCTCACCACCTGGTCATGATTCGGGCAAACAAAGAAGGCCAGCGACCTCCTTTCTTTCTCCTGGTTAACCACTGTGCTCTATGCACACTACGAGAAAATCACGTAATAGTGTCGGAATATTTCCGACGGAAATCAGTCCGTCGCAACTTACCGATGGAAAGTAAATATTCTGTCGGTAAATACAGTATTTTACCGACAGAAAATACATCTGTCGGAAATACTGTAGGAAAAACTTTCGGGCAAAATCTCCGACGGAAAATAGCGACGCCAAAAGTCACGGCGACGGGAAAAAATGCGAGAATCGTTCCCGCAATTTAATTTCTTCGCCGATTTACCGACGGGAAATCTACTGTCAGTATGTGGCCTTCATTTACTGACGGATGTACATTCTGTCGCTATATCTGGAAGCAATGTACCGACGGAAACTTTATGCCGTCGAAAAATTGTTTACAGACGTCGTCGTGTTGATGAAGACGAGACGATACACAGACGGCATAAAGTTTCCGCCAGTAACTGTCTCATCTTCGTCGACCATTCGTTGATATAACCCTAGTATACCGGCGGAATGTCTGATGTCCGTCAGTAACTGTTTTCATGAACAAATATTACCGACGGAACTAATATTTCATCGTTTCGTCGGTACACTTGCCGACATTTACCGACGAGCAGATGATATTCTGTCGGTAACTGTCGGCAGCGAAACCTAGTTTGCTGACGGAATAATTTTTTCGTTGGTATTTGAGTTTATACCGTAATAAAAATGCCGCGCTTTTATCGACGGAAAGGTCTTGTCCGTCCGTAACTGTCGGCGGACCCGTATTCTGGAAACCTAGATTACTGACGGAATGTTGTGTTCTGTCGGTAATCCACCACCTATAAGTCGTGCCCGACCCCCTCCCCTCCCCTCGCATCTTCATTTCTCTTCTTTCCTTACGGTTCAGAGTTTTCCGACTTCTTCTCTCGCTTTTTCTAATAGTGTTTCGATTATTGTCTTAGTTATCGTGCGTTGTTTGAGGTAAACTCTCTTATAAGTGTATTATTTTACAAAAAAAACATGTTTTTAGTGTTAAACGTGAATGTTTGGTTAGGTTGAGATTATACATATTGCGTATAAAGTGTTCGATAAAATGCCTTTTATGATATTTGAAATGTTTTTTGTAATTTTTGTTTTAATTTG
>JAOTAY010000001.1:17472427-17482701 GCA_025629805.1 Erythroxylum baracoense
ATATAAATTCCTTACTTATTTGGTTATTGCAAAAGAAGATTTCAAGTTATAGGAATTTGTGATATAACTTAATTATTTCAGTTTTGAAAACAAATTATCATAAATGAATTATTATTATTATTATTATTAGAAAAGAATGATTTACGGATCATGGAGCAATGCATTCATAAATTTTAGGACAAAAGTTCAACCATAACATTTTTCAATTATTAAAAAATGATATATTGGCTATCTATAGAATTTATATTATATTATATATATATATATAAAAAGAAGCTATTTCTTTATGTGAAGAAGTCACATGTGCTTTGTGGTCTACGTGGAATGTTGGGAGTTATAGTGATTGTTCGTCATCTCGAGGTCTGGTTTGATGAGTACCAGAGCTTTTTCTGGCAAATGAGTATCTTCTCCTTCTCGCCGCCTTTTTCAGTGCCCTCTTCCCGGCAGCCCCACCTCATGTTCTTTGCTATGGTGGCTATGGAGTCCACGAAGTAGCTTGATTCTCTTATAATCACGTACCCTGTGGGCCTCAGGATTCTGTCCATCTCCAAAAGCACGTACTTCATATCGCATCTGCCCATGCACAGCAACTATATCTTGTCAGAAGAACTCAGAACCATACATCAGATTTCACAGCGAAATGTGTCCTTTACGGGGCCAACAATTATTAAAGTATTAGTTTAGGCTTTTGTCCTGATCAGATGGTTCTGTCTTTTGTATCTAGGATTCTTTTTGTTCTACTGTACTGTACTAGATTTCCTAGTCAGTCACTGATCATCAATTCAACATTTTCAGGGAACTCAAGTTCAATATTTACCTGTGGCTTTCGGCAGTGAACAGGCCATCGAGATGGAGGAGATCATAGGTTCGAGGGTACGTTGAGAATGCTTCACACCTGAAAATAGCCAACTGATTAAATTTATCATTCCATGTACAGCAAAAGGATTCCCGATATTATGTTGTCAATCTTAGGATTTAAGTGTGCATAGAGACTTACCAGTCATGGTAAGTTCCAATGAGGCCTCGGTCGTAGACCACAGGAAGTGTATTTACACCGTGGGATGATACCACATTCATGACCCACAGAGGATCATCAATTACAGCAGCAGCAAATCCTCCATAAACCGTATTCATGTCCATCACGTTTCTTATCTTATCGGTTCCAATTGCTGGTACTAACTTCTTATAGTGCGTTGCTCGAATTTTCCACATGCTGCCATCATGCTTGAAAGCACTAATACTCCCACCACGAACTTCTGCAATGCGTGACGGTGTAACGTGCAATCGCTCTGGCCATTTAGGAATGGATTCTAGATCTGATTTTGCATTTTTTGGGTTTGGAACGACCGCACATGACCGAAGTGGAGTGTACCATGCAGAATCAGGCTCCAGGCTATCATCACATTTGGAAGGGTAGGCATCAGGAGTGGTAAGTTTACTATAGCAACTGTCATCTGAATCTTTCTGCCAGACAGCAATATCCCCCTTCTTATTATACAATTTGAAGCACATTGCAGTAAGCAGTTCTTGCAACCTTTCATAATCTGATCTCTGCTCATCTATGGTAGTGTTCCACCCCTTCCAATGGTTTTCGTAATTTACTGGAGGACCAGAAAGGACCCAAAATCCACCAGGACGGAGAATTCGATGAACTTCCAGGAGATAAATTCCACCTGAAAGCAAAATTCTACTGTCAGGAAGAGATAGCAGAAGAATGCTTGCATTATGTCAAACTTTGAACTTGAAAAAGAGAAAGGGTTCGATAACAAGTTTTTTTTCTCATTAATCATATCAAGGAATAAACTGACACTCCCTAGCCCTTGTTTCAGTGTCAAATTCAATTACCAAATTCTGTCCACGGGATAAGGCATCTGGAACAATGAGCCATATCAAATGAGTTTGATGGGAAGGGAAGGCGTTGTGTGGAAATGATGCCAAGAATTGCAGGAATTCCACGTTCTAATGCAAATTGGACTTGAGCTTCATGATTATCTCTTGGAGCAAGAGAAACTGTAAGGATTCCACGATCTAATAGATCACCTCCCCAGCTAGCAACCTGAAAATAGAAACTAGTAAGATCAATAGTTTAAAGTTAATAGAGATTGATGAGCAGCAACATATGAGAGGCAGGGGAATCCAATTTATAGACTCATGGATTGTCTCGTTTACTTGTGTGGTTAGCTGCAGAAACTGGGAGGAGAAAAAAAGCAAAGAGAGCAAATGATGGAACTCACCCCACACCCAGTATCAATAGCAGTTCGGACAGTTCCGTCTTTCATCTCTGGAATCAGATCCTGCATATGATCAACATAGGCACTCACTCCATTTGGAAACATGGTCCCTCCACCTGGAAAGAGGAACTTCTCCCCCTGCTTTCTTAGCCAGTTCTGATTGGATTTCTGTTTGTTAATCCAATCGTACGGTACATTCCTGAAGTCATACGTGAAGTAAATTAGATGAGACTAACCAAAACAAGAAAAACGATTTAAGGTGACACAGCCAAGAAAATAATTATACCTATACCAACATTCATCCCTACTCTTTGGCCATTTGATTGGAGGCTTGTATCCATTTGGTGGAGGAACCAAGCATTCCTTCTTTTCAAATGGAGGAGGGCAGTGGCGTTCCATGAAAGTTAGCCTGTGAAGGCCATACTTCTTCCACTTCTGCACAACAGATTTACAACATGAATATAGCAATTCTACTACAGACAGTCTTGAAAGTTCTTGATTAGTTTATAGAACTATTTGTCAAAAAGAAGGCTCATACCCTCGGATCTGTACATGGAGTGTAGTCTTGATAGTCTATAGTGCATTCAGGAAAGGCAGTGGATTTAATTTGGAGAGGAGTACCATCCTTGGGAGTTTGGACAGACTTTTTTACATCCTTAACATTCTCGACCTCGACACTATTTCTATTAGAACAAAAGATCCCACCAAGGTAAAATGAAATCCCGCACAGAGCAACGAACAATATCATCCTGGGAAGAACCTTGGCCTTCTTATCAGGATGTACAGCTGGCTTTTCATCTTTATACTTCATGATTCCACACCTCAACAATTATCTGCAGATTTGCAAGTCGTCAGTTAAAAAATGACGGAACTGTAAATCTAAATTGCTATTTGCTGCTTTCTAACACAACATAAGAATATAGTTTTTCCTCTTTCTTAGTCACAGTGGAGAAGTCTATATACTGACGACCATATACAGTGTCAAAAACCAACCTTTAATAGATTTTTAACTCAAATGTATAGACAGAACATCGTATGTTCTACGTGATCTCAAGGAAACTAACAAGAACAGATCACCAAAGTAAAAGAAAGGCTGAAGATTGGACACAGGAATCAGGATCGAACAGTTCACAAAAGCTTCTGGTTATCTGAAGCATAGATCAAGCGAATGGAAACAGAACTTGCTCTACGAAGCCTAACCGAAGATGAATTTGTTGAACCAAAGTCAAAAGAAGAGAAGTGCAGAAAGCAAGGGAAATAAGTGAGTAACATCATCTATGTAGTGGTCCATGTTAAATTCTTGAACTTGGAAGAATCGGAAAAGCTGTGTAACGTACGAGATCTGATGGCAACTACCAGCGTTTGGTTTCCTTTTCCATGTTAATTTGGTATAATGGCTCTCACATAAAACTATTTCTCTATGTGTGTCTTTTTTTCTTTAACTCGATTATGCAAAGCCAAAAAGAAAAAAGACGAAGCCTTGGATCTTCAGGAAAAAAAGAAAGAAAAAAAGAGAAACCAAAAGCTAATGCTAAACAACAGAAATAGAAAACAACAATCCACACATCTGTTTCATCATTTCCTTGAGAACCAAGAAAAGTTTTCATGATTTAGTTGTCACCAACTTTCAACAAGGGACGTTCTCTGTTTCTCAAGCATCATAAGTGGTGACTATGACGATATAGCCTCATAAAGAATAATAGTCGTCAACATAAACAAAGCGAAATTAATTGACATTGGAAGTTAAGTGTAAAAAGGCAGCCTCTTCGACGTGAACATTCTCTAATTTTTATTAGAGTGATAATATTACAATCAAGAAACAGCAAAAGAAAACAGGAGAAATGCGAAATGGGAAATGGTAAATGGTAAGCCAGCGAAGGTCAGATCTTCAGCCCGAAACAATAAAACAAAAGAAAACCTGTGAAAGAGCGAGGACTAATGGCAAATGTTCAAGTGATGAAGAAAGAAAAAGAACAATCCGGGAAGAGATCAGATGAAATAAAAGAATATAAGTACCAAAGAAATGGAGACATTAAAACAGAGCACAAGAAGAGGAAATGCAAGCGGGAGCAAGAATGTCAAAGACTGTACCTTTCTTCTTGTTCTTTTCCCTTCGCTCTAATCCTCTCTAAATGCACAAAAAGTGAAAGACTTGTGAATTGTGATAAATAAGAGAAGAGAATGAGATGAGATATCCTGTCTGAGAACAGAAAGAAACAGAGGCTAGAGGTAAAGAGATAGATAAAATGAGGCAAGACAAAAAGCTAAGAAATAGGGATGTGCATTCAAGACTTTGTGAGATCTACCAATCTTTTGACCTCACACACATGCACGCTAACTTCCGTTTGCTCTATCCAACCTTAAATGACTCCCCCTCGTGGCCTTCTGTTTTGCATATCTGTCCTCTGCTTTGTTCTTTTTTAACTCCGTTTTCCTTTTACTTGGCTGTAATAAGCCACACCTATGGCTATTTGTAGACGCAAGGGTCAAATCGGTGAAGCGAGACCACAATCATTTCAACCATTCCCTAAATTTCATGCACATAACACCTCCCAGTGTCCAACTCCCGGAAACTCTCTCTCTCTTGGAGCTCACAGTTTTATTAGAAGACTAAGCATGTGAAGCTGTGGACTCTCTTCTTGTGTTTAATTATAGATTAGAGGACTTTTGAAGAGACACACTTCTCCTGTTTTTCAAGCCTGCTGCAATCCCATTGACTGACTTTGTAAACAAAAATGAGATTAAACATATATGTTAAACATTTGAGTCTTTGTCACAGTCGTTTTTCATAATTAGGCCCACTGTAGTACTTGACTGACTGATGTGTAAGCTAATTTATCATAACCATCTACCATACGGCAATGGATTGGTCGGGTGTGGGCCGTTTATGACTCGGACTATCCCAGAATCTGGTTTTATTTTTGACTATATTTACCATTTTTGTCTAATTTTTAATTTGATATTCTATTAAACTATCATTTAATCCAAAGTTCAGGCAAAACCCCAAAACTTGAGTTCAATCCCAAACTCAATATTTTACATAATCATTATCAACTGGATGCTTCTTTCTCTTTCAACTTACGAAAAAGATATATAAATGTCGGTCAGATTCATTATTCAATAGTCAACATCGGCCCAATTGTCAATTGTTTGACAATGGTTATTGTGTATTATATGAAACCATGTTCAGAACAGGTCCAACAAAAGCTCAACAGCTCACTGTATAAGTTTAGATGCCGACTCTTTTAATTGGGGCTTTTATTTCTGAATTACAAATTTTGATAATATAAATTGTCGTATAAAAATCCCGACTACGACGACGATGACGACAATAATATTAGTATAAATTTCGCTGACATGCAAATTTGGGAAAAACAATTTAATGGTCTGAAATGTTGGTCCACCGACACTACTAACATTTTTGCTTTCTTCGTTATGATGACTTTATTCTTTTCCCTTGTCACCCTCATGCTTTTAAAAATGTGTAGAACAAAAGATGCTTGCCGGCTGCCACGAGCGATACACCACTTGCAGACATGTTACTCTAAATGGACTTATTGATTAGCATTAATTATGAGTTATTATAGTCAGTCCTCTACATTAATGTCTTAATGGATACGGCATATGGATACAGAATCCTATAATCATTACTTAAAACAAATTTGGTGGTAACGAGTTCACTTTCACACTAAATGAAACTTCTTGTAATCGCTTTCACACAAAATCACTCTCCTCTCATACTTACACCTTAAGCACCCTGTACGAGTAGATGGAGAAGAAGATGCATAAAAGACAAGCGTCTAAAACAATGAAAGACATAATGATTTCAAATAGTATAGGACTATAGAGGTGCAAAGGCAAAGAGGAAAGGAAGGTGAAAGGGAACGTGGACCTCTTCCTTGGCCGTAACGACATGCCTCATTCGTCATTTGGGTGATAGTAACAGGAACATGCTAATTGCATTACCTGTCTCCTTCACAAAACGTAACATGTCATCTCCTTTGTCTTATGGACAAGAACACATGCAGTCGTAATGGGCGATCGACCCACCTCCTTGATATGATCCTATCATTTATCACTTTGAGCTTCCAAAGCCGACTTTCGCCCTATCCTCTCTTTGTTGATTTCACACACACGCACGCAAAGTGTAATATGTATACTAGTTTGAGAATTAGAAAAGGGAAGTTAAAATTTACAGGATGAAAGAACTAGACAATCAGATAAGACAGGAGAAGAAACAAAAAAAGATTAAATATCCAAAGATGAATAGGGTTGAAAACTGATTGAAGTGGCATAGAACCACTCAACTTTGTTCTTTTTAACCTATAAATACTCCAAAATTCAAAATTTTAATAAAACCTCAATCAATATAAAGTTTTTTAAATTAGATTATTTTTAATAAAACCTCAATCATTTTAAATTGGTTTAAATTAGATTTAAATTTAATTTTTTTAATTATTAATAAAACAATATCATTTTAACTAAATTCCAAACCTAACCTACTGAAATATGATCCATAGATACTAGGCCAAAATTAGAGTTCTATGCTAGATAGTTGTTGAACCTGAAAGGGAAACATCTTTTGAAGCTTGTAACTACATCTTGAACCACTACAAGAGAGTGATTCGAGATATTAGGAGGAAGAAATGATGCTTTGCTCAAAGGGGAACTCAATAACCATTTACCAGTGACCATAGCTCTGTCCAGATCCTTTATAATATGCCATCTTCGGCATGCTTATTACTCCAACTATAGCATAGGCCCTCAGACTTAAGGTTTATCACTTCTAATTCCCTAACACATTCCTTATAGTAATTATTGAAATTTCTCAAGTAGTAGTTCCCTGCAACTTCTGAGGCATACATTGTACAGTTGAAGTCCCCCAATATCACCCAAGGTAGATTACTTTGTGAGTTTGATATTTTGTACCTGAGATTAGAATTATAAACAAAAGTAGTAGAATGTTTATCTTTACATGACACGAAGACTTTGCCATAATATGAGAAATTGGTTCGTTAGAGTTATTGTTACACTTATCCAACCCTTGTCGCTTTTCAATTTGAGTTCCTCTTTTATACATGTTAACTCATTGTAATCATCTCTAATAAATATTCTTCCAGTCATGAACCATTGCTTTCTTGGGGTCTTCAACATAGCTTCAATTGGTATGATACTCTTGAGTACGTTCCCTTCACCAAGTCTGAATAGTAGGATTGTATCACGCAATTCCTGATCTAAATCAACATCAACACATAATCCCGCATAGCTAATTCTTTCTTAGTCGTAATCATCTCATCGTTTTTTGGCCTAGATACTCAATCTTATAGTGGACCAATACTCTAAAGGAACTCCCTACAAGTTGATCGATAATGGCACATTCTCATGCTTAATGTGATCTAAATTTATTCATGGTTTCCATAGCTAAATGAACAAAGGACTATATTGTACATGTCATGGTCCAGCTTTAAGAATGTCATTAACGCAAGTTTCAGGTGTAAACTTGAAAATAAGCAAATTATCCTCAATTAGCAACACTAGAACCAAGTCTTTGGTTCTCCATAACTTGAATGCCAAACCATGTAACACTGGAAACACCACTAAGGATGACTTTTAGGTATTTTCTCCATATTTAAACGGTCCACATCAAGAGTCACCATTACGCTTCCTTCAGCACATGTTGGATGAACGTACTACAAGATGGATTCAGAATTCTCTCATACTACAACTGTCTAGCTCAATCGTGGGTTTATTTCACTCTTTTTTAAACTAAAAGCTGATGAAGTGCCTAAGAGGGAGGGTGGTGTAGAAAGTTTGCCAAGCAAAGGTAGGAATGTAACTAGACAAGGGGAAGAGTGGGGTTAGGTTTTTAGACATGATCAAAAGAGAGGAAGTATTGTGTTGGCAGAGTGAACAATAGAAAGTCAGTTACTATAAATAGCAACAGAAGGGAGCAGGAAACACAAGAAAAACTAAACTGCTCTTAGAGGTATTCTACCTCAAGTTTGACTTTCACCTTCAGCATTATAGAAGCCAAAGGAGCTAAGGGACCACTAATGTACCCATCTATGACCTGCAAGTGCCCAGAGAATTGTGTTTGTAATAGGGGGAGGGCGTAGCAGTAACAAGATGAAAAGAAGACTTCATAAGGAAGGGGAAAACTGAAAACTTTAAGGATGGTACAACATAGTGAGTACTGTGAAATAAAGAGACATATTGGAAGATGAAGAAGGTAAGGAGTAGGGCACGAGATTCTTGACAAGAAATAGCGATGACAGCTGGATCCAAGCCCATCCTAATTGGACTCAACTCGGCCTGAAATTAACCAGTTGTCTTGAGACCGGACTTTTATAAACAAAACACATTATCGTTTTATATTTTTAATTTTTAAAAAATTCAAACGGGCTTAGTTTAGATTGTTTCAAGCCTAGTCGAGCTCAGACCTATTATCTCGAGCTTTATTGAGCCTCGGGCTAGGGCTAGGCTTCAACTGTAAGAGATCGGTCCAAGTTCAGGCTTGGAGTGCTCGGCCCATTGTCATTTCTAACAAGCAATTTATGGATATATTTCAACTAGCTGGACGAGGCGAGAGGGTTTAAATCTTTTGTGCCATTTTTTCTTATGCCCTCTGTTTCAATAGCATCTCACCTATTCAATTTTTCTCTTTCTTAATTATTATATGGTTGGATGTTTTTTGGTATATGAAGAAGCAGGAAAAATGACACAGAAGATTTGAATTTGAGTGGAGAACGGGAAGAGAGAAGTATGCTCGCTAACAAGTTCTTTCTATTATCTTTATTTTTAATTTGATAACAAAAAATTCAATTATTTAATAAATTATTAATTGTGTATATCAGATTAAAAATTATGTATATCAAATATATAACTTATTGAATGAACTATTTCAATCTAAACCACAATATTAATTTTAAAAGATGTCTAAATTTTTAAATATCATACCATTTCAAAATTTAAAAAATGTCGAATATAATCCTTCTTATTTAAATTATTTTGAAGAAAAGTTGCTAAATTATAGACTACTTGTTAACTTGAGTGAGGGTAAGTAAGAAAATAATTTAGATTTTATTAGATTTTCTAATAAAACAATTCCTTTTTTTCTTAAAAAGTTAATTATTTTATAATTGATTATCACCTTAAAGATTTGGTATATGTTTTGTGTGCAAGTTTTATTGAATGTGATGGCTCCTTGTGCGCACCAAACACGAGGCTCCTTTTTCTGAAAAACTAAATGAGATTAAACCGTAATTTACTCCTCCATCGTTCAGTCGGGATGAGGTGTGGAAGCGCCTGAAATAGGCGATTCTACCTTTTTGAGTGCAAAGAGTGCAAGGAAAGTGAAGATTCAGTGTCTTCTAGAATTTATGTTATATGTAACCCTGTAACGACAAACTCCCGCTGTCTGTGTTTACCACGCACCATTTCCAGTTTCTTAGGAACGAAAGACATTTTAAAGGTAAATTTTCCTTCCCAAACACCACCCCATAAGCCATAACACGATCTCCGAATAGTACAATCTTATGTCTTTCTTTTTTGTTCCATTTGGCTTCGAGTTGATTTTTGTTGGGCATTAGTTAATGATCTTATTAGATTTGATTGAATGAAAAATGAATTTTCCTTTTGCTTTGTATTTCTTGATCACTGGTGTTGGGTTTTCCTTAACTAGTTATGCATTTGGTTGAATTGGTTGTTGTTACGTGATTTGAGGTTGTATGGGGTTGGTTTTGCAATTGAAGAAAAGCTATTTGGGGTTTTTTAGTTTAGATCGTTTGTATTTGGGCGCTAAGTGTGATAGTAACGGAGGAATTACTGTTATCGTTTAGCTATAACACGTGGTTGCCCCTGTTTTAAGCTACCAGTTTCTTGCGGAAAACTGTGCGGAGTCTTTCTTTGTGCTGCTTCTCAATCTCAATGTGGTAGAAGTATGAGGCGTAAGTAGGTTTAGATTTAGTGATGTAGGACAGCTTAGAGGTTGGGTGTTTAGGATATTTCGGTGGGTTAATATTAGGAATTGAAGGGTAGATTTCT
>JAOTAY010000001.1:17482801-17495432 GCA_025629805.1 Erythroxylum baracoense
TAATTATTTCAAAAATTCCAACAATTCTGGAATTTACTAAAATACCCCTGAATATGCTATTTTGCATTCTGCATCATTTAGGAAGTGGATTTTCTTGGTTTCTGGGTTGTGTCTTTTTAGTTCTCTTAAGATTGTGTTTTTAGAATTAATTGCTGAATGATGAACATTCAACTGCACTCAACATAGTTCTGCATTATGTTAAACATGTGGCTTTGTCATCTTCTGTTGGCTGTTGCCTAGACATACAACATTGGCTTTCATGTTTAGACTTTACCTGGTTATGTCTTTGGGCAACTCCAATTCAATGCTTGAACTGATTTACTTTTGAACCACACATTTTCTTTTGTTGTTTTCTCCCAATATTTCTAGTTGTGATTATTGTTCAATTTCAATATTGAGTTATAATATGAAACTGTTAGATGTTTTGATGATTTCTTGACTTCAGTATTAAGCTCATTTAAAATGTTAGGTTCCAAGTTGCTTGCTTTTGTTTATCCAAAAAAACGAGTTTATAAAAGAAATGAAAGAGAACAATTCAATAAGGACTAAATCTACTTCATCCTAAGTTTTCCTTATTAAATAAGAACTTATTACATATAGTCCTACTGGTTTAAGACTTTATTTAAGAATAAGAAATCCTTACTAGTTTAGGATACAATTCTAAGCCTAAAATTAGGGTTTTCAAGTAGAAAGTTTGATGCTTTCTTCAATAGCAGTTATTAAACCCTCCATTGTTTTCTCATCACTAAAACTGCAGCACTTTTAACCTGAGTTTCCACCGACCAAAATCCTAAAACTCCTTTGTTGCAGAGAAAGACCGTATTAATTTTGTGAGATTGCCTGCAGAGAAGTCGACATGGATTTTTTGTTCAAGGTAATGAATGAGGGCACACCTGAATGCAACTCTGATGAAGGCATCATTCAAAAATGCCCATTCCTAAGAAACATCAATAAGCCGACAAGTTTTTCATTGTCATCTTTGAATTGTCCCATGCCTGTAAGTTATTTCTTCCAAGTTAACGTCCATCTTATTTATCTCAGTTTGTGCGCTAATTTTGAGGTACCGGAGCTGGTTTAGGATTTAACATCAAAACCTGCCGTGTATTTCTTCAGGAGCGTGGAGTTAAAGGCCCTATATTTGAAGATGGTCTGAATTTTGATGCTGCATTTAAACTCTTTCATGGGAAAGATGGGATTGTCCCGCTTTCAAGCAAGTCTAATTTTCATTCTGACTTTTTGGAACCTGAGCCTGCACCTCAGTTGAATCCATTATTGGCAAAAACGGCCACCATCAGTCTATCTGTTTTTGGGGCTGGTTGGCCATTTAGCTTTGGTTCTTTTAACGATAAGAGGAAAAAGCAAAAGAAATCTGAATCAAGCAACAAGAGAGATCCATCTTCTCAGGTGAGACTACAGAGACAAATATTGCCGCTTATTTTGATTTTGATCGATTCTAGACCAAATTGGAGAAAAGAAAGGCTGAAAGGTTTTTTTTTTTTTTGACATATGCGTTGAATGATTCCTCTACTGCTAAATTTGGGATGTTCTAATCTTGCAGAAAGGGAATAACCTAAAACACGAGGCTCTAGGAAATGAGTGGTTAGAAACAGGTAACTGCCCAATTGCAAAGTCATACAGAGCAGTCAGTCGGGTACTGCCGCTTGTAGCATCAACTCTTCAGCCGCCTCAAGGAATGAAGTTCAGATGTCCACCTGCCGTAGTTGCTGCAAGGGCGGCCTTGGCGCGCACAGCCCTTGTTAAGGCTTTGCGACCTCAGCCATTACCGTCAAAGATGCTTGTAATTGGTCTCCTGGGGATGGCCGTAAATGTGCCTCTGGGTGCGTGGAGGGAGCACACTAGGAAATTCTCAGCATCCTGGTTTGCAGCAGTGCATGCAGCTGTGCCCTTCATAGCCATGCTTAGGAAATCTGTAGTGATGCCCAAAACCGCAATGGCATTGACCATTGGAGCTTCTATCCTTGGTCAGGTTATTGGTTCTAGAGCAGAGAGGTACCGACTTAAAGCAGCTGTGGACAAGGAAAAGGTGGCAGAGCATACAGAGACAGCTGCTGCGGTGTCAGTATCAGGCCAGAATCCAAGCCAGTCAGATGGCATTATAATAGGCAGTCATTGTGGCATTCGTATAGAAAGAATGACGTGGGATCCACCCGCTATCAAGGCCATTAGACCTGCTGCTTCGTCTACCAGCGTGTGTTACTGATTATCAGAAGTTGCAAAGAACGCTATTGGAATAAAGAGACTATTTCGAATCGGTGATGGTACGGCTTGGTGAACTTTAGCATATGTAAAAGCTTTTGATTTCTTATTCATTTATGTATCTTTAGTTGAAACTCTGGTAATACATGATATTTCTGTATCTTTAGTTGGAATGCATGATATTTGAGCAAGAAACCAAGGGTCTTTCGCAGGGCAAATTTCCTAGCTCACACCTTTTGCATCTAAAGCAAATAATAACAGTGGAGTAGAATCCATATCCCATATAGCAGTTCAAGAAACTTGGGAAACAAAGAAGCACAATAGAACCAGGATATAAACTAAAATGTAAAAAAAACCGGGTCTAAACAAAAACAGAGAAGCTACTCAAGGTTCAAACATTTATACAAATTAAGCTCTAACTTCCTTAATATTAGGCGACTTCAGATCACATACCTTGAAAAAGTATTTAATACGTTTTGTACAAAGTTCAACAGCATTCATTTCCATTGACATCAGAAACCACCCAACTGTTGCCTCGACATGCCTCCAAATCTCCCACTTGAAATGCCACCACCACCATAAGCTGGGGGAATAGTACTTAATCCAGGACAATCTCTTGCCCAGTGCCCGATTTGATGGCATTTGTAGCATTCACCAGTTGCACCACCCATAACAGCTCCTGAAGATACTTTATTAGCATAGCTTCCAGCCACAGATTGGCCTTGTGTATTCATTATACTAGGACAATTTGCAGAGCTATGACCTGTGGCCCCACAGCTGCTACAGCATGGTTGAGCACCCGAAGTGACAGTTGTAGGAAACCCAATGTTGTACTGGCTCCCCAAATACTTGGATCCCGGCACTCCACCTTGTCTGTTAACAAAATTCTCAATCCCGGTGCTTTTCCCTCCAGGAGTGCTATAACCATATTCTGCTTTGGAAGCAGAACCAGAATTTTCTGAATTGGACTTTTCCATCAAATCCAGAAGAGACCTGGACAAGGATGAATAGTTCATCTTTTCTGCTTTGACAACAGTAGACTTTACACGCTGTTCATCACTGAATGTCTCTTCTTTTACTTTCAACTTAAAGACATATCTAGTAAACAGGACTTGACGAATAATTTTTGAAAAGCTCTCATCATCTTGATTTTCATATTTCATACAATGCAAAACTTTTGCAGAGACACCCATAATCTCCTCACCACACTCCTGAAATGCTGTCACCCATGTTATGCCAGTATGATCCTGTATCTGAATCTGAAGTATGTACCTATAATCACATGCATCCACAGACTGATCACACTTTTCGCATCGCCACTTACCATCTCCGTTATTTGTAACCTTTTTACTGCATGGCCTATCTCCAGCCATGATTGGACAAGCAGTATAACAGAAATTATCAACCTTTATATATATAACAGTTGCATTGACAGTGATCCAATCTGGTTTTTCAGAAGTGCCTAGCCTCTCGTCCTTAATTTGAGAAACAGTCTTTAGAACATCTGTCCTGCCCACACTTGAAAGTTCCTTGGAAATAGAGACAGTAGGTGTGTTCCTCCCTTCCTTGTTAAACCAATCCTTTAGCTTCTGAGCCTCAGGAAAATCCGGTTCAATAAACAGCTGACTTGTAGAGATAGTTCCCACTGCCTTACCATTGAAATCACTGACCCTACCAGATTTCACAGCTAGAACTGGAAAGCTCCCCGTATCACACATAGTTTGTAGCATTTGCCCTTCTGCACTGCAAAAATTCCCCCACAGGGTTATCTCAACACTTCGTCCAGACATATCTTTCAGCTGGAGTGCTCTCTTTTGAGTTTCTGAACCATTTTTCCTCATTATTGAAGTTGCAGGAGATATAGACGATACAACGCCAATTACATCCACAACACTATTATTATCCATACCCTCAACATCACTTATTGGACGAAAATGAAATTGCTGCCTTGGGATTGAACTGTCATCATCAAAGCAGGGTTGAATAATGGAACTGCTCTCTAAAAATATTTCGAGATCATTACGAAGGTGGTTAAAAGTCTTTTGAGCAGGTTTCAAGCTTCCCTTGGAAATTAAGTACACCCTACCAGCTTCAATCTGGTGGTAAAACTGATCAGCCACAGCATTGAAACAAGTTACCCTGATTTCTCCGCCATCAGAATCAAGTAGATCAAAAGAAAACACCTTCCCATCACCACGGGGATTATTGTAGTGCCTTAATTCTGACTTTGCTGTCACCCTGGCCTTAATTGTCCACCTACCCTGGTATGGATTCAGAGCAGCAATTGGAATTATCCTGGGGGGAGCTTCATTCCTAGCCACTGGTCCTCTGTTTGTATACACTGGAGGTGGTTGCTGATAAGATGAGTGAGGAGGTGGTTGCTGATAAGGCCGTGAAATTTCTGGTTTAGGATTGCGGAAGCCAGAATTCTGATTGCCGTATGAAGAATTTAATGCACCAGACCCAGTAAAGCCAGTAGCATTTTCTGCTTTCTGGTGGAATGCAGACACATTTGTTGCAGCATATTTTCCAGTGTCATAATTACCAGAATGAGAGCCACCGTAGATTTGATCTATGCCAGGGTTTTGCACAGATGCCACCAACTTTGGGCTCCCAACCATGCCACCAGGCGTATTGTTAACAGATGGTCTAGGGTTTGATGAGAAATTCCCAGGTTGCTCTGTAGATGGAGGAGCTGCAGACTTTTGAACTGATATGGGGTTTCCAATAAGAGCACATTCCTCAATTATCACAGCCAATTCAAGGATGATAATAATCCTGCTCCCAGGTAAAAAAAATCGTCAACAGGAATATAACAAACTAAACAAACAATAAATAAATAACAGAATTTCTCAGCCACTTCCTCAGCAGTGTATCAAAAAAGGCTATCATATGAATGCATGCTCAAGCTAGATTCCTTAGAAAGGGGACTTTCAAATATCTTACATTTTGTCATTTCCACCATTTAAATTCACATTTAAGACAAGAATCGCATGGAAATGAGATGCAGACAACATTAAAACTCAAAGGAAAAGGAATAAGCAAAAAAGAAGGCGAAATATTTGACCAGTGAAACATTACAGAAGTTCTCTCAGATTCCAAGAGAAAACCCCCACTAGGAACAGGAAGTTTAGCAAGAAAAATGCTTGTACAAACAAAAAATAATGATACATAATAAAGGTCAATGCATCTGGGAATCTTGTCTTATGAAACCACATAGGAGACTGCACTTTTCTACTTGATTCAAAAAACAAATAGAAATTTGACTAAATAAAAGGAGGCATATTATTCATTATTTTCATAAAATTTTCAGTCTGCATTTTGTTTAGGACCATACACACACCAGCACTATCATGACATATAAATGGATGAACAGGCACCACATTGCACTCTGAAAATTGACAGTGACTTCTACATTCATGACCAAGTAATTCAAAGAACAAATCTTCTATATCAACAACTTCGCCACCTAAATGAAAAGGATACAAAAGGCATTATTCCTATTGTATCTATGTAGCCACGAAACTGGCATCTGACACCACCATCAAGATATTTTGGATATGTTCTTGTCCGTACATTTATACTTGAAATAGAAACTTGACAATCATTGGAAGCATTGGGTAAAGAAAGAGCTCATGCGTCTTCATAACCAACCAAACTTTCAACTATAATGAGAATAGTTATTAATTTCTTCCTGTGCCATGACATCAGTTCCATGTAGCTTCTCCCGACAGATGGATATTCAGTGCACTAAATTCTATTTTCAATAATATAACTTTCCCCAATTGCTTCAGAACAGACGCAAAATAAAAAGATAAAAAGTTCCACATTCAGTAACAGAATCACAATTTGCAAATTTTGGGTGTAGCAATATCAAACCAATCACCACAAGTCCAAGATTAGACTCTCCTCAAAAAACTCTCTCCCAAATGATTTAATCATATGTCCATCAAGTGAATTCAAAGTTCAACCATCTAAATGTTTAATCAACGAAATACAACACAAGAATTCGAAAGCAATTGAACTCACATGCGACCTTGGACGGTGGTACACGTGTACTGAACCAACTGCACTACGGAACCAGGCCGCAAGTGACCGTCTTTAACCAAGTGGTTAATCTGAGTGCCGAGCATAGCCTGTTGCAAGTGCGTCCCATCGGAAAGCACTAGTCGGAAACGGTCACTCTGCTGCGGTTGTTTCGTCTGCACTTGCTTAAGCTCCGTTACCTGAAGCGTCGGTTTCAGCTCCGCCGCCGTGACGCCGCCGCTTGTGATCCTCGCTATCGCTCCCTCAGTCAGATTGCTCATCGTCAACTTTTAAACTATAAGTTACGTCGCTTTGACGGCTATACGCGAGAGATCGGATCAGTGTTTGAAGACTGGAGTTTAAAATGTGAAAACCAAAATCCTAAATTTCAGAAGCCCTAAAATGAGAGGTCTCTAGAAGACTAGAACTGGCGCTTAGATAGCGAGAGGCAAGGCGGGAAGTCTCGGTTTTTGGGAAAAAATGCTTTTACGTTTATGGACATGAATCGTCTCCAAATTACCTATTTTGTCCCTAGTTACGAATTGACACGGAAACTTGTTCCGTCCGATTTATATGTGGGTCCCACATAAGTGGATGGTTTGGATGCACTGGGACAGAGTTAGGCCAGAGTTGTTGGGACAGAGGATTTGAGGGGCCGATTTATGAGGCAATCGTGAGGTTACATATAATAGAGAGTAAAGGGGTTCTTAGACTGATTCAACCTTAGTAAAAATCGGTCCGATTTGTCCGATCTAGCTTGACATAGCCCATGATTCATTTAGATGGGTCACAGGTTGATCCTGCTTGACCTGTAATTTGCTCATTATTTTTAAAACGACGTTGTTTTAAAAAATATTAATTTAAAAAATATATAACGGGTCAAGCCAGATCAAGTATGAATTGACTATTCCTACTCAAAATTACTTCTAACGAGTACAAAAGATATAATGATGAGTTACATAGAGTGAAAATTCTCTTTAATTAATTTTTAAAAATTAAAATTTAAAGTTTTTAAAAAATATTTATGACTTTTTATTTTTCATAAAAAGTTTTGCTAAAAATTTTCCTTAAAAATGATAAATAAATAAAGTCGCTCATTAAATTACATATACATTAATTAAATATTATTAAGATGACTATTTAACTCAATTATTTAGTTTTAACTTAAACCATAATCAAAAAGGCTGAAAATTTTAAATAATTTAGTCTTAATAGGTTTTGCGACAAGAAGATTTTTATATCAAATAAATGAATAAAATAACAAATAATGTCAGTGGGAAGATGGACTATGATGAATTAACTTAATTGGAAATCAAGTTGGTATGAATAAAAAGAAAACGACCAGGTGAATAAGGGATGTGATCTTCTGTACTTATTACCTTGTACTAATTCTGATCCACGCAATCTCATCCATATATTTATCTAGGTTTCACATAAGTCTTATATATTTATATGAATGAGATCGCGTATAATAGGGTTGGTACAGAATAGTGGGTACAGAAGATCTGTCTCCGGTGAATATGAGCATGATTTTTAACATTCATAACACATTATTTTTCTAAGACTTCCAAAACCCACTTATTAATATTTAGTTTTTATATAAGTTATTTCATTATATATTTATCTTTTGTTTATTAATAATTTAAAATAATATCGTATTAAAATTTAATGGTTTAAATATAATCTTATTTTGAATTAAAAATAAATAATTAATTAATAACAGAATAACTTAACAATAATATAAAAAGATAAGTAACAATTTTGAAAACATGAAAACAAAAATGAAAAATGCATATAAACTTATAGTGCCCACATTGCATATCAGATTGAGATGTGAAGTGGCGGACAAGTTTGATTCCGCAAAGACCACTGACTACTTCCTCACTATTTCATTTTCCACTTCCGAGGATATTAGAAAAACAAAAGGTAATCATAGAGCATATAAATTGACATATTGCATGCAACCTAGTACTCCTACATTTCTACCATTAGGATTTTCATCAACACAGGTGTTATGCTCCTACAACTATTTGTGAGTTCACTTCTTTTCTTTGCTTTCTCGCTCGTAAGTAATGCCACAGCCACTAGAGGTTATGCCTTTACAAATGAGACAGATAAGCAGGCTTTGCTTGCCTTCAAAAGTCTTGTTCAAGAGGACGCTAATGGCAGTTTCACAGTCCTGAACTCATGGAATGACTCTGTTCATTTCTGCAATTGGAAGGGTGTTAGCTGCGGCCGCAGGCATCAAAGAGTCACTTCTTTGGACTTGCACTCCCTCAACTTGGTGGGTTTATTGTCTCCAAGAATAGCTAACCTCACCTTTCTCAAGTTGATTGATCTGAGTGACAATAACTTTCATGGTGTGTTACCACAAGAAATTGGTCGACTGTTTCGTCTACGCCATCTTGCTCTGGCAAATAATTCCTTTCAGGGAAATATCCCTACCAATTTGTCCCAATGTTTGAACCTTGAAACCCTCATCTTGTCTCACAACAATCTTCAGGGAAATATTCCTCAAAACCTAAATTTTCTGCTTAAGCTTTCCGAATTGTATCTCCATAACAACCATCTTGCAGGAAAGATTCCTCCCCTTGCTAATCTTTCCATGTTGGTTCATCTTTCTTTCGGAAGCAATAATCTTGAAGGATACATACCTGATGATATTGGTCGTCTGACCAACTTAAGGTTCTTGAGCTTGGCTGACAATAAGTTGTCTGGTATGGTTCCAAACACTATATATAACTTAACAACGATCCAAATTTTATCAATTACCCTGAATTCCTTGAGCGGACAGCTTCCACATGATCTTGGAATTTCACTTCCAAACCTCCAGGAGATGTATTTCGGGGACAACTTTTTCTCAGGACCCCTTCCATGGTCAGTCACCAATGCTTCAGGACTCAAAATCCTGGACATAGCTGCAAATTTTTTTACAGGCCCTATACCCAAAAATCTTGGGATCCTTTCCAGATTAGAGAAACTTGTTGCCTTCAAAAATCGACTTGGAGTTAATGGCGATAGCCAAATGAGATTTCTGACATCCTTAGTCAACTGTACTCAACTGGAAGTGCTGACATTTAGTTACAATAAGCTTAAAGGAATTCTTCCAAGGTCAATTGCCAATCTCTCCTCAACGCTCTCTTATCTAATGCTTGATGGAAATATGATATATGGAAGCTTACCTCAAGGCATATCAAAACTGGTCAACCTGCAGTTGCTTGAACTAAATGAGAATAATCTAAATGGTAGAATTCCTGATTCAATAGGAGAACTTACCAAGCTGGAAGCAGTCTATCTTTACGAGAACATAATCTCTGGTAAAATTCCTTCTTCTTTTGGCAACGTTACTCGTCTAATTATTGTTTCCTTATATGGAAATATGCTGGAAGGAAGTATTCCTGATTCCTTAGGTAATTGCACAAACCTTGAAGGACTGGACCTTTCACTAAACGAACTTTCTGGTATGCTACCAGAAAGTGTGGCAAATCTGTCGTCACTTACAATTGGATTGGCATTATTCAGTAATAAACTATCAGGAAAGTTGCCAATGCAAGTGGGAAACATGAAGAATGTTGTGAGGCTTGCCTTCTCAGACAACGGATTCTCTGGAGATATTCCAAGTACCCTTGGTGATTGTCCATTGCTAGAGGCATTATATATGGACTACAACTACTTCCAAGGACCTATTCCTTCATCCTTTCAACAACTGAGAGGTATTCGCACCCTCGATCTTTCTAACAATAATCTTTCTGGGAAAATTCCCAACTTCTTGAGCCAAATGCCACTGATTTCCTGTTTAAATCTCTCCTTCAATAATTTTGAGGGGGAGATTCCAAGAGCGGGAGTGTTTTCCAATGTTAGTGCCTTTTCAATATATGGAAACAAAAATGTTTGTGGGGGAATTACAGAACTTCATTTACCTCCATGTCCAGTTAAGAAGGTAATAAAGAAACAAAGGAAGCATCTTTCTCATAGGGTAATTGCAGCAATACCTACTGTGACTGTCTTCATTGTTTTGCTTTTAGCATGTCTCTTTGCTGTTTATTTGAGAAGGAGAAGGTCCACGGAGAAAGCACCACCTTCCTCATTACCACTAAGTCATTTCCCAAAGGTCTCTTATGCTCAGTTAAATGAAGCTACTGGTGAGTTTTCTTCAGAGAACTTCGTTGGGGAGGGAAGATATGGCTCTGTTTACAAAGGGGTCTTCGAAATTGAAGAACAAGTCATTGCTATCAAGGTGCTAAAGCTTCATCAACCAGGAGCCAACAGGAGTTTCATAGCAGAATGTGAAGCTCTGAGAAGGATTCGACATCGAAATCTTGTCAAGATCATAACTTCTTGCTCAAGTATAGATCACAAAGGAAATGAATTCAAAGCTCTGGTGTTTGAGTTCATGCCAAACGGAAATCTCGAGACTTGGTTACATTCAATCTCAGATGACGATGAGCTCCAACAAGCAAGAAACTTGAACTTTATTCAGAGGTTGAACATAGCAATAGATGTGGCTGCAGCATTAGATTATTTGCATCATCACTGTGAAACACAAGTTGTACATTGCGATTTAAAACCCAGCAATGTTCTCCTTGACAATGATCTAACGGCACATGTTGGTGATTTTGGCCTTGCAAAGCTTCTTTCAGGAGATACCAACAATTCTGTAGGCACAACCAGCAGTTCAATAGGCGTAAGAGGAACAATTGGTTATGTTGCTCCAGGTAATTCTCAAACTGATAGGCAAAGAAGCTAAATAGTATATGCAACTCATAGTTATGTCGAACTTGCAGAATATGGATTAGGAGGAGAAGCTTCAACGAAAGGTGACATATACAGCTATGGGATTCTCCTGCTTGAAATGTTTACTGGAAAGAGGCCAACTCATGAAATGTTCAACAATGATATGGGGCTCCATTCTTTTGTGAAAATGTATCTACCTGATAAAGTGGTCCAAATCAAAGATCCCAAGCTCTTATTGCCACAAGAAGATGATGGTCCTCGTTTCTCAAGAAACAGAGCCAATGTTTCAAGGATTCAACATCAAGAATGCTTGGCTTCAATCTTACAAATTGGGGTTATATGTTCTTTGAATTCTCCTGAAGAAAGAATGGATATGGCTGATGTCCTCACCCAGCTGCATGCTATTAGAAATTCTTTGGTTAGTGGAAGAGGAAGAATGTGAAGACATCTTTTTTTCTTTTCTTACATGTAAATCTTGAATTAATTAATATGAAAGAGCATAATATTATAACAATTGATATCTATTATGATAATTAATATGGACTAGCATACAACTATATATGATAATTAATATCTATTATGATAATTAACATCTTAATTATATACATGTGACATTTGACTTCATTTATATAAAAATTATTGTTAAATATGTTATAGGTTTTTGAATCTATTATTTAATTTAGATTAAATGTAGTCATTAGACTTGTGATTTACCAAAGAAATGTTAAAAGTAGCTGAAAATTTTTAATCATGATTTTTTTTATCTTAAGTAGTTAATTTACTAAATGACTCAAATTATAAATTATTTCATGTGTTTGAAATTTTATTTAAAGTTTTTTGAAAAATAATTATATTATTTAATTTTTTATTCTAAAAAAATGATCTAAATTTCACATTTAACAAAAATAACACTGTTTTTTTATTTGAAATTATCAAATTTATTAAGTGAATTATGTAATATAAAAATTACTTTTTGTGCGTTTATTTATTTAATGAATATTTAGAGATATATATTGTAAATCTTTTCATTATAAAAGGAGTGCCAGCCACAAGTGACGTTATGGTGGGTGAAAGCTTATCTCTTATAAACTAATAGATTCCAAACCATTTTCATTGCTATCTTTACTCTTTCATCCATCATTCTATCACTAATGAGATATCTCTTTCTATTTCTTTATTTATGCCTGCTGAATGGATAAATCTACCATCTTTGGTTTCGTCCTTTTATATATATATATATATATATATATATATATACACTACACATACGTATAGTTTCTTCAACCATGGACGCATAGTAATGTGGTGCTATGAGGCTACTTGTCATGCAATATGATTGCTAAACTTTGTTTAAGCATTAAGAGATATAAACTTTATTTCAAGGCTCTAAAATTTGTGTTTGAGAATTTCGTAGTTGTATTTTGCTTTTGAAACACTTGGAGCACTTCTTACTTTGAATATACTGACATTAAGTTCTACTTTCAAAAACAATAGAGAGTCTCTCGTTATCAATGTTTTAAAAATCAGACTGGTGATTGAACCGAAGAAATAACTGATTCAAGGATCAATAGTTCAACCGGAATTCAACCGTGATCGAACCGGTGACTAATAAATATATAAAATTTTATTTTATATATTATATATATAAGATAAT
>JAOTAY010000001.1:17496933-17530761 GCA_025629805.1 Erythroxylum baracoense
GGGACTTCAGATTTTTGGGATGACCTAGTTAGGAGTTGTTGTATTTCTTCCTCTTTCATAGTATCTGTATTAGGGTTGTCTGTATGTACAGACTGTACATTTGATGTATGAAACTGTTGAGTTTGAGTAATGAAAAGCGAAAGATTTTGGTTTTAAAACTCTTGTGATTTACAGTTATAGCTTTTAATTATTTAAATGTATGTGATGCTATGTGGAGTACTGTAGTGAGCGCACGTAGCATTCCCTTATCTTAGGATATGTATCGGAATGACCTACGGGCGTCCCGGTGCGTACCCTAGATTAATGGGGTGTTACACAACTGATTTGCCATAACTTTAGAAATGATTTTGTACAAAACATTGCAAAGACTAATAGGTCGAAACTCTGAAACATACTTAGTATTTTTGTACTTTGGAATCAAAACAATGTTTGTATTATTAATGCATTCAAGATTAAAATCATCATTCCACCAAGCCTGTACGAGACCAATAATATCATTGCCAACAATATGCCAAAAACGCTGATAAAAGATAGCATACATACCGCCAGGCCCGGGAGCTTTGCTAGGATGCATACAAAAGAGTACATTCTTAACTTCTTCACCAGTGGGAGGCGCCATCAACTTGTCATTATCATCGGAAGATATTTTAGGCATAATGCCCTCAACAACATGCTCAAGTTCAGACATCCCTTCAGAAGTAAATAACTCAGCATAAAACTGCTCCACCACCCCAGCCACATCACGTTCATCATCTTTCCAAAGCCCATTGGAATCCATAATGCCAAAAATGTGGTATCTTCTTTTCCTTCGTGAAGCTTTATAGTGAAAGTACGAAGTATTTTGATCCCCATCCTTTAGTGCTGCTATCCTAGCTCTCATATGCCAGTATAACTCGTTTTGACCATGGAGCTCCTTTAGAACACATATAATATATTTCATTTTGTTAAGGTTATGTACAGTAAGCGTAGAGGCTTGTAAAAGAGACAGCTCTTTCTCTGCTTTTTTAATTCGCCTCGACAAACATCCAAAAGTATGAGATGCCCAACTGGACAACAATTTAGAGCACCTAGTTATCTTATCAGGGACATTGTTTGACCTCCTCTGTTCCATGCAGCTTTTATCGTATCCTCGCAGTCAGGAGAGGTAAGCCACAGTGTTTCAAATTTAAACTTCTTCTTCCCATTCTAACGTTTCTGAACCATAGGCATCGTATTCATAACAATGGGATTATGATCCGAGCAAAAACGAGAGAGATGGGACACCTTAACTTCCCCAAACATAGATATCCAAGCTGGGCAGCCCAAAAATCTGTCCAATCGTTATCTTGTGATCCTACCCACCTCACGCCCCCTTTCCCATGTGAAAATGCACTCATCATATCACAGATCAACCAAACCACATAAGTCTATCGCTGCTCTGAAAGCATCCATACAACGTTCCCCTCTAGGAGCTCCCCCAAACTTCTTATCTTCGCTGATTATTTCGTTAAAATCACCAAACATTATTGTAGGGAGTGTACTATGCCTCTTAATTGTATACAATAGATCCCAGGTCTTGTGCTTATTCTCTTTTTCCGGCCATCCATATATACCAACCGCTTTCCAAGAGGGATTACCCATATCATCATTAACTATCGCCGTGAAGTGGTGAGGCGAATAAGACACCATATTAACATCAATATCCCTCCACCAAAAACCCAGTCCTCCCGAGTTGCCATTACTCCCTACAGAAACCCCTTTATAATCACACTGGCCTTTACATTTTTCCAAAACACCGTGAGAGATCATCGTTTCCATCAGAAAAATGATGTTTGGCCGCTCTCTCGAGCACCAGCTCCGAAGAGTGTTTTGTGTGTCGGGGTTGGCCAATCCCCGACAGTTCCAGCTGAAAATTTTCATTGTTGTTCACGGGGTTGGTCTGAGCCAACCTCCGCTACTTACACCATTGTGATATCAGAAGAGGTAGCGACGCCCTTAGAGAGCTTAACCAAAATACCATATTCCGCATCTAAATCCATTACATCCCTGTTAGGACTATCCATTTTCCTTTTACCCATAACGTGAGTATATGGCTTCTCCGTCTCAGCAAAAATCTCGAAGCTCCTTTTGTTAACCTGAGCCTGCACTAAGTCCTGTTTATTGCGAATGTGTATTATGCGTCTCTGCTGAGGGGCCTGAACAACAACATCAGTAGTTAAGCTGGTTTTAGGGTGGTCAGGCAAAGCTTGCACTCCTGAATTATTCTCTTTAGTGATCAGCTGCTTCTGAGGATTACCAATATCAGAAGAAAACACAGTTTCAACATTCTCAGATTCCAAAGTCGCATGCACCCCCTCATTCGATCCCACACAAACTTTCCTTAGTGAGGTCACCATCTTATCCAATATGTCCTTATTAAAATCATCTTTGTAGTCATCAAAATCTTTCATCAGAGACCTAGCGCACGAGACAGCCTCGTTGGGTTTAACTGATTTAGCAACTTCCTTCCATGGTGACGCCCGAAGCCATTCCCTGACCCTTTTTTCACCATTATGTTGATCAACTCTATTCTTACAATCTCTGTCTCCATGTCCCAACCTTGCACAGAAATGGCAAAAGATAGGCAATCCTTCATAACGGACATCAACAGTTATAATATTTCCATTCGATAACTCTATTTCAATTTCTGATAGAAGCGGTTTACTTAAATCAAGTAAACTCTGCATACGAATAGATCTGCTCACCAGAATGTGCTTCGGATGATGCAGTTTCACGAAAAGTCCTATTTGATTGCCAATAGCTCGTAGATTATCAATGTTTGATCTGCCATCAATAGGCAAGTCATATATTCTAACCCACAATGGTGCATGATTAATACGTACCTCATATAGCTTCACGAGACCATCAATCTCATGTAGAACAATTAAATGTTTTACAAAGTGCCACGACCACGGTTGATTTGCAAGTACCCGTAATTTGTCCTGTATACTTTCAAAGTGAAACATGAAAGTCTTCCTTTCCTTATCAATTATTTCACCCACAGCACCTTCAGTTGGCTGCCAGGACGAAAGCATAGTGTCTATGAAAGCACGAAGACGACCATCACACATTTGTTTCTCTGCGCATATGCGAGCCATTAGACAGTGTTGTGCCTCGGATTGATCGGTGTACGACTTTGCAGGTTTCCATGAGACTCTTGTGGAAGTTGAACCGGCATCAACAGTAGAAAGATGATTCAGATCAATATTATGCTCTGGGTTTGTCATGACTAGTGTAGAAAACAAACCCGAAGATGGAAGATTGAGAGATATGGAAGAGAAATGAATCAGGGAAGAGAGAGGAGAAGAGCCTTGTAGCTCAAGTTATGTTTCTTGAACTACAAGGAGGAAGTCCTAACGTCGTAGGAGCGAGCCTCACGAAAGGAGGAACTAGAGCTTCAATGATAACAAATCCAATGGTTTACATAAAACAAGGTTTCTTTACTTCACGTACTTAGATGAGTAACAAATTGACGATATTCTCTTTGTTGAATCCATATTGATATTATTGTCATGCTTCTAGATTAGAATCGCCTAATTATGTACTTCTTATAAATCATATCGATGTGTTGTTTGTGTATAATTAGTTTGGCTATAATTGTTGTTATGAAAGTATTATGGCATGATTACGCAGTTTAAATGGAAGAATGTTGAATTAATCAATGTGGACTAACATAATCTCATGAAAATGAACCTCTTAATCACGTATATGTGACTTTTGGATCATTTATATAACATACATTATATTACTAACTGTGCTATGAACCCTAAAGTCTATTCTCCAATCTTAGAAAGGCCTACTCATTGAATTCGTGACCTACCAAAAATGACATATAACCTAATTCATATGTCTTTAATAACCCACGGTGATGATGACAATGGATGTTAATGGTGGTGTTGTGTAAAGAGATTGGAGAATTGGAATCAAGGAACATAAACTCTTCCATTATAGTTTATTCTTGTAAAGATGGATTCTATTCAATTTCCACCATCGTTATAAGATATTCTTTTAACCTTATTACATATACATATTCCAAAGATATAAAATTTCACTTGGATGGTTGAGACATTAAATGTGTGATTATATGTGTTGAATCAAGTTGGTATTGTGCATTCAATGTTAATGTCTAAAGTCCAGCATTAACTAGTCACATTCTTTTTTTTTCTTAAAAAAATCAAAGATTTTGGGCCTTGTTTGATTGAGTTATTAGTAATGGAACGGTATAGAACATAACACACCTCTATCGTTTGATTGATGGTTTCATAATAGAATGGAACGAAACGGAATAGAAGTGGAGAGTCTCATGTTACGTTCCATTCCATCATAAACAGTAAAAATAAGAAACCTTCGATTTGGAGGGTTTAGGATGGAACGTAAACTAATAAATACATATTACCTAATATACCTTCAATAATTTTCTTACTACCAATTATTTCTTCTAACTCTAACCTCTTTTTCCCCAAACTCATTTATTACAATCTATAAGCTTATCGCCCTCAATAATATTATCATATTATTAATAAAAATAAGAAAATTAATAAAATTTTTATTAATGAAAAATAGAAAATATATAAAAATTATTCTTTAATTGTTGTATATATTTTATATAAATAAAAATATAAATAAATAATTTTTAAATAAAAATCACAAATAATAGAATAAAATTTATTAAATAATTGATAATAATATTTGTATATAATTAATAATAAAATAATAAAATTTTATTATTTTTAAGTAAAAAATATAAAAACACAAGTCATAACCATGACTTTTTAATTAGATACAATTTCGTTAAATTTCTTGCAACAACCATTTTAATATTAAAGGTATAATAATTAATTTGTTATACATTACATTCTATTTTATCCATCATCCAAATAAAGAATCACTGCTTTACTATTCCAAACAATTTTTCATCGCGTTCCGTCTCATCAATTAACATCTAATCAAATAATCCTTATCATCATTTAGCCGCCAAAAGAAGGACTCCGACGACTGGTCGTATTTGTCTTCCATTCTTCGTGGGTCCCACGTGCACTCTCAAAAAAGATATTTCTTTCCCAGTTTTGTTACAACCTCAAAAAAGTCAACAATAATAACTCCAATTTATAAGAAAAAAAAAAGGATCGCCAAATTATTTAACATAATCTCTGATTTATCTCCGATCACCGGACAAATGGTTCCGGTGGCCGGATCATTATTGAAGAATAAGTGAAAACAGCAGGAGTTTACTTGTGATTTTTGATTTGAATAGAAAAATGGAGCCTCCTCAAGAACCCGAGAATAGGAAGATGGGTTTGAGACACGTAGTGTTGCGATTGAGTTTGGTGATTTTATTCCCAATCTATGCTTTCTTTTTCTTGTCGTTTTCGATCGTACTTGTTGCAGTTTTGGGCGGTCACGTAACGATTTCTTATCCTTTCTCTATTCCCTCTCAGTGCAGAATAGTTTCCAGTAGTAAGTTCTTCTCTCTCTGATCTTTTAAATTGATCATCTTTCTGGGTTTAATAGTACTGTTAAGGTCTTCCTTTTTTTGTTATTGAAGTAGAGGACTTTAGTTCTGCATTTGTTAATTCTACGATGTGAAATGTGTGCGTTAGGTCATTTCTTAAATTCCCAGTGAAATCTAATGTCTGAAAGTGTTATTGAGAAGAGTTTGATAAATTTAGCTTTTTCTTTATGTAATAACCAGCTTCCAAGCTTCTTCTTGCTTTGAGTGTGTTGGCTCGTGAAGTATAGGAGATGTGTGGTGGAACAAAGAAAAGCATCTATTGTTGTTCTGAAGGGGACCGAGTTTATAGAAATAAGTTATTAATTGATTCAGCTCATCTGTGCATTTGGGATATGTGATTATGGTAACCATTTTCCTTGATTTTTTACTCTTCAGTCCTCGTCTAATGTTAGCTTTCATGATAAACCATAGGAGTCTCTGCCATGTTTTTTTCTTTTTCTTGGAAAGAATTTGCTGAGTCTGTTCAAGTTAGCTTGCTATCTGAATACACAAATTTGTTATCCTCTGTCGAAAAGAATACTTGAAGATTCAATTAGTTTGCGCAGGCAAATAAGGATAGGGTTAACTGCACCCAATTAAGCTCTTTTTCAAGAAGTGAGTCGCTGGAAAACTGGGTTGATTAATTGAGAGTGAATCTGATGTAGCTATCCTACACTTGAAAGAGTAAGTAAGAACTTTTTGCAAACAATGAATCTGACCAGAATTAGGTTGACCTATTGAAGGAGACTGGGAAGTTCATTACAATGTACACACTGAGAAGGCAACACACTTGCCGATTGGTTAGCTAATTATACTCACCTATGTGTTTGGTGTCCACATATGAAATTGACCACTGTATAGGGCATTGGATACTTTTGAGCAGGATCCTATCTGTGTGTCTTGGTGCCTGTTGGTTGAAGATAGATAGCTAATTGTAGTTTAAGCGTCTTCAACTCCATTACACTCAAAGAGCATAATAAAGAGATATCAGTAGGAGCAAAATGTTATTCTTATGCTTTTTGGTCATTTGGTTAGAAAATGTCGGTCATTATTCCCTTTGTTCTTAATTTCATAGATTAGTACCCTTCCTATGTATTGAAACTCAATGATGTTGAAAACATTTGGCAGACCTGCTCACAAGCCTTTTTTTCTGGTCTCTTAAAGTATAGAACATGGAAATATTTTAATATGTCATATATATTGATCCATCTTACTCATTAATTAGTTTGTCATGTGCCATCTTAAATGCCTTTATGAATGTCTTCTTAGATCCAGTCAAGTTATAAATATTGCATTTGGTGAGCGGCAGTGAACGCGATATTTATATGATTATTGCAGTTACAGAATAAATGAACCACATTTGAATATGCATTTTTTGCTGTTGACACTCTTACATTAATCTCTAGTTTTATATTACTCCTTTGGGCGAACTTTCTGCATGTTGTGTTTGACTTGGTTTATGGTTTATTCTTTCCTATCTGATGCCTTTTCCCATATTCTTCAGGTGTGGATCTCAGATTCTCCAAAATCTGTGAACTTGGAGTTTTGAACTACAAAGCAAAGAATGTCTTTCATCCTTTTGAAAGAAGTAAATTTCGATGTCGCTATGATTACTATTGGGCATCAGTGTTTGAGGTGATTATAGATTGTGTTTACTTTATATTTAATTTTTCTCCGAGGAATTTCATGATAATATCCAAAGCTTTACGTGTTTACATGCAATTTTAGCTCTGTAATATCCAAAGGTTTGTTGCTTCCTGCACCGTTTACCTTTAGCTTGTGACAGTGAGAAGAAGTGAAATTCTATCTCGTGTGTCATTGTTATTGAATGAAAGAGAAAGGAATATAGAAGAAATCCTGTATGTTAATTCCTATGTTAAATATTTGGTTCTAGCCTTCTTTTCGACAGTGATTGATACTAGGAGGGAATAGATTTTTAGTAGAAACACATTTGAGACATCATATGACAATGAGAAATAGTACTCTTGAAGGTTTTAGACTTGTTTCCGGAGGTTTTTCTTATGTTTTTATTTCCTTGTGATTTTACTCAACATTTTTCTATGTTACCTAAGGTACACAAAAAGCAACCTCTAATCTTCACACATCTGTTTCTGCAATCCATTCAATAAGCTTCTCCTCAATATAAATATTATGACTTGTCAACTCCCATGGTATAATCCCAATATTGCTAACAAATTAACTTTTTCAAATAAACCCGACGCAAAGCTTAATGTTTTGCTGCCAAAAGCTAGATCTGGATAGGGAAATAATGTTAAATATAACTCATTAATGTTGGTTAATTAGCAGTTGAGCCAGGATAAAATATGGAGATAAAAAAATGAGGGCACTAGTAGTGGTAAATAAATAATGATAGCATTTGACTGTTTTTTATTTTCTTTCCTTAAATGATGCATCAATAACGAGGATAAGATGGAAAAAGAAGCAGCTTTTTCCTTTTTCAAAGATCAATACTGGTTGAACTGTCCAGTGACCTATTGTCTAGAGTGCGATAAACACCAGATAAAGTCTGTTTTCTGTGAAGCTATTCTCAAACTTCTGCGTCTGGGTGTTAATCATATACTGGATATAGAACTTTAATTATAATTGGCACTTTACGAACTACGCAAACTCCTCAAACTTTTAATTTCTGTGAAACTGACAGGTGGAATACAGGGATCGTTCTCTGGGTCGGAGATATATGGCATTAGCAGAAACTCCAGATGAGGCCCTTCCTTTGAATTGCAGGCCTAGTTTTGGTGCTGCATGGTTGACTAAGAATAAATTTAAGGTTGGTGTTATAGAGTTTCAAATCTTTTGATGAGTTGTAGATGTATGGAGCTGAATTCAACCAACAAAGACTTAGCTTCACATGCCTAGCTTAGACATTATGCAAAGTAAAAGAATGCTAGATTCTGGAACATGCGCCCACAAACACAAATTTATGTGTGTTCTTGGGAAATTAAGTTCTTGTTCAACAAATAACCATAGTTATGCATTTCCTTCTCAGGTTAACAAAACTTATGACTGCTGGTACACAAGTGATATTTCCAAAGTGAGCTTATACCGTGATGACATTTTCGGTTGTGGAACAAAAGATCCATTTTCTATGAAGATAATTGGACATTATTTCACCCAGTGAGTGGAGGCTTTTCTATTCTTTTTAGTTAGTTCCCCCTATTTCTGGTTCCAGTGATCTACGTTGCTGTTCTGATTTATCAAAAGATTGTGATAAAAATATGAGTATATGGAAATGAAGGATAATCGATGAAGATCATTGAGTTAAATAGAAATGGAAGAGAAAGAGAAGACTAAGAGAGATGGAGAAGCTGAAGAGGAGAGAAGAATAGGGAGAAAGAAGGGGAAAGTGGAAGAAAGTGAGTTTTGGGGGAAGAATTTAAGACAGAAGACGAATTGATACCTCCACTTAATATGTCCAGACCTGCAAAATCACTTGCTGCTATATTTTTTATAGGAGTTAAGAGCAATCCCAGAAAGATAAGTACCTTTTAAAATGATAATTTCTCATATTCAAATTAGCCTTTATCAGATTAAAAAATGTCTAGCAGAAAACACGCTAAAGCGGTTGGTGTGTCAGTATATCAGTTACTGAATTACCTGGCATGCTCAGATGTCTTGAACTTAAACGTCCAGTGGGAGTACATCTGTTGTCTTGTCCACAAAAAGTTGTTGTGCCATGTAGTTTACAGTTCTTAGTTTTGACTTCTCTTATTCCTCTATTTCTTTCAAGTGGGGCCTTATAACATTTCCCCTTACAGCTGAAAGTTCAGGTCCCTCAAATATTGAATATGCAGTTTTCTGTATTAGTGGAACTTCATTAGGTTGTGAATATTATTTACATGCAACTTCTGGCATTTGTCTGTTTATGGTCCTTCATATCTGAACTGTTCCGTGGCTTTAATGAGAACAGATTCACCAAGTTCGCATACTCCTTGTTTAGACGCAAGAAGGGAAGAGCTATATATTGGAGATGGGAAGCCATAGCAGGAGCTGTGTCTGGTTTTATAACTTCTGTAATCTCCATTAGCTTGATAAGAATCTTTCAGTTGATCATTCCTTGGTTGCATAAAACCTATGTAGCGGTGGCGGTTGCTCGTACCATCAATACGGTCTTCTTAAAGCGTGTTTGCTTTCTAGTTGCATACTTCTCTGTCATGGGCTGGTTTGCAATCCAGTATGGGAAAAGGCTTGGTTTGTCCGAGATCTACAGAGTTTATAATTACTAAATGGACACTCTTTTCAAGTGTCACTTCCTCGGGGTCATAGAGCTCCAAATCTCGAACTTGCATTGTATAAAATTTTACAACTCTTAGATATGGGCAACAACTAATACACCGAACCAAGAAAATGGTGTTGGTGTATAGGCATCATAGCATCTGAAATTTCTGGAGGTCTTGTATGATATTTCATCACCCTTTTTATTTTTGGAAGTTCGGCAGTTGGTAAATTAGAAGATAAATGATCAATCTGTACCCTATACAGATATTTTGACCTGATAAGATACTGTATTTTCTTGGACTGTGGCCGATTCGAGGTGAGTTTGGTGTGATCTTAGATTTAAAAAACTATTTGGATATGAGTTTTGGTCTTCTTCTACCTCTTGTAGTATGTGAAGACATCTTATGGAGGCTTTTTTCTTGGAACAACATGGCCCGAGGCCTTGCTAGAGTGGCAGTAAGAGTTTGTGTCAGGGATGTTGTCAACTTCACAATATTTCTACCATCAATCACATGTACGTTAATAGCAAGCTTTCATGAGCTATCAAAATTTTGGGTATGATTTAGTATAGAAATTAGCATTTTTCATATTCTACATGAATTCATCGCAAGATATTATGCATCTGGATATGAGTCCATAGTAATCTGCTGAAGTGAATTGGCTTAGAGCTATATGAAATCCTTACATGCCCTCCTGCGATGACTTAAAGAAAGGAACTTCCTGGAAAAAAATTTACAGCTTGTGCCAAAGGGTTGCTTCGTAGAAATATTGTTAGATGTAAAAGTGAATATGAACTTCACATGTTGCCTGTTTCCGAAAGGATCCGCTCAATTTCTTCTAGGAGGCGTTCTTTTTCATCTGTCAAGTCCTCGTTCTGTTTTTGAAGTTCTTCAATCTGCTTAGTCTGTTCAGAGTCCTTCCTGAAAAATATTATTCCCCAACAAGAAACCAGTTATTGAGTAAACTCTCAAAGGAGAACACCTTAAACTTGGAGTCTCCAAAACTAGTAAAATTAAAGAGAACAGAAATAAATTTCTGAGTTCAGTCTTGGCCGGAAAACGAACAAAAAAAATTAGTGTCTTTCCTCACAAAAGCACAATTGCAAGTGAACAAGTTGCTAGTTATATGCCATTACCTATTCATGAATGACAAGTTAAGTTTTAGTGACCGGACTTCCTTCTCAAGATTCTCACACCTCTTCACCACTGCTTGCATATCAGATGGAATTGCTGGCACCAAGTTCCTTTCTTTTGCCTCAGCCATTCTACATCACCAAGAAACTAGTGTAAATCAAAGCTTCACCTTGTAAATGTTTTGACCTCTGAATTTATTCAGGCAGCTTCAGTGACTATTTCGTTTTACTTCACTCATATTGTGTATTGAGAAACCATAGTGATGTTAAGTTCTGAGAAATTATAAGCAGTTTGAAAGTAGCACCTATCACTTACGACCAGCTCCAGATAGGTGGGGGAAGAGAGTTAATGACCTAAAACCATGCAGAAGTTTGGCTATAAGAAAGAACAGATCACACAGAAAATTGGTCTGAAAAGTAAAAGAGGCTGAAAGCAAGATTCTGAAATTTGAAACTAAAACTACATGGTTGGAGTTCAGTTACTTGTTTGTAATGCTGCTTCCAGGTAATATAGGCTAAATTCCAGTAGGAGCTACACTATATGACAGTTTAACAGAGTTCATTGCTTTAAATCTAATTAGTTACTATAAACTGGACATGAGCTGATCAGCTAGGTCCTGAGCTTCCAAACGACAACACAGCATATGGACATGCTTACTTTCGTGAGCGCTCCACTCTGCGTTTTTTAGTTGGATCAACCTTTTCAACTGCATAATAATTGTTGGTCAGATAGAATCACGCAAAATTAGAACTACTAAGTAGCCTCCGCCATTTAATTCAATACAATTCTTACAATATAAAAGCAAACTGAACGAAGAGGAACATTTGAAACACTTTCACTCAAATTTTCTAATTCTTCTGGGATTGTTACAAGTGTATACATGGTGTATCTAACTGCAGTTCAGGGACTGCACAAGAAGCCGAATAAGTTCAAGGTTCCCGTTTCATAGCATCAATCTTGTCAAACTTTACAACGATTGATACTCCACAAATATTGTTCAATTTCATTTCTGTTAGCAAGTTGTTCTTTACATAAATAAAAAAACTAATTGGACATGCATACCTTGGCAATTGAGTGCAAAGTTTTGCATATGTTTGCGTTTTGAGAGTAATATAAAGTGTGAGATCAAACGCATGAGAATTGCATTGTTGATACAGGATAAAGTATAAGATCAAACACATGAGAATTGCATTGTTGCCAGAGTCAAAAAGAAAACAACTCTCCTTTACTGTCCTCTCATTTAAGAATCTAAAATCATGTTAGAAAAGTTCATAGGGAAAAGTAATTACCTGAAACAAGTGATGTCTCAGAATTATATCGGACTAGACCTCCCCTCTACACCAAGATTATTTAGATGAAATCAAGGAGTTAAGAAGTAGGTAAATACTCAAAATTTGATTCACATTTTGTTATTTTCCCACCAAAGGGAGAAGAATACCTTTCTGTCATCCTTCAAATTATCAATTATCTGCTCTCTGAAATCTGCATTTTCAATATGTTTTGCTTCAACAACACTTAACTAAAATTTCAAGTGCCAATAGTTTTCTTTTCTTCAAATGCAAATGAAAGTTGTCAACCTACTGCAGCAATTCTATTTTGTTCTTGATTCTATGTGGTAAAGGCTAAGTTGAAATATATGTTTTCTTATGTACATGGTTTAAAAGAACAGAAAAGTTTGAACCTAGGATTTGGCTCGGGTATAATGTTAGGAAGTTGAGGTTGGTCTTAGGATCTGTACCAAGCTACAAAGAAACAAATATCAGAATAGATGGAGAAATCATCAAACAAATGCCATCTGTTGTATGGACAAAAAGTGTGCTTGTCTACAAAGTGAGATAAGGAAATGAGTAGAGGAACAGCCCCATATGAATCCTAGATCCAATGAGGAGAAAAATATTTGGCATTTAAGAAGCAAACCATTAACAAAAGTAGATGCTTATGTGTACCTTTAGCTCTAGAAGTGTTTTCAGAACTTCTCCCGTTTTCAATTTCTTTCTTTGAGCTTTCGCTGATGCTTGGTGCTTGATTTGAGTTGCTAGGACCATCACATGCATCAAACCCAGATGAAACTACTGGTGCAGCTGCAGAAGATTCACTTTGACAAGGTTCCTCAGAAACTGCTGTTAGTTGAGTTGCATTTACAGGATTCCCAAAACTTTCGAGGTCAAAACTTATCGATCCATGAAAAGTATGCAAGAAGCCAGGACTCTTAAGCTGAAAAGGGCTTATTTCTTGATAAGTGCTTGGAATATCAACAATGCTATTTCCATTTCCTAGGTCACAACCAGAGTTGACTGTAATTTCTAGAGCTTGAGAAAGTGCATTAGAACTATCTTCAGTAGTATCTTTTTCTATCTGATTGTTAAGTTTCTTGCGTTCTAGTGTACCCTTTAGCATGTTTACAACAGAAGAAACTCTATCAACACTGCCCATCTGCATGTTGTTGAAGGTAGATGAAGATGAGTTGGAAGGTGACATGAATGCATCGAATTGACTGGCAATTTCATTCATGGGGAGGTCTGTGTAACCATTTGGATCCGCAAATTCTTGTTTCAAAATGTTCATACCAACCTCAGAACCATTCTGCATAGATTCCATGCCTAAAGTTGAAGGAGATATTTTCATGGCAGCATACCTTTTCCTGAAAAAGAAATACAGAATCAACTTAGGAAACCTTGATGGATATCTATTGTATTTATCAACTATCACTTGGAAAAATTTGCTGCAAGTATGCAGAAATGTATCACAAGCTCCAATTGTTGTTGCAGAGAATGTTGATACCGTAGCTCAGATGACCGACTTCTTGTCATGGGTTGAGAATTATGAAACCAGGCCTGTGTAAAAAGATAGATACCATAAGAAATCATCTTCAGAAGCTTCCTTGATCTGAGGTTTCTATGAATAACAACATAACAAACCTTGGCCAGATATAAATTGTTAGCCTGCATACTTCCCTCAACAGCATTCCTGATAAGGAAAATAAATCAAATAAGATTGAATCGTTTCTGTTGACAATATGTTGCTTAGTTTCTGTGAATCAATAGCAGATGCTAAGAGCATAATACATCAAATGAATTTCAGCAGATTGAGAAACCTGATTGATTCTTGATTGAGATCACTGGATATGACCTCAGCAACTTGATTATTTTGTGCAAATGCACCATTACTTCTTTTATTTTGCAGTGTCCCCCCATAATGCTGATTGGATAGATTCGACAGCTCAGAGGAAATCCTGCAATGATGATTGATCAATTCCCTTGCTATATAGGTTGAAAATCAATATTGGCCAACAATTAATACTTCCAGAAGCCAGAACATTTTGCATTGACAAAAGCTTCCTTTATCTGCTATCTATGCAGTTGCATTTAGTTGGAAGCTGAGGCATAAGTTGAACTGCCTTTCTGGTCTGCTGGTGCTGTGATAGGGATTACACAGCAGACTTACTATGTTAAGGGAAAAAGGACAGAGAAAAGACAGCGAACTCATTCACTACTTAATTCAGGGTTAAGGTTGAGAAAACATGGGAAATTAGGGAACAACTCTCTGAAGGCACATAGCTAAAATGGACAATTGCATTAACCTAATATCAAGAACCAAATGTTTCCAATCAACATTTTGCGATTCTAAATTTTAACGCAATTAGTTACAACAAACAAAAATTGGAGACTTCCTATTGTCCTATTTACTCTTTCTTTACACAGAAGCAAGGATCACAAAGATAGATCTTTTTGTAGGGATAAACCTAAAAACTTTGGTGGACAAAATCTCAATCTAATTATGCAGATCTATTAACCTCAACCCACTAACCTCCTTGACGATTGCCGTGTCCGATTTGCTATGTTTGATGGATAGGCAGTGCTCTGAAAATAGAAATGTACCAATCCAAACAAAAAAAACATCAGAACTCCAGGTGTAAATGGAAAGAAAAAGGACTTCATTTTTAATCAAGAAAGAGCAACTTGTGTTGAATCAATGCGACTTTGGTTCTGCTATGTCAGACTGTAGAGCCTAGTGTTTGAATAAATTAATATTTGTGTAAGTTTTCATGTAAGAGTTTGGTCAAGCAAAATCTCCTGCAGCTAGTGGAGATCACCAAGGCTTGACAATATCAGGTTCTGCAACTTTTCTGATCAACAAAGAATACCCTTTTTCTCTTTTTTCTGCCAAAATGAAAATGAAGAAGGATAAAGGCAGCAGGAACAGAAAATCTGCGCTCATAGTTCTGTTATTTGTATAGCTGTTTTTATCAGTCATTTTTGCAAACACTAACAGCATAGCATACATGAATAGCCTCTTTGACATATTGATGCTCATAAAAGAAGATATGATTTTCTGCTTGCCTCTCCATTGGTAAGCCAACTTTTGAAGAGCTCCTCGCTATCCGTACGAAGGTTCTGAGAAAGATTCTTGAGCCCCAACATCTCCATGGTAGGCGCAGACATGCCAATTGTGGTCTCCATCAATGATTTGATGAACAACTCTTCACTCGAGTTCCTGTACGTATCCGAAAATCCTCTTCCCTGTGTGTCCATCTGAATTTCCTCTCCTTCACCTCCTTGATAAAAGCTCCTATTATGTTCACTACTACCACCTGCCTTTACAAAAGAATAATCTATCAACCTTCCCCTGTTTCCATCATTGACCATATTATTCCTTTTCCACAAAAACCTCCTCCTCCTCAAAACTTGATGACTGATTTGTTCTGATCAAAAACATTTATTGCCCAACAATTATAAAGTGAAAGGGAGGAATCCTATTGCCTATCCAGTCTAGGCGCTGAACTCTAAATTCAATAAAGAATACAACCGAAGAAAACGCTTCCTCTGCAAGAAATTAGAATCGACTATAGAGAACTTGGTAGTGACAGGAGACTTTGTTTTTGTACCAAAAGCGAATATACTATGCATAACAATGAACAGTAACATTACAAAATGAGCAGTACCAACTCCCACTCGGCTGTGATTACCATAAATTATCATCTAATGCAACTGAATTTTGAGGGGAGAACCAGAAACAATCCTCACTAGATACATTGATCTAATATACCAAATTCCATAAATTTTTGAGATGACAGTGTGAAAATATTGTTTTAAATAAGCGAAAGAATCTTATGATGCATGGCAAATGCAATCTAACAAAAGCAGAAGAGTCCGCTAATTCAATTACATGCCGAACAACACTACACTACACTAGACTCGCATGTTTTAAGACTAAAACGAAACAAACTGTTGATGACAAAAATAAAAGACGAGAAAGATGCCATTTTTATGATTCAAACCTCCAATTTTTGAACCGTAAAGAAGTAAGTCTTTACCGATTGTTTTAAGGCTCACATTATAATAACTACAAGAAAGTCTAGAATGAGTTCTTAGTATCATTGGTGACTTGAGGAGTATTCAGGCATGAAATTAACACATTTGACTTTAAGTTGTCTTTTTTATATACGAAAAGGAGAACAGACAATGCAGACCAGCAGAAAGAGAAAGCAAGCTTAAACCAGGCCAATATTATCATGACAAAAAATAGCCATAAGATCATGAGAAGGATGGAATAGCTAATGAAGGGTGCCAACATCATTGAGACCCAACTTAACAAGATAGCCAGTAGCCATATTAGCACTTTTAAGAACGTGAAGAAATCGAACTTTTTGAAACAAAGGATTCGCAGATGCTATCTTTTAGATATGCACCGGATAAATTTTCGGATTGACGTAATAGTCTATAAATTACGTCAACAGAGTATTCCACACTAGATAAGTCTTGTACGACATGTTCGATCGAGAGAGTGTAGGTTGAAGGAACTTGTCAGTCCCTATTAACTAGAAGATTAATTTAATCAATCAGCTCAAATTTCGTAGCATCCGCTGGAACACCATACAGAATAGCTTCAACCGCTTCAATAGAATCAGATTTGTTAAAAAATTAATACGAGCGTTCAACATGCTTTTTTTGAATTTATTTGTTTGGTAAGGTATATTTATATTAAATTTATAAGTTGACAGTGTCGAATGTCATATTTTATGCTTGAAAAGCCGGCAATGTTTATGTCATTTTTTAGGACTCGTGACACGCAAATGCATAATATTAAGCCACGTTTATAATAATCAACTACATGTAAAATGTAATGACGATAGAAAACCAAGAGCAAATTAGGTGGAGAATGTGGTTTTCCGATGTTTTATAAATAGACCGAAAGTTAAATTGGTAAAACAAAACATTTAAGGTTTAAAAGGCTCAGTCAGTGTTAGATCGACTTAAAACTAGCTAAAAATTGAATAAAATTAAAGAATTTGAAATATGATTGAAAGAGATTGTCTTTTGTTTTAGTTTGTAACACTTTATTAATTTACAAAAATTATTTGATTAATTAACAAACTAATCATTTTTAACAGCAAGAGTTATTAAAGTAAATCGAGCAGAAAATTTAAAAACTGAACTGAAAAGTTAAACAGTTCAAAGTTTTTACGGTCGAATCGGTCGAATCGGTTGAGTTTTTTAATCATTATTTAAACGTGATAATTTAGTTTTAAAGGTTATTATAATTTGATCATTTGTAAAAAAAAATCCTACATATTCTGTTAATATTAAGACTCTATTTCTATACATTTAGTTTGTTATATAAAAGTGATTAATAATATCAAAACACTTGGAACTATAATATCTTACTGATAATAATATACAATTATATAGTTAAATACGGATATTTTTAAAATTTGAGCTTTACAAATTCATTGAGTTATGTCAAATTCTATAACAAAACACTGTAATTAATTGGCACTTAATTCATAATTAAGCCTATGATCCCTACCTACCTTTGATTTGTCCATTTCTTGGTTAACTTCTTCCAAATGCTTTTTGGTGAGGCTACAGTCTTACTACTCGCATGACAAGCACTTAATTACAAGGGGAAAAAACATGGGAGGAGTTATTAAATTAGTGCTTCAACACTAAAATTATTACAAATAATTAAGTGATTGAAGATGCCAGACGGCTGAATCCACCTTATCCTAGGTCCTCCATATTAATTCTTGATTGGGCATGACAATTAGTCGGTCATAGGTCAGTTTGTTAATTTTTTAAAATTAAAAGTATAAAATGTCTTTTTTAATTGAGTCCGAACTTATGGTGTTTAGGCCCAGGCCTAACTCAAAGTCTAACTCTTTTAAACAAAATAATATTATTTTATTTAAAAAAATTAAATTTCGGATCGATTTGCAATTGGTATAAATTAATATTATTTTAATATCATGGTTTATTTACAACCTAAGCGCAACAAACCCAATCTTGTTAACTTAAAACACAAAAGATCCACAAAAGATTGCAAGTATCTACAATTGTCCATGTTTAAAAAAACAACAACAACAATTTGAGTTAGGTTGGTTTACAATATCTAAACCTTAATCTACAAAATCAATAGGATGCAATTTTTCATTCTGCAACTTCAACCAACATTCATGTAATATGCAAAAGAACTTGTAAAAAAAAAAGGGGTTCAATAGGAAACGATAAAACAAGAAATAGACGAAGAACACTATTTACAGACAAGAACACCATAGTAGGGCAGTCCCTCTTTACTCTGTAACACAAAACAACATGCATAATTGGGTTATTTTAGAAGCCGATCGGGTTAAATCAAATGGAAATTTGTATTCGTATAGTGCATGTCAATTGATCTAGATTTGACGAAGACCAATCTATGTCAATTGTCAAGTGAACATATGCGTGTCAATTGTCTTGTGAGTTTCTAGTGCTTAGACAAATCCTATGATCCTGATATAGGTTCACTTCATAAATTGTTTGAAATAAATAGCTACACATTGATTGCAACTACACAATTTGGTAAATGAAGAAGCATGGACCATTTATACTTTAATGAACTATAACTAAAATAAGGTTCACGTGACTGCTTCTGTAGTTCTATTCTATTTAACATTAATCATGGTTTCGGATTGTTAGTTATTCATGGCAACGGAGGATTTTAAGAATCAAATGAATATATCTTCTTAAGAAGTTTTGCTTTGTCGGTTTGTTTTTTTTCTTTGACACTGTTGCGGAAGCTGAAATATCATTTAAATGAACATTAAACCTGCACTACAGAGTACAAAAACTTCATCTTCATGTGAGGGATGTCTTAAGTAAGGGAAATGCAACAGAGCAAATATAATATGTAGACATACAACAGAAAGATCAATTTATGTCAAGTGGACATACGCATTCCAATTCCAACCGAGGGCTGATGATTGTCTTCCTCGACATGATCCTCTTTTAGCCATGTTGAAGTTTGACTGTTTTGCTAGTAGCCTAGTGGTGTTGAAGGACCCCGTTTTTTGGACAAAAAAATTAGATCCATCTTTTCAGTGCAGAATAGCAACTGGATTTCAGTGCAGAATAGATCCATCGGGAATATAATAAAACTAGACTTCATGAATACCATTGCAACCTGCAGCCTCCACCAATTTCAAATAAACAGCTAATGCTAAACCTGTCACTTGGTTAAAATCTTTGATAAACACGATAAATCCGTTTCCTGTTTGATGGGCAATGCATAAGCTGTGGCATAATCAATAAAACGAATGCATTTTTTCACTAACCGAATTTACTTCCCACCATCAGCTAATGATTAAGAAACTAATAACTAATTTGCAGTCTCTGAAGTTTAAAACAGAATCACATATTTGAACTGTAAATAGCTTCCTCTTTTTGGCAATGATGGAGCTGGACTATCTACAGTCAGCAGCTGTAGGATACTGTCTTCTTTTGAGAAACAGGCATTAACAAAATTCTCAAGCCTTTCCTCGGGAAAAAAATTGAAATGACCATTTTCTTTCCAAGATAATCGAGACAAACAATGAAATGGTTGATATAAACCAGTCTTCAGACCAAACATACGAAGTTTTAAGCAGCTAAACTGTTAAGAGAATTTAAATTACCTCCAACAGAAAGGCAGTTTTAGTATATCTCATCATCAGGAACATCAGGGGTCAAGAATTTCATTGGATCTTTTCGCATTTCTTCATAATTTAGGGTGGCTTTCACCCTTTCTGGCACTGGTGCCAAAGGAATGATGCTATCTCTATCAATAACTCCATCTATTATTCCATATTCAACTGCTTCAATTGGAGACATGTACCGATCCCGATCTATATCTTTTTGGACTTGTTCCACTGTGCGACCAGTGAAACCTGAAATAATTTTAATGACATTATTCTTGTTATGCATAATTTCTCGTGCCTGAATTTCCACATCTATTGCTTGGCCACTAGCACCTCCTAAAGGTTGATGAATCATTATCCGTGTATTTGGCATTGCAAAGCGCTTGCCTTTTGTGCCGCCGCCAAGAATCACAGAAGCTGTTGATGCTGACATCCCCAGTGCAACTGTTGAAACATCTGCTCTCACAAGCTTTACCACATCATAGATAGCCATAGTAGCACTAAAGTAATAAGAGCAAAACCATATCAGTAGAGGGATGGCAAAGCAAAGCAGTACAGTCACAGAAATAGCTTTAGACCCAGATCAACTCTAGTTGCATCAGGAAGAAAGGGAATCTAAAACGTTATCCTAGATTCAAGATAATAATTTAATTATTTTCTTCAAGTTATAACCAAGTTGTATATACTTATAACCTATAAAAGTAGGCCTATATGCAGTCCGCAATGAAAGTCAACATGGCTGTCCTTTCCACATTTTCAAAATTTGAAGGAAAGTGTTACGTTCAAGACAGAAATACGAAAAACATTTTTCAATTTCTTTTCTTCTTTCTCTTTTTGATCCAGTTTTCTAGTTAACCATATAAATAATTTAAATTTACATTATTATTGTGGTGAAGTAATTCTTTTAGCTAATGCTGGATTTGAGTTTTCAATTTTTCAAAACATACTAAATCTGGATTTTGATACGGCAAAAGTGGCTAAACATGGAAAGCAAAAGACGAGCAATAATCGACAAAGAACAGCTTGGTACATGTTCTGTTTTGCTTTTGCACCCACTTCTAAACATTACTGCTGATTTCCACTGCTATCAATTCTGATCAAACTTATGGATGCAGGTGTGTTCATTGCTACTCTTAGGATATAGTAACAGTGGCAATAGTTTCTGGTAGTAGCAGTACCTATAACAGGGAAGGCCCCTATTTCAGCAATTCGTGGTTATGGTGAAAAAGTTAGTGCTGGGTGTGGTATGCAGGTATTGGATGGTGATGGCAATGGAAATGGCAGCATCAATAGTAGGATGGTGGTACCAGGATAACATATTCTACATTTTCACTTCGGAGAAAAGAGATCACCTTTTTTCTTTCGAAAGAAGAAGATGAAAGAAAATAAAAGCTTCCTACTTCATTAATATTAAGTTCTAGAATTTTAACACTACTATTATTCCTTGATTTTTACTGAAACTTGTTTCACCTATAAGTTTCCTTTGAAAACATCGTAATGTACAACCCACTACTCTAGATTTCTATAAAAACATTCTGTAATCAAAATTTGGTAGTAATATATTCCTCTAGCGTCTTGAAGCAATATAAGTTGCAAAGTTAGTAGAAAAAATATATAACTATCTAGTCTACAAAGAACAAAGGCACATAAACCAATCTAGAATGACATTAAACCAGTGAAGACAGCATTAAACAATATCAGTTTAGCTGGAGATAGCAAGAGGAGAAAAAGGAAAACGTAGCACCCAGAAAAAGGAAAACGTAGCACCGCAGAATTCATCAGAAGATAGCTTCAGTGAAAGTGAAGAACCAAAATATAATATCCTCAATATTCGAGACTAAACCTTAATCAACATGGCACTCCACACAACCAAGACCCTAATTCTCTCCATCCTCACCCACGAGAAACAAGGGGACAATGTTCGCATAAATAAATCAATATTTCTAGTATATAGATATATATATATATATACTTTGCCGGAAAAAGTCTGTAACAAATGAATCAAAGCACAACTGCTCAGCAACGAAACTATGCAAATCCAAGATGACCCACCAAAGGTCACCTCTTTTCCAAACTTGTGCACACATAATAAAATCCAACACTAAATTTTTGCATAGAACTTCAATAAATTTAATTTCACAAATAAACAAAGACACGAAGATGCAACCCAATCGAGGACTACCTGAGAGACCCGCCAGGGCAATTGATAAAGAGGCGTATATCTTTAGTAGGATCCTGAGCATCAAGAAGTAACAACTGACTAATAATAGCATCCGCAACAAAGTCATCGATGTTATTCCCCAAGAACACTATCCTCTCTCTGAGCAACAGTCCCATGGCGTCAGATTCCGCCCCCTTCATGGCGGTAGCCGGCGTCTGTGGAGCCGAAAGCTCGGGAAGAACTAGTGTTTTGGAGGATTTAAGGGAGGTTTTGAGTGGCGATAAGCGAGAAGAAGAAAAGGGTCTGAAGTCCAAAGACGTAGGGTATTGATTGGGACGAGAAATATTTGACTTTGGAGAGGATAAGTGATGTGGGGTTGCCACTGGAGAGGAAAGCGAGAGCAATTCCATTGTCGAAACACAAAAGTCTCTCAGACAACACAGAGAGGGTGAGCAGAGGTCAATCGTAAGGAGCTGCTCCTCCTACTCTTCAATATCTACACTCTTTTTTTCTAATCTCCAAATTACTGCCAAGATTCTTATTTCCATTCGTTGTTCAGTGCTTTACATAAATTATCAAAATATGAAGTTTAGAAACATTAAGGAAGATGTGCAAATCAATTCTAATAAATAGATAATTAAAATATTTTTAAGTAATTAAATATTACTTATAAGTAATAAGTAAAAAACAGTTGTATTTTATAAATAGTTATTTAAAATATTTTTAATTATAAAATTATTAGTTTTTAATGAATGTTGTTTACGATAAAAATTAAATAATTGTAAATATTGTCAAGATATTATTAAAATATCATCAAGATATTAACTTTGATCAAAATATTATTATAAAAATATTTAATTTCTTTAACCATTATTTTGTTTTATTTCTTGATTAATTATTTACAAAATAAAATTAATTATTGACAAAAATTAATCATAGTATTTTTATTTTTATTTTTAAGTTTTGAATTTAATAAAAAATTTATTTGTTTGAGTTTTTAGTTTACATTTTTAATTTTAGTTTTTTAACTATAAAATAATAAAAATTATAAAAAGTTGTTTTTATTTCTTATTCATGTTTTCTTATAGTGTGATTTATTATTAATTAAATAAATTTAATTTAATTATTTATTGCTAAATTTAATTTAATATTATATATTTGATTATTTATCATAATAATTTAATTTCATTTTAACAATTTAATTTAAAACTTAAAATATCTTCAAAATATAAAAATTGCAAATAAAATTTATTAAAATAAATATTAATTTATAAATAAAAATTTAATTATTTAATTATAATTTTAGTTGATAATTTATTTATTTATTTATAAAATAATTTATCTTTAAATTTATTTAATATGTAACTATTATTAGTCTTAAAAATATTTATATTAATAATATGATATTTTGAGTTTTTATTTTAAAAATAAAAAACTAAAAGTACAATAAAAATAAAAATTAAATTAAACGGAATGAGTTTTTAACGGATAAAATAAATAAATAGAGATTTTTAGGGTTTTTATACGGGACTGCGACTGCGCTGCGAACCCATTCTTATCACAAGTAACGCAGCCCCTGTGCCAACTTCAGAACTCAGACGACGCAAAGCTTTTGTTTCTGTGTACAAACTACTGTTGATTACATGTCTTTGTACTGTTCCGATTTTCTACTACTCTACTGTCCTTCCATCGTTTTTGGGGTTTGGTTCGCCAAGTTTTATTAGAAGCCGAACAATGCCCTCCTCGCTTTATTAGTTTATGAGGCGTTGCCTTCTCTTGTTTTTTTTCAAATTGAATTGGGTTGCTTTAAGCAATCAATAAAGATGAAAATTTTGCACTTAAATCATAGGCCTTTTCTGATGATAAATTAATCGGGGTGGCCTGAGCTAGGTGCATAAAGAAAAAAACTTGGAAGATGGATCCACAGGCAATGGCCTCCTCAAATGCTTCTTGTCTACTAAGTCCATCTAACATTCAGTCATTGTTTTGATAATTGAGTTGCGTAGATGCAGGCTTTTGTTGCACACTTGCCCTTTCTACTTTGTGGGTTTTGGGCAGAATAATATACAGATAGGGAAAAAAATTTTCCCAGTCTTACTTGAGCATAACTTGCTTTTTGATTGTTGGTGCCAAGTTCACGTGATTGTTTTTGCGTTCTGTGGATCACTACGTACACATCCTATAATGCTTGTTTTGGATTGTTGACTGGGATTTTGTTGAATCTGTTGAACTTAAAATTTGGTAGATTGGCCTTGAGGGAGGTTAATGCTTCCTGTCTACTAATTCCATCTCACACCAGCGTTTGGTGTTCTGCCCAAGTGAACCAACACAATAACTTTTGGATTTTTTTTGTCCAATTTTGGTTTTTGTTTGCAATATGTGTGACTTCTACCTAACTGCATGAAGCGTAAGCCGTGAACTACGAAGGAAATGCCGTCGGTTGGGATCACTCCTGTGGCCTTACAGATTTGCATCAAGTTGTTGCTTTCTCCTTTTCGTCTCCGCTAAGATGGAATCCTCTTCATTTTATGGATTAACTGCGCTACTTATAATCCCATCACTTGGACCAACTTGAACTTAGCACTATAAATTGGATTTAGCTCCTTCCACTTGTTTGGCTTATTACATGTCTCCTACCTGATCGTCAACTTAATAATTGGAAATCTCCTACCTGATCGTCAACTTAATAATTGGAAATCTCCTAACCCTGACACAATAATGTTTATTACTGAAGGGGCAAATCATCACCCCAATCACTGTGAACAATGTTACACTTGCTAATTAATCTTATAGTACCAGATACAAACCAAGTATTAGCTTGCCAATAAAGTCGATCTTTTGTATGATGATTCCACCAAGGTCCACTAGTTGCACTACATGATTTTCCCAGCTGAGACGTCCATCAATACTTATCAGCTTAAGCAATCAACTTTTGTTCAATATCATTAGAGTCGGAAGATAAAAAAGTTTCTACTAGGAAAGCAGAGTAATAAGAAAAGCCTAGAAAAATACATGCCTTGATGACTTAATATAAAGAGCTAATAGAACACCTAGCACCAAAAGCATAATATTGCCACCAGAATGGTTGTGGGGATGTTGGTAAAGGTCATCCTTTCAGCATCTTGTTCCCTGTTATTATTATAAGTTATCATCTTACTGAGTGTTGTCAGTCCTTAGAAGATGACTAAGGGCAAGGTCAGTCTTTCAGCGTCTTGTTCTCTATTATTATTACAAGTTCTCATCTTCCTGAGTGTCATCAGCACTTAGAAGATGATCAAGGGCAAGGTTCTTTCAGCATCTGGTTCTCTATTATTATTACAAGTTCTCATCTTCCTGAGTGTCATCAGCACTTAGAAGATGATTAAGGGCAACTCTTGCCCTTTTCGACTGTGAAGAGGCTTCATTACTGTTTTCTCCCTCAGCCTTCCTCTTAATTGCTTCATCTTGCTGCTTATCATTGTGCTCAATAGCATTTGCTTCTGCCTCACGATTCTCCAAATTTACCTGAAAATGTGGCTTTGGATCAGATTCTTCATCTCTCTCTTTTCCACTTGAAGCTCCTTCCTTGGACGACTGTTTCTCTTTTCCACTTGAAGAAGGTCCTTCTTTAGACGACTGTTCACAATCTTTCAGAAACAAGCGGATTTCCTTACTGCTGGCAAGATCACGAGGAGTCTTTCCTGCCTTTGTCTTGGCAGTGGGACTGGCACCTTTCTTCACCAAGTACTTAACTAGCTCCATATGTGAAGCTTGAGCAGCATAGTGAAGTGCTGTTAGTCCCTTTCGGGTGGAAGTTTTAACAGGGACTCCAAATGAAACAAGAGTCCGAACAACTTCCAAGTGACCTTTTTGAGAAGCAAAGTGAATTGCGCCCATGTCATCCATGGCAGCAGCACCAACATCAGCCTTCTCCTTGCAGAGATAACTTAACACCTGTGCATGCCCTGCCCATGCTGCTAGATGCAATCTACAGAACAAATTTGCTTATGTAAATGAAAAGAGCTTGTGAAGATCAGAACTCAAAATAGTATCAAAGCTATAACTAAGAACCATAAGACAAAGGAAAACAGAAACTGCAAGAAAATCAATATCAAGAAAAATAAAAGCAGAAACTATCATAAACAGGCCCTTAATTATTACAATCTAAAACTTCAGGTTTCATGCGTTTTAAATTATTTCTTTATATGCGAATAATCAAATGTTTTTTGGTTGGGTTGGCAAGAGAGCTGAGGAAGCCTATTGGATTTGAAGTTTATCTAAAATTATTCATAAAGAAAATCTATTCTTTTCTTGCCAAGAAATTTCAATACAGTGTCATTGAATATTGTCAAGAATGCAAAGACTGTTCAAAGGCCATTTGCGCAAAAAGTAATCCCACACGAAGCAGGACACTAAGAGCTCTCCAACTTATTAGGCCAATAGACATGCTAAACTTTGCTCCATTTAGTGCCATATAAACTATCCGAAGCTATTTCCAAAAAAAAATAAACAAAGAGGAGATATAACATCAACAAGAATAACCCACAAGAAAACCTAGACACTAATCGAGAACTCATTTTGTGTTCGCATGTGAAAAGGCAAGCAAAGCTAACAACTGGGCAACACAAATTCAAAGGGACATAATAATAAAGAGGAAACAGATAAGGGAAAAAAACACAAGAAAAATGAGGGTAAAGTGGAGAAGGATACGGAGTGCGAGAGTGCCTATCCCTGGAGTTAACTGCTAAAGGATTGGAGGAGAGTATTGACTGAACCGCACTCAGGTCACCGGATCTCGCCGCCTCGTGGAGGTCTGCGCCGTCTCCTCCGCCTGTTCCCATTTTTTCGTGTCCTCTCGCAAAATATTAACGGTCTCTCTCCTCTTCTGCGAGTTTATTCGCTTAACAAGTTGAAGGTTACGAAGTCGGCTTATTTTTCCATGTAACTGTTGAAAGATGCGTTTCATATAATTGCAATCGTGATATTTATATATCAAAATAATTTTTTATTACGCTTTTAAATATCATTGTTACGAGCTCTTAGTTAACAGATATGCTATCATCAATATTACTAATATGCTTAATAGACAAGCTATCATCAATATTACTAATATGCTTAATAGACAATAAGGATGGCAAAATCGGCCCAACTTAATTCGGCTCGATCCAAGTTAACAGGGCCACAGGTGGGTCCCGTGACCTGTCCATTATTTCTAAAATTGCGTTGTTTTGAAAAAAAAATTTTAAAAATAAATGACAGCCTGACCTGACCTGTCCGTGACTCAGCGGGCCATAGCTCGGTCCGGGCCAAGGAAGCCTATTGACATTCCTAATATACACCATCTATTTATGAACTTCCTCCTTAACTATAAAATACTTTAATTTTATATGTTTAATACATTTTGTTCTTGAAAAAGAACATTTACTAAGTTATTACTATAAAATTTTAACATTTTAGTGATGATGTTAACAACTCTAAGTCCTGATAAAATTCCACATCTGCAATGAGTAAACTGTAATTTTAAAATATGCTACAAACTTTACTTCGACAATAGATGAAGCAATATTAGACTCTTTATCACTCTTTCATGATATTGCTAAAAGAAACATATAACTAAATGTGAATTTTTCGCTATCAAGATATCCATCAAAATGAATTTGAGTAGCCAATCACTTTAAGATGATAAAATTTTAAATTCATGAGCATGTAGTTATTTGTTCCTGGAAATAACATAAATACTTTCTTTGCACCTTATCAATGAATAGTTTTAGGGTTGCTTTGATACTTGTTTATATCGGTTTTATGAGGATTGAAATGGTTAAAACAAAAAATTCTAAATCAACAAGAACCTAAAGGATCTTGTCATGCAACTCATTCATATACTGAAAAAGCACACAGTGAAAGCATGTACACCATTATACCTTGAACTTAGTCTTCAAATCAAATAGAAGATCTCATGATTGCATCTCCTTCCTCACGGCTGTCTCTTCTTGCTCACGATTGTGTCTCCTTTGCACCAAGTGAGATGCACTATAAGGTATCCACTAAAGATTGATTAGAAGACCTTAAAGGTTCCCAAAGCTAGATGGTGCTTCAATGAGTTATCGTTGATCTTAAATTCTCAAAAATAAACCATTTAAATGGGAATTTATTGCTCACTACATGAGCAAAATGGCAAAGCTTTTGGTTCTTGTCAGTTGTCAGATGGAAGAAGAAAATTGCAAATTTGGAAAAAGACAAGAGAGAAAAATGAAAAATTAAAATCTTGGAGAGAGGAAGATGAAAAAACAATAGCAACTCTTTTTCAAAAACCAAAAAAATGAAAATCCCTTCTTACTTTTTGACAAAACTAGGGTTAAAGAGTGTTTTGAAAAAGTCTCAAATGCCCTTATTTAGAAGAAGCAAAGGAACAAAGCATAAGGTTAAAATTCATGAGGGTTTAAACATATCCTTTTGTTCTTTGCATGGATAGCCCATGTCCTTATAAACTTGGCATTGTAAATTTCATTTAATTGTCATTTTTTCAATTTGCCATTTAGTCTCATGCTCCAAAATAATTAAGCATTTGAACAAATTGCCATATAACTATACCACATAATTATATATATATGTATTATTTTGTTGATCAATAAATTTATAGGATATGTCATACATATCAAATAAATTTATTTAGGATTAAATTTGTTATCTAATAACACTTATTCTAATTACCATATGACGACCAAAATAATTTTAATACTTAAAATTGATTTTATCGTCATATTCACATCTCCATATGATTTACTAGAATAATTTCTTTTTTCTAATCAAATCTTTTCTAGTGTGACTCATTGGGATCTTCAATCTATGTCATGTTGATAATAGAATTAAAACTCCTTTTAATTCTATACATCATAAGTGACATCTAACAAAATACATTATAATTACTCAAATGACATAAATGATAAGTATTATACACAAATCACCATCCTGAAGCAAAAATTGCCTGTGTCAATTTTCTTTTCTTATAATATCCTGAATAAATGCAAGATTGGAATATGTCATTCCTGCCAATTTATTCCTTCTTTATTTTCAAAGAAATCGTAAATATGATTAACTGCTTAATCATATTGCATGCATAAAATATTACTTTATCAAGGGCCTATAGATATTATCGCTCATATCTTATACGAGAGACAACGATATTTTTGATGAACATTTATCCTATATAGAAGTCACACATACTGTGACATTATCTGTATAGTTACCTATTACGGTTAGCGTTGGACAATATTAACAAATACCCATTTCTCATGTAAGAAAATGAACATCTCATACTATAGAATTCATGACACGTATGAAACATTAATGACAAATACACAATCCTAATAATGTTTACCATAATCTTCATTATGTATCTGTGTGATTAAATCAATAATTCCTTATCTAATGGTTTGCAGAACATCACCATCATTTTATCATATACTAATCTTTTAGTGGTCAATTAATATTCCATCTGAATTACCAAGATTAGCGACATTTCAGAGTAATCATTATTTTTCATTATAGAGTTCTACAATCTGAGTCCTCAATTCGAATAATCCATAAATAATGAAAACTCATGGAATAAAACGATATAAATCATTCAATTCATGAACATAACTGTTAGAATACAATCATCCAATGATTGGCTTCTAGATCATAACACTAACAGTTTAACATCCCGTTCGTGAAATTAATACACAGTCTTGTATAAGTTTGCAAATACATCAAATTGCTCACAACCATAGTGTAAGGAATTGATTCCATCCAATTTCATTCTACATTATTGTTTGGACATTGCATGAAACTAAATTTATTCTCTATTTGAATAGGAACATTACATATTGAACATTTGTCTATATTAAATCTCTCTAAAATTCTTTCAATATAAGCTTTATGAGATAACCCTAATAACCCCTAATAATTTATAATAAAAAATTAAATTCTTATTACATAAGACTTCTCTCCTATATCTTTCATCTCAAAATTATTGTAGATAAAATCTTTTCTCAAATGTAATATGCTTAAATCATTAGCAGCAAGTAAGTTATTATCAACATATAAAACTAAGACCCCAAACTTACTCCAACTAATATTTTAGTTTATACACAAATTAACAATATTTTTTTCAAAAACTAAGAGATGTTATAATATAATTGAATTTAAGGTACCATCATCAAGAAGCTTGTTTGAGACTATATATTTAATCCTTAAGTTTACACACCATTTGACTTTTTATTAAGAAACCTTCAAGTTGGTCCATAAATACATCATCATCAATATTCTCATGATTTTCATTAGGAACAACTCTAAATTATACTGAACCACCAATAACATTACAAGCCTTGATGGGTCTTTCTTTAAGACAATTGAAAAATGTTTCTTTATAATCAACACCACCTTTTTTAGTATAACCTTTGATAACAAATCTAATTTTACATCGTTCAACATAGCCATTTATGTCATGTTTAGTTTTAAAAACCATTTACACTTAAATTGCCAACAAACTTTTTGGCAATTTATCAAGAACAAAAATTTGGTTGGCTTTCATGGATTTTAATTCATCTTTCATAACATCAATCCACTTCAGACTCCGTACATTTTGTACCTTGAGAAAATGAAACTAGATCTTTATTGATTCCTATTTAAACAATTAACTCTTGTAAATAAACCATATAATCATTCAAAATAGTTGACTTCCTTTCTCTTTAAGATCTTCTCAAAGGTATTATTTCTTGTAGTTTATATAAAACATATGGTTATAAGTTAGTTTTTTACAGGTGTATTCCTTTATTCAAATATTATTCGACATTGTCTAATTATTAATCACTAGAATAATATTTGGAACAACCATAAATAAATGAGTCTTTATGAATATAGGACCATTTACCTTTACTTTCTTGATACCTATAGTTTTCGTTCATTACCCCCACTAACTTTACCATCCATAATTCTAGGATCATGATTTAGAAAATAAAACTTAAATCCTTAGTAACCACTAGTAATTCTATAATATAATTTCCTTTCATGTGAATAAAAATCCTTATCTTTGTTGGACGATCCCAAATAAACAAATGTCTCAAATTAGGTCTCTTTTTAGTCTATAGTTGAAAAGAAGTTATCGGAACTATCTTACTAGAGACCTTGTTTAATAAATACACAGTAGTTTTAAAGACATACATCTACAAATATTTAGGTAATAATGAGTTACTCATTATACTATTAATTAAATCCATCAATGTCCTAATTATCCTGACTCATCATTTTTCCCACAGTATTCACTCCCTTTGTGATATAACTTTTACCTTTTTTGTCTAATTGCCTTTTAACCTTAATAATGTATACCTCGAAGGCATCCATTAATTGAGATTTTTTCTCAAGCAAATAAGCATAATCCTATTGCGAGAAGTTACGATAAAGGTAATGAAATATTTTTCTCCACCAAAGATTGAACATTAAAAGGCTCATAAATTTTAGTATATGTAATCTCATGAAGCTGAATGCTTCTTGTGGGTCCCTTCTTATTATATTTGTTTGGCTTTCCCTTGATGTAATTCACTCATATCCTTAGATCAACAAAAACTAAATTTAGAAAAATGTCTTTCTTTACTAATTTTTCTAACATTTCCTTGAATAAATGATCTAAGCGTCTATACCATAAATAAGTGGATTTTTTATCTGGCACATTACAGTTTGTTATAACATTACCATGAACAACAACCAAACACAATGATTAAGAACCCTAACTGATTCGACTGGTTTAATCATAAGAATCTTAAATCGTCCAATTTTTTGATTCAGTTTTTAATTTTCCGATTCGACTTTTCAAATAATTTTTATTGTTAAAAACTGATCATTTTATTAATTAATCAGTCAAAATTTTGAATTAATAAGTTCTTATAAATCAAAATAAATCAATTAATGTTCATTTAACAATATCTTTTTTCAATTAAACTTCAAATTCTTTGATAGATAAGGACAAACTTTTTCAATCATATTTCAAATTTTTTAATTTTATTTAATCTTTAGTTAGTTTTATGATAATGTAATACCGGTTGAACCTTTTAAACTTTAAACATCTTCTTTTATTGGTTTAACTTTCAGCTGATTTTTAAAACATGGTTCATAACATAGCACGTTGAGTTTAAGAATTTTATTCTCTTTAAAGAAAAATTCGAAAAAAAATCCAAATGTTTAGCTTTAACAAGCTTATAAAGGGTAAAACTTTTCTATTCATGATTATTTACATTAATACAGATGACAAGGAATGTTATTAATATATGAAAATTAAAGTTAATATTCGTAATTAATAAGGATAGCAATAGGCTAGTCCAGGTCCGACGGCCCGAGCCCAAATAGAGTTGATTTATTATTTTTTTAAAAATTCAAACAGGTCAGACCAAAATTGTCAAGCCTAATAATTAAATGTTTTTTAGTTTTTAAACAAATTCTAAAAATTTTGTAAAAGTTGAATAAAATCTCAACTTAAATTATTGCACCGGAAGGAGGAAGATCTCTTCTTTAACTTGTAAGATATTTAGTGGCCAATGTCACTTATGGATTTGAAACTAATGGAAAGAGCCTAATATCATAGTTATTGGGCCTCAACGAGTTGGACTCAAATGGAGTCCAAGACTCTTTTCCTCTCTCCTTTAAACAAACCACAGAAACATATATAAACTTGGTTCGTATGTTTCTAAAGGGTGTCATAACATTTTTTAAAACCAAAAAGGACAGAGTATTGTTTCTTAAACATTAAAAAATCAAATCACGAAAGAACATTAAAGGAAGAGAGGGAATAAACCTTTTATCAAGAACATTGCAAAAGACATGGATTAAGGTGTTTTTTTTGTTATTGTTCGATCCATAAAAGTATTTATCAATTGGTATAAGAGCCTGCGTTGTTTGTATTGCCTGCGTTGCATTGTTGTATGGAATGTTGTTTTCAGTATTGTCATGGCATGTTGTTTTCCGTAATGTAATTGTAACATCCCCTCACCTATGGGAAGGGTAAAATAGTAATTTAGAACGGGTTAAGAATGTTTAAAATTGTTTTGCTATGTTCATGCATTCATATATGCACATGAATAGTGAATGATGAATTTTTACACATATAAATAATTGTACATGCATTCATGACATTTTCTCGGTATAGTGTGAATAAATGTGAATTTTGAAAAATGTGCTTTGTGTGAATGAAAACTTGTATTGGAGAGGGTTATTGGGGTTTTCTGATTTTTAGAGAATTTTAGAAATTTTTCGGAAATTTTTCGGAAATTTTTCGGAGTCGTTTCCGGACTAAGAAAACTGCCAAGTGGCAGAATAAGGGTTTATCGGTAGTAGAAATGACTGTCCAATAGCACTGAAAACTTAGACATATGAATTTAGGAATTATTAAATTGAGCCATTGGAAATTTGGAGAGAAATTGAAATTGAATTGGAAGAAAATGAAGAGAGTGAATGACAGTGTGACATGTGGCAAGTGACATTTAGTCATTAATAAAATCATCCCACTCTTTGTCATTCACGACACTTCTATTATGTCTTCTTCTTATTAAAGTCTAGTAAAAGTGTTAGTGTTTTGAATGAGAAACTCTCCTCATCCGTAGCTTCTTCTCTTTGTTTCTTCTTGAAATTTTTGCTCACCTTCTTCCACTCTTCTACACCTTGTCTTCTCTCCTTTGGTTTACTAAAAACACCAACCTAAATCTTATACTCTCAAGTGATGTTGATGCCGTGTATGGTGTGGGAAGAAAGTAGAAAATTTGTGAAGTGTTGAAGATTGAAGAAGTGAGTAGCTAATTGGTAAGAATTGTATCTTTTTATGTTCTTAATTGATAGCTACATGCATAAATTG
>JAOTAY010000001.1:17530861-17541256 GCA_025629805.1 Erythroxylum baracoense
AAAGACATTATAATTAATACCTAACCCCAACAATTTAATCAAATTAAACCTCAAATTAGACTAATCACATGCTTACTGGTAAGAAAAGGATCGAGGTCCAACAGTACCTTCCCCATTAGCAGTAAGTGTCTGCCCCTCCTCTGCAGGTTGAATGGCAGAAGTTTGAGAATTCTGTGAGCAATTGGGCTGCACTATCACTTCTATATGATTGCCTGTCCCATCGCTCCTTACTCCTGCCGTTGTTGTGCACACCTCTGACCCATGCTCATTTTGCTATGGCCTGCTCCTCACCAGATCATTACCCCCTGCATCTAGATTCCCAGGAATCCATCCTGATCCTTCTCCACCCAACTCCATCGTCATCACTCTCCCAAGGCCTTTGTCATAACCCAACTTGCTTCCCTGCTCCTCCGTATCCCTGTCCTTCGTCATTAGATCTTCTTGCCAACCAGACTGAAACACTCGCCCCGTAGCTACCCACTGCTTCGCCACCATATTAGGCTTCCACGGATAAGTTAAAGAAATGAGATCACTAACCAACTCACCAGTCTCACCAAGTCTCAATATGGGCAACGTATCAGGTAAATCAGCAGCCTTCGCCACTTCCATACATATCTTGGCATAACCGATTCTGTCCATTGCCGCCGTCTGCACATCCATACATATAGGTTTCCCTAATCCACTAGCCAAATGACTTAAGCCTTCTGCCGTCCACTCCATCAGAAGGCCATGAAATTGTACCCAAATTGGCAGCACCTTAACCGATCCCCTATCTAATCCCAGCCCAGGTCTCCATTGCCTCAAAAACAAGGGCTAGTCTAGGGACCTAATTCAAGAATTTCACCTAAATTGGAGTTCACAGAAAACTTGAATAAAATGGACCCATCCTCCATGAGCATAGCTTTCTGAAACCCTTTTTTACCCCATTTGACTTTAACCCACACATTCACCAATAAGAAAGCCAGACGTTTGGACCAAAAAAAACTAACCAGTGTATGAGACTAAGCTCTAGCTCCAGCACGTAACAATTCCACCGGAGGAGACACAATACCATCCTACACCACATTGGGGTAATATTTGAGTTTAACAGGAGATTTCTAGAATCCTACCTTCTCTCTCCACGATCCACCCTCAGATGCTGCAGACGCCTGGGCATTTCCATTCACCATCGCAACCTTATCTCTACTCTGGCTAGTACCCAGCTCCCGCGAAAGGGGAGGGAAGGAGCTCGATGTTGGGGTCGGATCTCCCATCCTGCGAAAGACTCCCGCTTCCCTAAAAAAGCTCGTTCTTCGTCACTCTCACACCCTAAATCCCTAATTTCGTCACTCTAAAAAAACTTGGCGTGTACTTGCAAAAATCTGCTAATTTTGTTTTTCTAATGTTTATGGGTTTAAGGGTGTCTGACCTATTAAAGGATTTATTTAATAATTATGGCCTAATTTTATAGACTTTAATTTAGGGTTATATTATGCAACCTTAATTATTAAGTAATTAAATTATAGACTTTAACCCTAAGTAAAACATTTTTTAGAATAGGACATGATGGATTATTTAATTCATAATTGATTTAGTTTTATGCATAATATAATTTTTTTGAAAAATCAGTGCCATATTATATGTTTATTTGGTACTTTGCATATTTTATATTATGCAATATTGGAATTAAATTTTCCTATTATATGTTGAATGTGCTACATGACATAATGGTAATTTAAAATAGTTTGTTCGTCAACAAAGTGACAACTAATTTAAATTAAAATTTGCCATGTACAATAATTGTCCAATTAAATGTTTATTGCATGGAAAGCTTGTTAGTCACCAAAGTGGCCTAGCTTGAAAAATTAAACATTTAATTGTGAATGTTTCAATTGTTCTTGTTGATATGATGCTATTAGAATGACATAAAGGTTGAATTGAACATTTGAAATTATTAATTATAACGCTAGGAGGTCACCCAAAGGTGGACCATTGCTTATAATTAATGATATTAAAGGGACTTTATCAACATATTTGATTAATATGTTTATATAACCAAAGATAACATACATGTTGAGTAGAATATGACTGATTGTCTATTATAGTGAACTATACTTGCATCATAATAAGTTACAGCTATGTATTTAAATTTCACCCAAAGGAGAATTTAAATGCATAATCAAAGTTTATCATTAGTTTGAATCCATTTAGGTCTACTCAAAGCATTAATGCATGAGCTATATATTGTATTTGCAGCATCTTCTAATTTGTTCGCTTTAGGAAATAGCTTAATCAAGTTCAATGGTTTGAACTATGTAGATTGTTCCAAACAAATCCAATTCCAATTGGAGGTAATGGATTTGGATTTGGCCATAGTTTCAGACGCAAGGCTCGCATCCATAACTGAGACTAGTTTTGAAGCTGACAAGTCGTATTAGGAGGCTTGAGAACGATCTAACAGGCTGAGTTTGAATTTGATGTGAATGATAATGACAGAAAATGTGAAGCCATCAATGCCTAAGACGAATAATGCGAAGGAGTTCATGTTAAAGCTTAAAGAATACTCCAAATCTGATATAGCTGACAAGTCTATAGTGGGGACTTTAATGAGTGAGCTAACGACTAAGAAGTTTGACTGGTCACAGCCCGTTCATGACCATATAACTCATATGTCAAACATAGCTGCAAAACTGAAATCTATGGGTATGTGAGTGAGTCTTTCCTAGTACAGTTTATTATTAACTCACTTCCTCTAGAGTTTGGTGAGTTCTAGGTGAATTATAATACCATTAAAGAAAAATAAAACTTTCAAAAAATTAAGGTCATGTTGGTTCAGGAGGAAGGGAGATTGAAAAACATAAAGATAAATATAAAGACAAAGCTGTCAGTAAAATTAATGAGGGTCGAATCCATAAAGATAAGAGGTGTCACTTCTGCAAGAAGAGCCCATGTTACTTATGGATTTGAGTCTAATGGAAAAAATCCAAGATTATGATTATTGGGCCTCAACAAGTTAGACTCAAATGTATCTGGGACTCTTTCCCTCCCTCCTTTAAACAAACCACAAAAACATATACAAACTTAGTTCGAATGTTTCTAAAGGGTATCATAACGTTTCTGAAAACCAAAAAGAACAGAGTATTGTTTCTTAACCATTAAAAAAACAAATCACGAAAGAACATTAAAGGAAGAGAGGGAATAAACCTTTTATCAAGAACATTACAAAAGACATAAATGCAGGTTTGTTTGGTTGTTTTTAATGTTCGATCCATAAAAGTATAACATAACTTAGTTAATGGGTAACAACAAAGATTTCTTGTGAATTCGTTTTTTTATATTCTTGGTAGAATTTGGGAGGAATTGAAGCCTCGTAGTGAGTGGATTTACTGTTTGACTTCAATTCCGGAAGCCTAGGAGTCGTGAAACCCTAACAAGTTGCGAATGAAGCCCCATGATCTTGTTTGGTGTATAGGTGAATTCTAAATTTCATTGGCTTAAGTAGAACTGATATGCTAAACCCCTTGAGTCCTTCCCACCAGATTTTGTTCGTATTCCTTCAGGAACAGGAGTGTTAAAAGGGGTGCATGATGTTATGATCCAGCTTCTTGTTTTCATTTTTCTGGTATCGAATTGTTCTCTTTCTATTAGAGTGTATGTGTGTGTTATATTGGCATTTCAATGTTATATTGGCATTTCAAGTTTTTTTGTTTGTGCTCCGGTGACCCTCATTTATGTCTCTGCCCTTTTCACAAGAAACTTGGGGATGAGTTCCGAGTTTTCCACTTTAAAGGAGGGTCTCTCATCTCCATATGTTTTAGGGGGGTTTTACTGATTCTCAAAGTGATCGGAATCCTATAGTAGCCATTGAAGATACAACTCGACGTCCACATAATGGATGTCGACTGCCAGAGAAACGGCGTATTTGGAATTAAGCATCTCTTGTTATATTGTAACCGGATGAGACATTGTGATGGTGAACAGAGTTAATGTTGCAGTCAACACTTACATACAGACAGGACATGGATAAAAGCTCATCAAATCTTTTGTTCCAGTTACTCACATCTAACTCTATTATATTAAATCTCATCTACACGTTTATATAAATTGCACATAAATGTGTAGATAAATTTTAATAAAACATGATAAAAATACTATAACAAAAACAGGAGATCTGATCCCGAACAAAAGAGGAGAAAAGCACCTTGAGCATGGATTCTTTTTTTCTTTCCCTACGATTCCCATTTGTTCAAGTTGAATAAGTAGTGTCTTTGTTAATGCTAGAATGCAAAGCAGTTGAAAATTATTACTTGGTTTTCTATAAGAAGAGATAATCCAATAAATAAAAATTTAACGAAATACAATGAAAATAATTATATAATAATAAATATTTAAAATATAAAATTAATAATAAAAAATCAAATTACCAAGTAGAATTAACTCAAACATTATCATGATAGGTAATACGGGATGACAAATCATTGCTTGTCACAACCATTTGCTTGATGGAAGTACAGTTCATGAGCAAAAGGATAGATACATTGTTGAAAACATATATGTAACATCATCAAATAGTGTAAAATCCTTATTACACGGAATGAATCAATATATGAACACAGGCAACTTCATAGCAAATGTTTTGGCTTCATATTCTACAGTTGGCCGCTGCGTGAAAGAGTAAGAGCATCAGCAAAATGCATGGTATTAATTGTATATGTCTACGTTGGATCAGTCTACTTACTGCAATACACAAACTGGTTCAGATCAAGGGTAACCCTGCCTTGCTTAGCTGTATCAAACGCATTGAAAAGATTCCTGGAATGACGACAATGTGAAATCATTAACGAAATAGAAGAACAAATTAAACGGTAGCTTCCAAGAATAATGTAATATGTGCCTGCTCAATCAGGTCCCAATGGAGAACGAGCACGTGTTTACTTCATGAGATTGATGCAAATCATTTGTTTGATCAAACATGAAAATCAACATGAAATAGATTTTATGTGATCCTAAAACATAATTATGTATAATGAACTACTAAAAAATATCTTAGTCATAAATGGTATAGAGTCTAATATTTAAGGAATACCAACCGAGCAGACTGCAAAAAGATACTAAGAGATATAAATTTATCCAGACGGAATCTCCCACTCTTCTTATCATCAAAGCTCTGTAGAATAAAGCAAATATTTAACTGTTAAGTTAGATAAAAAGAGTTTAATACTACACATACATAAATCAATTCAGGAATCAACAGAGAGTCGGTCTTCTCTATTAGGATAGTAAATCGTAGATCATTCAACAGACTAGATGAAAATACAAATCTCAAAGAGCATCAGTCTAGATGGTTAACAATTGAATGTTACTATGCAGTACATCTTTGCAACATAAGTGTATAACGGCATCTGAGCGCATGGAAGTAAAAGCCTCACCTCACAAACAGTGTAAAAAGCAGGAGAGTCCAGTGAGAAACCAATTTTCACCAATGCCTGAAATCAACATTTAACATTTCGAAATGAATGAACAAAAGAAGAACATGTGGATGAAGATAAGGATTAGAATCAGTTTCAATTCTTGAGTTCAAATATATGTATCTAGGCATGGACAAAGAACAGTGATATGAGAACAAAACAAATATAAGTTAAGAAGTTTTTCCGGCTGAAGAACTTTGTCAACAATATATGCACTGGCTTCAAATAGTAATCAGAAAAGTGTAACTTTTCATAAAATACCTCATATACATCATCAGGAACTAGATATCCACGACCCCTGTTTCAAGACATACCAGGCAGTTAAAAAGAATTTAACCTCAACCGCTTGAAACTTGGATACCAGTACAGAGGCATAAGTGCATGATCATAAAACAAGTCAAAGATTGGAATGAAGAAAAGAATATGAACCCGAAGTCAAAAGACCTTCTCACAAATTTATAATCTAAATTGTTGCATTTCTGCAAGAAAATGATCTGCAAGTATGTTTTCAAAATCCATTGATCCTAATTGTAATTCATCAGGAACTGCAGTCCGGTAAAGAACTGTGTCATGTTAAACTAACATAGAAGTGCTAAGAAAGCAGAATCCACAAAACAATCAATATAAGACTTTCCAAGTACTGGACATATTTATGTTTTACGAGCACCGTCCAACTTAATCAACTTTCTCTAGCAATGGACAACATCATCATAAACCTCATCAACTAGACAAATATACGAATCCTTATCAACTAACACAATAATGCATCACTAGTACAAGAAGGACAACAAATCACCTCTCTAAGTCTGAGAAAGCCCGTTGGACCTGTAACAGTAGAATAACAGATAAAATGTACCTAGTAATTTTAATGCATACATGTAGAATAATGATAAGAAGCAATCAACTGACTGACCTTTATGAGGAATTTGTTGAGAGCAATAAATTCTGCAGAAAATGGGGAAAATAATCAAAACCCATCTGAAGCTCCAAAAGCTAAAGCGGTACCAAGTAAAGGAATTGAATTTTACCGTCAAAACTCATAGTTCCATTCTTATCAAAGTCATACATCCTGTCCCAACAAATAATCAACTTAGTACAGACCACAAAACACGAACAAGAAGATGAGTAGTGAAGTGAAACCTGATCATTTGTTGCACAATTGATAGAGGGAATTCGAGGTTTCCAACAGCCAAAGCGCTCTGATCAACAAACCCACAGGAGAGATTGATCAAGAAAAGCCCTCACATACACTCACATATAATAGAGAGAGAGAGAGAGAGAGAGAGAGAGAATACTTTTAGCTGAGTGGCAGTGATGCTTCCCGTTCCGTCTGAGTCCACCCGGTCGAACCACTCCCTCAGGATAGCCGTGTTCTCCATTTTCGATTCTTAGCTGCAAATAATACAGAACCCGCCGTGTTGTTGCATTTTCTCTGAACGGTCTACGGTGTCGTTCCGAACTTTGATAATGGCAGCAATAGCCTGGAAATTTGCTGGCACGTTCACAAATTGGTCCACACCACTTTCTTAAATTTCTTGAAGACAAAATTATGTAAAATCATAGTATTTTACTTTGGGGTTCAGATCGAAATTAACATATTGATTTGATTGAATCTAAATTTTAAATTATAAAAAAACATATTGATTTTATTCGAACTTTTTTGGTCTATCCAACATTTTGATTGGCTCTTCTTTTATAAATAACCCTATCCCGACCCATCCCATTTCCGTGCTATGGCTTCCTTTGGGGCTTCGTTGGTTGGAAGGTTAGTAATGAAATGTAACGGAATGTAACTCACTTTTATTGTTTAGTTGAGAGTTTCGTGATGGAATGAAACAGAATGGGATAGAAGCGGGGGGTCTTATATTACGTTCTATTCTATCGTAAACAGTAAAAATAAGAAACCTCTGATTCAAATGGTTTAGGATGTACGTAAACTAATAAATACATACTATCTAATATACCCTCAAAAAAAATTTTTAATATAAATTATTTCTTCTAACCCTAACCTTCTTTTATATAATTAATAATATTTGTATATTATTTCTCCTTACTTTAATAATAATATTTTTATATTATTAATAAAAATTATATACAATTAATAATAAAATAGAAAATTATTTAAATTTTAATAAAATTTTTATTAATGAAAACAAAAAATATATAAAAAATTATTCTGTAATTGTTTATCAATTATATATGAGTTATTATTAATTATATAAAAATATTATTTTATGATATATTGATATAAGATTTATATATATATATATAGAAATATATAAATAAAATTAAAGAATAATTTTTTATATATTTTCTATTTTCATTAATAAAAATTTCATTAATTTTTTTTTATTTTATTATTAGTTATATACAATTTATTATTAATTATATACAAACATTATATTTATTATTATTAATTATTTAATAAAATTTTCTATTATATGTGATTTATATTTAGAAATTATTTATTTATATTTTTATTTATATAGAAATATATAAATACAATTAAAGAATAATTTTTATATATTTTCTATTTTTAATAATAAAATTTTTATTAAAATTTTTTATTTTATCGTTAATTGTATAAAATTCATTATTAATTATTTAATAAATTTTATTCTATTATATGTTATTTATATTTAAAAATTATTTATTTATATTTTTATTAAAATAGAAATATATATAAACAATTACAAAATAATTTTTATATTTTTTCTATTTTCATTAATGAAAATAGAAATTAAAATATTATTTTGTAATAAAAATTTCATTAAATTTTTTATTTTTTATTAATTCTATATTATTTTATTATTAATTATATACAAATATTATTATTATTATTATTATTTATTTAATAATTTTTTCTATTATATTGATATATATTTAGAAATTATTTATTTATATAGAAATATATAAATACAATTAAAGAATAATTTTTTATATATTTTCTATTTTTATTATTAAATTTTTTATTATTAATTATATAAAAATATTATTATTAATTATTTAATAATTTTATTCTATTATATGTTATTTATATTTAAAAATTATTTATTTACATTTTATTTATATAGAAATATATATAAACAATTACATAATATTTTTTCTATTTTTATTAATAAAAATTTTATAAATTAATAATAATATTTTTATATAATTAATAATAAATTGTATATAATAAATAATAAAAAATAAAAATTTTATTAAAATTTGTATTATTTTAAAATAGAAAATATATAAAAAATTTATTTATCAAATTGTGCGTGATTTTTTAATTGAACATGATTTCTGTTTTAAAATCATAACATTAAACTTCTTGCAATAACCATTTTAATATCAGAAATATAATAGTCATTTATTATACATTCCATCCATCTTCTAAATATTATTTCACTACATTATATTATAAATTCTTTCATCCCTCCCAAACAACTTTTTATTATATTACATTTCATTTCATTATAAACCATTTCGTTCCGTTTCATTCCGTTCCGTTTTGTTCCATTAATTAACATCTAACTAAACAAGTCCTTAGTAATCACCTGATCAGTTGATTTTTAATGGTTTCAGAACTTTTAACTTATTGACTATATGAAACAGCTGATAGAAATGTTTGGTAAACAATTTATTGGATTGGTGTATTTAACCCAATTACTTGAAAAAGAAAACGCTTGAAAATAGGAGCGTTTCATTCAACTGGTTGAAAATGTAATATCCAAAATTCAATTATATCCTCTATTTTTGTCCTTAAAATATAACTGTCATGCTCGTGATAGGAATTGTCACAGATGTGACATAGGTGTCACAGGCGCGACAATCCCTTTTTTTTTATTTTTAATCATTTTAATTTTAATTTTGATACTATTAGTTTAACAAAAAATAATTTTAATTTTTATTATGCTACTATTAATTTTATTAAAAAAATAAAAATAATAAAAATAAAAATAAAAAAGAAATCAAAATAAGTGTCAAAGGCTTATTTTGTTTTTTTGATTATTTTAAATTTAATTTTTTAAAATAAAATTTAAAGTTTTAAAATTTATTTATTTGTTTATAAATTATAGAAAATTTAAATTAAATTAAATTTAAAAGATTGATTTTATTATTATTATTATTATATTAGCTCGCATGCCATATTAATGCAATATTAAACATTTTGTATATTTATGATAAAGTTTTTTTAAGAAAATACTTGTAAAATGTAAATAAATTATACAATATATTATACGTGGAATAATTTATTTTGATTTCAACTATTTATTTTTATTTCTTAAAATTAAATTTTTAAACAAAGATATATTACTTTGAAATACTTATCAATAAAAATATTTGTTCTTTATTAGAATAAATTGTTTTAGTAATATACAATTTCTTAGATACTACTATTTAACTAATTTTCAACATCAACTTATATGATAAAATAAGATTCGAAATAAATATGGATGATAAAGTTTCAATTAATACGATAATATAATATATTAACTTTCATAATACATAAACTGCGATTAAGAATTTGTCTTAAAATATAACTATAAATCAAAATATATTAATTTTTGGGTTAATTATCAAAAAAAAACTTAATCTTTCGACAATTTTTTAATTATAGCCTGAACTTTAAAAAGAACAATAAAATATCCACATTTTTAATTTTTTTAATTATAATCCAAACTTCAAAAAATAGTAATAAAATGCTCAAATTTTTAATTTTTTTCAATTCTAACATGATGTTAGTGTTTCTGTTAAGTGTGCTGATGCGACTTGTCACATGTTTCGGAAACCTTAATTATTAATACATGTTAGCCAAAATTAACACATCAAATGAAGATTAATAAAATGTCTTAAGTGATTTAGAATTGGAATTTGAGAGGTTTATTAGGATTTTCCTAATTTTAGAGAATTATAGGAATTTTTCGGGAATTTTCTGGAATTGTTTCCGGACCCGGAAAAT
>JAOTAY010000001.1:17541356-17562313 GCA_025629805.1 Erythroxylum baracoense
TATAAAATAAAATATAGTTAAAATTAATAAAAGTGCTTTTTATTTTTATGTTGTCAAACAGTCTACTGTATGAAGCTCTTTTTAAAAAGCTATTTTTTAATTGACAGCCAAACAGTCTACTAACTTTTTAAAAAAGCTCTTCTCAAAAAAGCTCTACTGACAAAAGCTCTATTGACAAAAGCTCTATTGCTATAAGCTCAACCAAACAGGCACTAAGTATGTCCTTATCACTTAACAACTCTTGAGCCATGAAGGTAGACTCCTACCGTCCTACGGCTGGAATGTAGAAGGTGGAAATTGATTAATATGTCACGCCGATTGCATGTATACTTGCATGTCAGGCTTAAAACTCTATTAAAAATTCTAATTAGTTTGGTCAATTTAATTATAAAAATTTTAAATAGTTTAATTTTTCAATTTAGTTTTTAACTTTTTGATTCAATTTATTTTAATAACTCTTGCTATTAAAGTCTACCAATTTATTAATTAATTGGTCAATTTTTATAAATTAATAAATTCTTAAGATAAATCAATTAATTTTTATTTAACAATTTTTTTCGCTTAACTTCAAATTATTCGATACGTAAAGATAATCTCTCTTAATCATGTTTCAAATTTTTAATTTTATTTAATCTTTAGTCGATTTTATGATGGTCTAATACTAGTTGAATCTTTTAAATCTTAAACTTTTTTATCTTATCGATTTAACTTTCAGTCCAGCTTCTCCTTTTCTAAGCAATATAACAGTGGGGTTCAAATTTGCTATTGCTAACATTACTACAAGAAAAAATTTTGCGAATTGGAATTCAATCTATGGAAGCAACTAGATTAAGGAATTGGGTCTGTTGACAATAGAATTTGCATTGGAGGGCAAACTCAAATTCACTCAATTTATTATTAAATAATATTATTTTAGAATTAAAATAATACTATTTTATTTAAAAACAATCTCTCTACTAGTTAGGAATAAGATTGTGTGCTACTAAATCTCTTTAGACCAGGTTTTTTTGGTACCATATCGGTCAGTAAACGGTACAAAAAATAATGTTCCAGTATTGGCCTTGTGCACTGGTCTGCACCGGCCTGTTTCAGTTGATATCAGCCAGTACCGGCCAGTATTCAAAATATCGACCAATACTAGAAATTTTAAAAATTGAGGGGTATTTTTGCAAAAAAAAATATTAAATCCTCTTTCATTTTCTCTATCACAAACTCACACTCTCACTCTCTCTTTTATTCAAAAAATCACACTCTCACTCACCCCCTCCCTCCCACACCACACTCGAAGTTCTCCTTCTTCTTCCTCTCATTAGTTTCTCTCTCTCACTCTCACTCTCCCTCTTCTTCATTGTTGCCGCCAGTCGCTCTCTAACCGTCCGGCGATCACCACCGCACCCCCAGCAATTGCCTGACACCACCCACTAGCCCACACCGCCCTCCTAATGCCAGATATGAAAAATTGAAATAGAATTTTGATTTTTTGGTTATGTTTTTTGCTCTTAAATTTGAAAAATAAATTCATTGTATTTGGTTATTTGTGTATGTTTTGTGATGGAAAATTTGTTGGAAATTATAGGAAATGAAAATTGTTTATGTCTGTTGAAAAATAAGTTCATTGTATTTGGTTATTTGTGTATATTTTGTAATAGAAATTGTGAGAAATTATTGAAAATGAAAATTGTTAATGTATGTTTATGTAATTGTTGAATTGAAATTGTTGGTTGCTTGAAATGGAATTGTTAGTTGTTGGAAAGAAAATTGTTGGAAATGAATTTGTGATGGTTGAAACTGTTGGTTGTTGCAAATGGAATTGTTAGTTGTTGGAAAGAAATTTATTGGAAATTTGGAAATAGAAATTGTTTATATATGTCTTGTGATGTTTGAAATTTTGAATTGAAATTGTTCAAAATTGTTGGAAATGGAATTGTTGAAAATTATTGGGAGTGGAAAATGTTAGAAATGGAAATTGTTTATGTATGTTTTGTAATGGTTGAATTGAAATTGTTGGAAAATGTTATAAATGAAATTGTTGGAAATTGTTGAAATTAAGAAATGAAAATTGTTAGAAATTGATGAAAATTGAAATTATTTATGTATATTTCATTATTTTGTGAATTGTGAATTTGTGATGCTTGAAATTGTTGGTTATTGAAAATGAAATTGTTGGTTGTTAGAAATGAAATTGTTGGAAATTTGGAAATGGAAATTGTTTATGCATGTTTTGTGAAGTTTGAAATTTTGAATTGAAATTGTTCAAAATTGTTGAAAATGGAATTGTTAAAAATTATTGGGAATGAAAAATGTTGGAAATGGAAATTGTTTATGTATGTTTTGTAATGGTTGAATTGAAATTATTGGAAACTGTTATAAATGCAATTGTTGGAAATTGCTGAAATTAAGAAATGAAAATTGTTAGAAATTGTTGACAATTTAAATTGTTTATGTATATTTCATTATTTTATATTTGGGAATTGTGAATTTATGATGGTTGAATTGTTGGTTGTTGGAAATGGAATTGTTGGTTGTTAGAAATGAAATTGTTGGAAATTTGGAAATGGAAACTGTTTATGTATGTTTTGTGATGTTTGAAACTTTGAATTGAAATTGTTCAAAATTGATGAAAATGGAATTGTTGAAAATTATTGGGAATGGAAATTGTTTATGTGTGTTTTGTAATTCTTGAATTGAAATTGTTGGAAAATGTTAGAAAATGTTTATTTATATTTTGTGATTGTTGGAAACAAAAATTGTTTATGTGTGTTTTATGTAATTATTTATTGGATAACTGAATTGTTAGTTTTTGACTTATGGTGAATTGTGTTAAATGAAATTGAAGTATGTATGATGTATGAGTTACATTATATAAGATGGACATGCGTATTTATGTAATGAAATTATGTATTTTTTAATTTGATATATGCATTCATTTGTTTTTACAGATACATAGAAGGAAGTTCAAGTTCTTATGATCAAACCACTTCAGGAAGATACAGTGATCCAACTTGGGCTCATGCTATATTGGTTCCCGGTATGAAGAATCATACTATTTTCTTGTTTTATAACAAACACTAGAAAGGTGAAGGAATAACCCGATTAAAGAAGCATTTAGCTAGGTTAAAGGAAATGTCGAGCTATATAAAAAAGTAAGCCATAATGTGAAGTAACAGATGAAAACTTTGATTGAAGAATATCAGCATAAGAAAGATAGAAGGGAAAGGTTGAATTTTGAAATTGGCACTGGAACTTCATTTGCTGGTTTTGCGATGATTGTGGAAATGTTTAAGGTGGTATTGGTAGTGATAGTGATAGTGGTAATGTTCCATCCCAGGCCTAGTAAAAAGATAATATTACACCTGCACTGATGCTACAAAAAAAAGAAAGCAGGTGACTAGTTGTTTTGCACCACGAACAACTCCTGGAACCCAACCTTCAATTTGTAGTGCAATGCAATTAACAGAAGCGGCTCATAATATCGATATGGCAATAGCTAGATAGTGGTATGATATATGTTCATCATTCAATGCTTCACAATCTTACTATTATCAACCTATGGTGGATGCAATAGCCTCTTATAGTCCGGGATACAAAGCTCTTTCGATTAATGACTTAAGAGGTAAACTTTTGAGTTGTTATGTTTATGAAATTAGAAGTTATTTGGCAAAAAGAAGAGTAAACTGAGCTACTTATGGATGTTCAATCATGTGTGATGGTTGGACAAATAGGATACAAGAGCCTATTATTAATTTTTTTGGTTTATTCTACAAATGGCTTTATATTTTTAAAATTTATTGATGCATCTGGCCTTATTAGGAATACTAAGACTTTGTTTGCGATATTTGATTAAGTTGTGAATAAAATATGACCATAAAATATTGTTCAGTTTATTACTAAGAATGATTTCCCTTATAAAGTGGCAGGAAAGAGGTTACATAAGACATATAATTCTCTTTTTTAGATTCCTTATGCTGCACATTGCATTGACCTAGTGCTGGAGAATATAGTGAATACTAGTTATTTTTCTGTTATTGATGAGATTATGCAGAAAGTAAAAAAGGTGACCAAGTTTATTTATAGTCGTGCATGAGTTTTGAATTTGATGATAAAGAAATTTATCAATGGTAGGAATTTGTTTTGGCCTGGTGTGATAAGATTTGTAACAAATTTTTTATCACTTCAGTCTTTTGTTTTGATGAAGAAAGAGTTAAGATAAATGTTTACAAGTGATAAGTGAGTTGCATCTCAGCATGCTAGGTCTAATGTTGGATTTAAGGTTTCCAGCATTATACTGGAAGATAGAGAATTTTAGTCTTAATGTCAATTTGTTATCCAAGTTTGTGAGTCTTTGGTAAGGATGCTTCAATTGACTGATAGTGAAGAAAAGCTAACAATGAGTTTGTTTTGGATGCCATGGAAAGAGCAAAGGAAGCAATCAAGGCCAATCTAAAACATAGGCCTTCTTTGTATACACCGTATCTTTCAATCATCAATGAGAGATGAGATTGTTTGCAGCTGGAGCATTTTTGAATCTTAGTTTATATTTCAAACTGAATTTTACAAAGAAAGTTGAAGTCAGTAGAAGAATGTTATTCACTATTACAACAATTGTTGGGTATGAAATGTTGCAAGATCTTTTAAGCTCCCAAATAGAGCTTTATAAGTTATCTTCTGGAGATTTTGGATTACCGATTGTTATTCGACAAAGAACAAAACTTTCTTTAGATATTAGCTGCTTTTTCTTATTTGTTAGAAATTAATTATCACTTTATTTTGTTTGTAACACTACTTTTGTTATCTTACGATTTACAGTATCTTGGTGGGATCAATTCAGAAGTGGTGTTCCAGAACTGCAAAGGTTTGCAATTTGAATTTTAAGTCAATGTGTGAGTGCAACAGGTTGTGAACGGAATTAGAGCATATTTGAATTCATCCATTTTAAGAAAATGATTAGATTAGAGCACAAGAGATTAAATGACTTGGTATTTGTTCGTTACAATTTAAAGCTTTAGGAAAGGTAGGTTATTATCATTAATTAATTTCGATATAATTTCTTATAATTTTCTAATAATTAAATTTTATTATTTACTAAGAGTCTTAATAGCACAAGTAGCTCAACATATCCAATAACTATTGATAATATTGATCTTCTTGCTGATTGGGTTTCAGAGGAACTGGATTTGATAGATGTGAATAACTTGGAAGATAATCTTGATTGAGAAAGCATTAACATGTTATTTGGTGCATCTAATTTGAATGATAAAGATGATGAGGCTTCTCTTAATGATAAAGATTTTGTATCAAATGATAATTAAGGCAGTGTAATTATAACGGATATTCTCCTGTAGACGATTGAATGAAGTTCTAGGTTTTTGTTTTTCCTCTTCTTTTAATTTTACTTATATTTGATGTATGTGTTAAATTCTATATATATAATGTAATTATAAATATTTTTGTTACAAGTTTCACTTTTACTTGATTGATTTCTCATCACGAACTCTTGTGGTAAATTGTAATACTTTGAAAGTTAAGGATATTTATTATTAATTTTATTGGATGTTTTGAACTTTTGATGTAATTATTATTTATTATATGATGAAATTGTAATATTTTAAATACTTTGTATTATTCTCAATTTTATATTTGTATGATGATAATTGTCTTTTTTCACATTAATTGTGGTTATTATTTATATGTAAAATATTTGAAAATTAATGTTATTTCATATTAATTGTGGTTATTATTTATTATTATAATATTCGGAAACAAGGTTGATGTAAACTTATAAAGTATACAATACAACTGTACAATATGACAATGAACTATTTTGCAATTTCTAAAAAAATTGAGGGAGTATTTCATAAATTTAAAAAATTATTCGAAACGGTATCTGGTATTGACCGGTACCGGTACGATACCGTACTAGAAGTCTAGAACCTAATCTGATACCAAGTTCAGTACTGTATTCGCAACACTGCCTTAGACCCCCCGCGTTTGCGAAATTTTATTGATAGTTGTTGTTGTTGTTATTGATGTAGTATTAAAATTTGAACTTTTCAAATAAGATTTAATATATACAGTCTAAAAAAACGGATGTAGTAATGTTATTTTTATAATTAAAAAAATAATTTGAAGAGTTTAAGAATTAAAATCACTTATTTTTAATATAAAATTTGAATAATCTGTTGAATGGTAACTCAACAATTTCCTTTTTTATTGTTTTTCCAATTAAAGTAGAGAAAGTGAGATTCAACCAACTATTCTATCCTCAACGAATAATATTATCACTCTTTTCATAACAGACTTCACTCCAAGATTAAAGTCCAATTTAAGCAATTTCCGATACGAGTAAATGGTTCTCCGGCTACACATTTGTCACATTTTCTTGGATGGTTGCAAGAGGTTACAGAAGAGAAGTAATTGTCAACTTTTGAGTAACACCCCAAAATATTTAAGGATGTTTCTTCAATGTAGAATTGTATGTGTGTGCTTTCTAAGGCGCGTTTTGCAGTAATAATTGTAATCTTTTTTTAAAAATTTTTATATTAGTGTTAGAAATAAGATGAGATGTATGTTAAAGAGAAAATTGAGAAGGACTTTAATTGTTAATTTATTTATCATTTTATTTATCATTTTATTTTTTAATCAGAATAAAACATTTTAAAAATATGGACAAATTTTAGAAAATATCAATACTGAATGAATCAAAGTCAACGTAACTAACTATTTCCGTGACTTGAACTTATGACATTATAGTCCCAAATGAGCAATTTTATCGGTTACTTTAAGACTCGCTTTGAAAGACTTCCCGCTTTGCGAAGCCTAGAGAGAGTTATAATGTACGAAACTTTTTTTCGTATTTTTACAAAGAGATTATTTTCGTGAGTTGAACATATGACCTTATGGTCATAAAAAAACAACTTCACTGGTTGCTCATGACCCTCCAATAATAAATGATTCGTCATCTCTAATTATAAACACCGGGAAAACACTACTATCAATTTTTTGAAACATCAAAGTTTTTTTAATTAAAAAGTCAATAAACTTATTTTTAATGATCATTTATTTTTAATGATATGATCATTAAAATAACGGTGACTAATAAATTATAATTGAAATATACTATTTTTAATTGAAATAGCAAATAACAAACTAAAAAATAATAACAACTTAGTAAAAATTTAATTGATATGTGGGGCTCGAAGAAATCCAGTACTAACTAACCGAGGGACTTAATTGAGTTTGTAAAGTAAAATTTAAATTTACGTTGAATTATATAAATTAAAAGATGCGAAAATTTTGTAAGTTTAAGTAACTTTAAATTTAAAAAAAAAGTATTTTTAAAATTATAATTAGACAAATTATGGACCGAGTGTTCCACCGTCGGCCCAATTAGCATTAGTAATTCACAGAGCCCATGTATTATGCTCTTATCTATTGACTGACCCAACCCAAGTTAATAGAACTGCCTCCAGGGCCTATTGAGCTTGGTCCATGTCGTCGAAAATAACTTCGGTCAAGTACATTGAGCTTTTCTTCTTATTTCATATTTTAAAAATTTATTATTATTTAATTATCACACAAGTTATTATAAATAAAATTTAAATTTAATATAAATAATATCAATTAAATATATAAAAATTTTAATTTATTATAAACTATAATTAACGTAGTTCACTGTATAATACAATCTTCATTATATTTAGGGATGATAATGAGTCAGGTCGGATTTGAAAAACAAGACAGCCTAAGCCGAGCTTGAACTCAGCTCAGTTTTGCCATATATGGTTTTTTATAATTAAAAATAAAAAATAACAATATTTTTTATAATACTCATTAGCTTGAGTAGTCTAAACTCGAGGTCTAATTTTTTAGAAAATCCTAATCGATGCTCGACTTGAGGCCTGATCAATCTGAGTTGACTCGCCGGGTTGGGGCAGGGAGTTGACCTAATTGTCATCTCTAATTATATCTTAAGCAAATACATAAAAATAATAAAATAAAAGATAAATAAATATTTTAAATTTCTATTAAATAATTAGAGGAAAATCCCTCACCTCGTTAATTATTTAATATCTATCATAATCTTTTTTCAAGATTTGTTATTCAATTCAATTATATAACGCTACTGAGTACATAAATAGCATTTAGTGAATTTAGATTTTTCGTAAATATATGAGTAAAGTTATGTATTATTAAACCTTTTCAGATCCTGAATTAATGCAGGATTTAAGTAAGTATAATAATGACGTAGATGTTTCACTAATATATTAAATGAAATGATAGGGGGTATATTGTAACCGGTGGCAATTGATTTTATTGGGATATAAAATACAGATCGTGGGGAATAAATTATAATATTTGATATTTTAAGGGCAGTAACTTTAATAATATAAAGTATAAACTAATATTTTTAAAATTTGAAAAATTCAATTTAATATTAGACTATATTAGAATTAATTTATATAATTAATTTTCGTGTGAGAATATCCGTACAAATTTCTGAAAATTTTCTTCACATAAACAATGACGGAGAAATCTCGGCCACGTAGGTAGCACAGGATATGCCTGTGAGCGTCGCGGCATCTTCACTACACATACACAAAGCACTATAAATATCGACTTCAACACGCCATTGTTTGTAGCGTTTCTCAACTGGGACTGCAAATCCGGATTTCGAAGAATGGGTTTGAAGGTGAGGTCAACTTTCAGTAATCCCTTTCCTTTCCTTTCCTTTTTGCAACATGTGTTAAAAGCAACAGTCATTCCGATCTCAGTTTTGTTACCCCTTTTTGGTGGCGATTTGTCTGTGTTTGGCTTGTTTTTGTTTTGGTCTTTGTTTATTTTGCATGGCTGGGTTTATGATTGAAGTTTCCAGAGACTGATGCTTTTTGGGTTAGATCTGATTATACGCCTGGGAATCAGTTAAAGTTCGTTTCTTTTAGAGTTTTGGTTGATGGGTCGGTCCCTTTTTGTTGAAACAAACATTGGTTTCTGATGTGTGTTTTTTTTTTTTTTTGCCGATTGATTTTCTCCAGTGCTGTCTGGGATTTGTGTTTTAAGCTGCATTTGATCGATCCCGGTTTCCGGTTTTGAATTTCAGCTGCTTTTTTCTTTGTTTCTTGTTTGATCTCTATGTCACTTGTAGGGAGTTATAGTAGTTTTGTCTTGCTTCTAGTGGCAATGCTGACCATGGATGCAGGATGATGCATCCAATCAGCTGTTTATTGGATTAAAGCTAAACATTAAACTGTAATCGCCAGCAGTAAATTAATTCGATGCATAGAATTTCTTGAGTCTGAGAATTTGGTTTCTTTTTCCTCACAACTTATTGTTTTGATTCAGCCAGGAAAGCTTTGATAGTATGGATAAGAAATTTCTCTTTACTGAGAATGCCTTTGCCTTTTACTTCGATTGGTAGTTTGTCTTATAGACTTGTAAGAACAACCTTCTGGAATTTGATTTGATATGAGTCTGACACTTGCATCTTGACAGATCTCCCGAAAGCGATCTGCTGAATAAAAGTGGAAGGAAATTGTAAATAACTTTATTGTGGTGTTATGCAGGAGGATTTTGAAGACCATGCCGAGAAAGCTAAGACCCTGCCAGAAAACACAACAAATGAGAACAAGCTCATACTCTATGGGCTGTTTAAGCAAGCCACTGTCGGAGCAGTGAACACCTGTTTGTTTCTAACTTAATGTTTTTCTTACCATTCTTGATTGTGAAACTTATTTTGAGAAAGCTTATTCTAATTGCTAATATGATTTGTAGCTCGACCTGGAATATTCAACTTGAGGGATAGAGCTAAGTGGGATGCCTGGAAGGCTGTTGAAGGTAATCATTTTGAGTTTTTTCTTATCAAGTATCAGCTCAGTTACCTGTGAACTTGAAGTATTTTTTTTTTTCCATATTCAATTATCAAATGTCAGCTCAGTTACCTGTGAACTTGAAGTATTTTTTTTCCATATTCAATCATGCTTTAGCACTCACAGCAAGTTTACTTTTTGCAGGGAAATCCAAGGATGAAGCAATGAACGACTATATTGCTAAGGTTAAACAGTTGCAGGAAGAGGCTGCTGCTGCTGCCAAGTAATTATTCAAGCGTTTGTGTTTCCTCTAGTTGGTTGTGTTTGAAGTAGTTGAGCACAGTTCAACAATTTATCTGCACTGATACATAATCATTTATCTTTCTGTCGTCTGTTTCGAGTTATGTGTACTATGTATCTGTCCGTATTAAAGTGGATTCGAGTGAGGTTGGTGGGACGGTTTCTTGCTAACCGATGCTAGTGTGCAAGCTGATCATTATTTGATCCATCTAGTGTCGTTTGGGTGACTTCATTGTTCCAAATTTAAAGTAAAATGATTTGTTTAATTGAATTCAACTTTTTCAGTAGGGATTTTGCACAGTTCCCGTTGCTTTTCTCCATCAATGTACATTAGTGCAAATTGAAATGCATGCAAGCTTTGGTTGAATGGTAGATTCCTTGGAAGAGACAAAAAGGATAAGAAGTTGTTGGACTTGATTGTCGTATGCTTTTCGCTTTAGGTCGAGCTGCTGTACTTGTGTTCGAAGTTTTACGTAGTATAACTTGCATTTGTTCCAAAAAGTCGTGTTGAAGCCAGTCAAGAGTTGTGTCACCAACTCAACCCAATACTTTTCTGATTGGTTCACAAGAAACCTATCTTCACCAACAATGAACAACTTCATCAGGATATGAATTAAGCATATTAACCAGTGATCTCTCTTTCTCAATTATCATTCAGGATGGTGAGAAAACATGTAGGATCGGATTATGTCTACTATCTCAAGTAAGATGACTAATACACATTAATCCTACCTTAAGCACCGTAAAATGACAAAACATCCATCGCATAGCAAGCCAACTAGTCTATTACTACATCAAGCCTTAGATCAGTATATGCTTTATTTACAGAAACCAGCAAATAGCGAGTATCGTTAGATCAGGATCTGATACTTGACAATAAGCAGGCTCTATTGAACGAAAGGATATCTAGAAATGTAATACTCCCTTGCACGGGAGGCACCATCTCTAGCCAGAATTCCTTCAAGATCTCCAATTATTCTTGCCAGCCATATTTCCAAGTTTCTCTGGACTTCTTTTAAGTTGTTTCTAATTGTGTCAAACGATCGTCTCATGGTGATCTTGGCCTGGTTCCCCACCTCATCTCCATGATAACTATTCCCTACTTCAGTTTGCAATGCCATTAGTTTCTGTCCAGTTTCAGCTGCGCGTTGCTGAAGTCGAAATGCTTCGAGTAAAAAATCTGTTTGTCTTTGTGTTCGGAACTCTGGACTAAGAGTTGGTTCGCAGGGATCACTAACTTGCTGTATAGACAAGGAAACTCTTTAAACAACAAACAGTATAACAGTTTCCGACATTGCTAATGATGTTAATGCTACTAACCACTAGGAGGGAGCACATGATATAAATCTTTGAATGCATTTGTCTATAAGTCAAAAAGAAAAACAATAATCTTCTTTTAGCAATGAAAGTTTTTACCACCCATGTCGAAAATCAAGAGCACTGTTTTTAGTTAATTCCAAAAATTCATTGATGGGGAGGGAAGATGAGTTCGTGATCTACTTCTCTACCAATCTCTATCATCATCTTGATTTCCAACCATAAACCACATGGGAACGTACATCTAGTTGGTGAAGGTAGGTGGGAATGGGATGAATGTTGAATTTTTAATGCATGATTGATCCATTTTAAAGCAGGCTACCCATCTGAACCATATGCTACCATGTGGTATTGGCACATCAATGAATAGGAAACTAATTGCGTGCCTCCCCTTTCTAAGAAAACTTATGTTCGGAAAACGACCAAACTATTTCTGGGAACTCACCTTTAGTTTTCAAAAGCATGAGAATCAGTCAGTCAAACACAACTAAGCAGCTTGTTTATATTATGGACGAATATATCTGAGCTAGATAATTTCTCAAACCACCCATGACAGTAGCAGACAATTTACTAAAAGTAAATCATCCACAGCACAAAAGTAAACAGAAGAAGATAATTACACATTTACCATTCTTCTGCACAAATCATCAATCTTCCCTGCAAGAGTTTGATATCTCTTCGCCTGCTTCCTCATTTGAGATGGAACTTTGACGAAATCAGTTTTGCCAACTTTTTCCAAATTCAGAAGTTCCTGTTCTAGTAATTTCAGTTTGGAGGAAACTCCTGTTGATTCACCATCTACCTTCCATGGTGATGCTCTTCTGAATGGGAAAATACATGCCACCCTTCGTTGGTTAATGCTTATTACATAAATATGGTTCAATAAAGGTACTCTAGAACCAACTGATCTTACCTTGCAACGAAATGCTTCATATGGTAGATTGATTCAAGAGATTCATACTGTACATCCTGCAAGAAAAAAAATCTCCATTAAAAACAGAAAAAACACCAAAAGTCACATGAAAAGGACTCTCCAATAATGCACTCTGTAAAATAATATAACAAGTCAAAAGTCGAACCAATTCTTATAATGAGGTGTCAGAAATCAGCATGCAGCAGAACATATATGCACATACACGAACAAAAAGCAGACTAATCCGTACTCTACAATTTACAAAGAATTGCATAGAACTGCTTGGAAACAAATTACGCCACACCTTTCTTATCTGAATGTCTAAATTGCATTATGAAGCAGAAAAGCTGTCATTTTGCATCGTCAATGAGCCTAAACAGGCTTGGATAGTGAAATGATTTGATTGAAAAGGGGGAAACCATGCAAAGATAGATGGGCCATATTGTGTTCCATAAACTCATCAAGGAGACAAGTGTCTGACAGGGTTAGCTCAATGATGTCTTGTCATGTGCAACAATGGGCATGGACATAAGAAAGGCAGATGCCATGTCTCATGCTCAAGGGGAAGTAAAGGAGTTGCTTAACCAGAATCTATAAAGATAATTTGGGCCATAGATTAACTGCATGGTGATCTATGGTTGTCTCTGGATTGCATCTCTAATATTGTGATTATTGGCACACGTTTATGTTGAATAGTCTCCAACTACGAGTTTCCCTTCCTAGCCAGAATTGATAATTATTACGAAATCACAACCAAATACCCACAAAAGTATAATACACAGCACCTTTATTAGAGCTATTAAGCGATTTCAGGCTGTTCTTCAGTAGTAAAACAATGCCTAGGCTTAGCTATGTGATGTGATCATACATAGTTAAAGGATAACATGCCTGTTGTCAAGCTTTCCATGATGGAGGTCTATTAAGCCCAATACTATATCATGCCTATGAGTACTCTTAGGGACTCATAAGGACAAAATAATGGCTAGGAGATGGCACTGGAAATGAAATCTTCTCATCACAATACCACAGAATATTCTCTACAAAACACTCAAGTATGATAACAACAATTTCGATTGCATGTCAAGGCAAATGACACCTTCTTAGACTACAATAAGATACTCGAAAATTTCCTTTCCTAGTTAGTTTCTTGATTAGGATTTATTTAGCATTTCCTTCCTTATCCGCTTCTCCAAACAGATTTCTTTATTATGTATTGAATTGTGCTGTTCTTACCATTCTCCTGCAATGATAGTGAAACTACTTCATTACCAACATCACCTAGAAATCATGTAAAGGATACCAATTTGTTCAATAGCAACACTGCTCAGCATCAAACTTCGAAGGTTGACTTCTTAAGTCTACTTAGATGGTTTTTGCATAAAAATCCAACTCAACAAGCATTATTCTCTTGATACTTAGATGTAAGGGGAAAAAAGTAACTTACTAGAAACTGTAATGTTTCTTTTTACAACGCTTACAAAACTCCAATACCCCATTCCTTTCCTAGATGGAAACCCCAAAAACGCTTGTTCATAAACAAAATCTAGATTGACCAAACCATTGAGTCGAGACTCGAGAGAGGAGCAAATAGAAAAGCGCAAATTACTACTACTGAGAAACACAACAAATGAAATTGACAACTAAATTTTCAAGTTCACACGAGATCCACAAACAAAAAGCAAAAAACATACAGAGAAGGATATAACTTTACCTGCCAAAGGTTGGCTCTTTCAGCCCAAAACTTAGAAGCAGAAGCCAAGAAGTCTCCACCAAAACCTCCATCACTACCCTCCTCCTGCTGAACAACATAATGATGCTCATACTGCTGTTGCTGCTGTTGATGGCCGTAAACAAATTTCAAGCTCTCCTCATTTCCACCATTGAAACACTCACGATTGACAAACCCATCATCACCACCGCCACCTGACACCTCCCCTACATCTTCCTCGTGTTCCTCCCTAAAACCACTTGCACTCCTCGAAATAAGCCCAATCATTTCGTCTCTCACACCAACCTCTCTCTCCAAATCTTGAACTCTAACACGCCACTCCTCTCTCTCTCTCTCGAAGTCCTCAACTTTAACTCTCAACCCCACCACCTCCTCAGTGGCAGCTTCGATCTGCTCAAGCAACCGCCTTTCCTCCGCCTGCCACGCATTCCGGTGACTGGCAAAGATCTCAACGACTCTGGCATTGGCCTTTGAGTCCTCTTTTCTTCTCGACTTCATTTGCTTTAGCTGTTCTTCTGCTTGTAGCAGTCTAAAGGCCAATTCTTTGTTCTGGTTCTGGAGGTTTGGCATCACTGAGAGTGAGTTTGTGGGCAATAATGCCAAGAACAGAGAGAAGCTTAGGCCTATGTATGTGGGTAAAAGCTCGTTTTCTTTCTCTCTGTCTTCTTCGACCTGTGTTTGCTCCTCGGTTTCGGCCATCTACTCGGAAATGGAGTTCTTCGAGTTAGCTGCAGATTACAGAAGATATGCTTGGTCTTTTGTTATTTCTTTCTTTTATTCTTGAACTTTTCGGCTACTGCAATCAATAAATAATAGAAAAGTTATGATGGGATAAAGTACTTTGTTTTAAATTTGTCCAAATTGGAAAAATATGTTCATACTCAAGCATAAAACAAAGATCTTTTGTGCAGTAATTTAACGAAATTTGGACTGCTCTAACAACTTCAAGCGTTTAAACTTATAAAAGTGATTGCAGCCATGATTGAAAGGTTAATGACAAAAAGGCGATCTTTTTAGGTACCACTTATGCGCATGTTGAAAACTTTATGCAAAGAAACCATGTCATACAACACATGGGATTTTTTAGAGGTTTAAGGTTTAATTATTATAACAACAACATCTATAGATTTCGCTGACACACCAAATAAAGAGGTTTAATAATACATAATCTTATTTTTAATAGAAAGACTCCGTTCAAATTGTTTATTTAAAAATTTACCAAAAAATTTTAATTATGTCCGTCGAAACAATAAGGCCATTATACTTATTACTAAAATTGTTGAGATTGTTTTTAAACGACATGATAAGAAAAAAATCTAATAATAATAATCGCAACAGCAACAACAATAACAATAATAATAATAATAATAATAAGAAAATTAATAATAATAATAACTTTTTTTTTGACAATATAATAATAACTTATTTAATTATTATGAAAACATGTAATGTTAAAAATACTAACTTAATCTTATTACTCTATTTAAAATTTAATTAGTTTGCTAATTTTTAACATTAATTAATAAATAACTAAAAAATAAATCATATAAATTAGAGATAATGTTTGGGTAAAAGAGATAATATAAATGGAAGACGACAAAAATAATATTTAGGGCATGGGAGAAACAAGGAGACAAAAAATGTTTCAATGATCCGTTCCCAAGTTGAAAGTTCAAATTGCAATTGCCACACAAAACAAAGGTTAGAACAAAACGAACTCCCTCCTCCTCACTGCAACTCTCTTCTCTCTCCTCCTCAGTACCCATTTTTCAAAAAACCCTTCTTCTCTAAGTAACTGTCTTCAGGTTTTTCTCTCAAGTTCATCCATTTCCCTTTGTTTCTATTCGGACATTTAGTTGCTCCTTTTAATGGTTTTCCTTCACCGTCATAGGTTTCTTGTGTTTTTGGAGTAATGTAGCTTGTTAAAGCTCGTTCCTTTTATGTTTTGCAGCTTAGGAAATGTCCTGAATGTTGAAATTCCTGATGAATTGTGAATGATTTATGAGATCTGAACTTGTAAATTTTCTGGGTCTTTTTCAATTTGAAGTCTTGAGCTGCTAGTTTGTTAGAACGGTGCTTCCCCAATTTTCTAATTTTTTCTCCGGTCTAATTTTACACAGGTGAATTTCCGTCCCAGTGATGTCCCTTCTTAGTAGATTTTTTTATAGAAGGCCTCCAGATGGGTTGCTTGAATTTGTTGATAGAGTATACGGTAATAACATGAATTTTCATTTTGATCTTTGAGAATTGACTTTTCTGCTCTCTTTGTATAGCGGTGTGATGTAAGCTTTTGTATGTTTAATGTATGCAGTTTTTGATTCCTGTTTCTCCACCGAAGTTCTACCCGATGAAATATACCAATTGTATCTACATGAAATCGTAATTGAGCTGCATGAAGCATTTCCTGATTCATCATTTCTAGCTTTCAACTTCCGTGAGGGTGAGAATCCCAGCCAGTTTGCGCGTGTATTATGCCAATACGATGTAACGATCATGGACTACCCAAGGCAGTATGAGGGTTGCCCACTTCTACCATTGTCTTTGATTCAACATTTTCTTCGTGTTTGTGAGAGTTGGCTTTATTCTGGGAATCATCAGAACGTCATTCTTCTCCATTGTGAGAGAGGTGGTTGGCCTCTATTGGCCTTTCTTTTAGCTAGTTTCTTGATTTTTCGGAAGTTGCATAGTGGTGAAAGAAGAACTCTTGAGATTGTACATCGAGAAGCTTCCAAAGGGTTCTTGCAGCTCTTGTCTCCTCTTAATCCTTTCCCATCTCAGCTTCGATATCTTCAGTATGTAGCTAGAAGAAATATATCCCCAGAGTGGCCACCTCCTGAACGAGCTCTTTCCTTAGACTGTGTCATTCTTCGTTCAATTCCAAGTTTTGACTCTGAAAATGGATGTCGGCCAATAATCCGCATATTTGGTAGGAATCTCCATTCGAAGGGTGGGCTTTCAACTCAGATGCTTTTTTCTATGTCGAAGAAGAAGAAAGCTGCCATTCGGCATTATCGCCAGGTAAGAGTCGTTGCATCTTTGTCATTTTATCCGGAAGATACATCAGTTTGATATGAACAAAGATGGCTTTCTTTTGACAGGAAGATTGTGATGTGATTAAGATTGACATACAATGTTTGGTGCAAGGGGATGTTGTGTTAGAGTGTGTGCATTTAGATTTGGATCCAGAAAGGGAAATTATGATGTTCCGAGTAATGTTTAATACTGCATTTATACGATCCAACATATTGATGCTTAATTCTGAGAATTTAGACATTCTTTGGGATTCAAAGGAACGATATCCAAAAGGCTTCAGGGCAGAGGTGAACATTTCACTCGTTATCTTTCTTTCACTGCTTGCTAGATATAGATTTACAATCCATCAAATAAATTGAAGTTTTAACTTCAGGTGTTATTTGGGGAGCTTGAGAGTGCTTCCCCTCCAAAAGCTCCAACAACAATGTTAAATGGTGAGGAGAAAGGTGGGCTGCCCATGGAAGCCTTCTCTAGGGTTCAGGAGCTTTTCAATGCGGTTGAGTGGGTTGATAATAATGATGATGCTGCTGCCTTGTGGTTACTTAAACAGCTTTCTGTCTTAACTGACACCAAAGAGTGGTCAAGATTGCAAGGAAAAGGGGGCTCATATGTATCACCCATTGATTCTGAAGAGGAAACGTATGCATCTAGCACAGCAGACAGCTCTGATGAAGCATTTGATATTTTTTCAAAGTCTTCAACAGAATCAAAAAAATCACTGAAACCAAGTGTTGTTGATTCGATTCCCTTAGCTACTGAACCTGAAATACCACTTGATAAAATTTCTTCAGAACTTCCAGATCAACTATTATTAGAAACTGATCCATCTGCTTTCCATCAACAACTACCAGTTCCAAGTGAAGGAACTCCATCTTCATCATCTCTTCAACTGCTGCCTTCATCATCTCCTGTCGTTCCTATTCCTTCATCCACACATTCACCAACACCTCCTGCTCCATGTCCTTTGTCTAGCAAAAGCCCTTCAATCATTTCTGCACAAGTAGCTCCACCTCCACCTCCACCTCCACCACCTTTCTATCTCCCAATTGCGTCGTCCATCCAAGATTTTAATACATCTCAAACCGACAGTATTCCACCACAAACACCTTCTCCACCACTCCCTCCTAACTTCAGTGGCGAAGATTCATCTTCATTGCTTTCAAATAGCATTGCAGGTCCACCTTCACTGCCGCCTCCTCCTCCTCCTCCTCCTCCTCCTTTCCCCAACAAAGATCAGAACCGACCATCTCCAACTGTGAGTAAAGTACCACCTTCACCTCCTCCTCCTCCTCCTCCAGCTGAAGTAGCTCCACCACTTTGTCCTACATCCACTTGTAAACAACCACCACGATCACTGCCTCCACCTCCGCCTCCGCCTCTGCCTCCACCTCCACCTCCACCTCCACCTCCACCACTATCATCTACATTCAATACAACCAATAATCAGCAGCCGCTGCCACCGCCTCTCCCACCACCAGTGGTGCCACAATCTAATTTGAGTTCAACATCTGTTAGTAGTTCTTCACGTGGAGCTCCACCCCCACCTCCTCCACCTTAGATGGTAAATTTGTTCACGTAATTCCTTTCGTCTATGAACATTATCCTGTTTCCTTTTTTGACAATAATCAATAATTTGTTGTCTATGCAAAAGATCTTCTTGAGTAGAAACTGTCATAGGAGTTTGATCAATATATAGTTGTTGTTGTTGAATGATATGATCAAAACGCTCATTGTGGATATATGTGAGATCAATTAATTCTTTTAATAAAGCTTTGCGCTTGAAATAAGAACTCATAATGATTCTAGTTTAAAGAAAACAGATGCTTAAGAAGATAATAAATTATAACAAACAGATAAGAGGGATAGAGGTAAACAAATGTTAAATGAATAAAGAGTAATAAAATATAAATTGGAATCATATGAACAAATAAATATGTGATGTGATGAAGAAAGAAAACCAATTTCTCATACCTTTATAATGCCTTAACACCACACACAGGTAAACGGCGAGAGAGATTGAGAGAAAGAGAGTTTAATTTCTACATACCGAAAGAGGTTACAAAGCCTACCTTATATAGGCAGCAAAGTAAGAAAACTGGCTACCTAAAGAATCAGGAAAAGTAAAGAAAGTGGGAGACATAATAAAAGAAAACAGTAAGATTCTCCTAAAAAGACTAAAAAGTAAAAATTGAAATGACAAAAGTAAAGATTCTAAAGCTATCCTATTTACACGTTTGTCGGTTCCTACCGACACTTATGTGAAGGCTACATTGCTCTATTCTTCAATAATTGCTTCAATTGACTTTGAGTCGTTGTCTTCTTGTTGCTGAGATACTTGAGAAGGGCATAATGAACATTTATGTAGTGTTTGGTAACGAAACTGCTGACAGATTGCTTGTTTCCATGTAATGTTGAGTATATCAAAAATGCCGTCCAGAGCAATAAAAGGCTTGTGAAACTGTTGAATTAACTGTAATGCTTCAGGAGTAATTGCTGCTTTGTAAGATGAAATCATAATTTGGTTATTGCCTTTGTAATTGATCTTGATCATTGAATCTGCTTGAATTCTGTTGACTTGAATAAATACGCCTTCGAGACATTGAAGATTAAAATGATTAATTAGTTCCCAGTCAAAAGGATGCTTGGGAGATTCATCAATGCTAGGGTATAGGCCATTGCTGATGCCTAGTTGAATAAATGCAATTCGTCCAAGTTTGATTTCACCTTCTTGTAAATCTCCAGATGTAAAAATGGGATAACTGCTCCATATCTTGATGAATATTTCACGATCTTTGGCAAATCAATTTTTATAATTTTTTACTGCTTGAATGAATCCAGAGGGGAATTCTGAAAAAAGAGTTAGTTGCAATAGATAAATTGTATCAATGAGTCCACTCTGAAAGAGAAGATAAGTTGTTAGGAGATCTGCTTCTGGTAGAATGACTACTTTTGGTCCATATTTGCCTCTATTCTGTGGATAATACTGAAAAACTTTGAATTCTTCCGTCCAATTGTTGAGTGCTTGAAAACTTTCATAAAACATTTCGGGCGTTATCTTTCTTACTTCCATTTGTACTTCCTTCAATGGTATTGAATTAATTCTATCCATATTGGGTGGTCGTCCCAATGATATCATTTTGCTGGTTGAAGCTGGTGATTCCAATACTTATTTATATTAGGGTCTCAATCCTAGATTTTTGAATTCTGCAATGCTTTTTCTGCGTCCATACGTGAATTAAAACTTTTGTGTATAATACCAGATCTTCCAGTTATATGTATAGCTGCTTTATTCCATTCATCATATAATCCTGCCACAGGTCCATTGTAGATGACATAAGTTTTGCCATCAGAATCGTCTTGTTTCTTTTGGGATGGTTGTATAGTGTCTGTTGAAATGGTTAAAGGTTGTTTGGTAATTTGTGAAGGGGTAATTGAAGGAATGTTTTCCGGAGTACTGGTTTTTGGTAAGTCTACTGGATTGGTGGTAGGTTGAGTGGTTTGGTTTTGCTTTAATAAGTGAATGGTGTTTCTCAACTGGTTAATTTCTTTAGTAGTTGATCCAACTAATTGTTGTAGATTTAATAACTCTAATTCTTTCTGGGTTAATGCTTCTTCAAGTTTTCCTATAGCTGCTTCCATTCCCTTGTGAGAATATCTGCAAGATAATTGTCAGAAGAATGAATATATTTAATAGTATAATTATATTGGCTCAATTCAAGTTGCCATCGAATCAGCTGGCCTTGATTATAATTTGTCCTTATTGGATATTTGTTGAATCCACATAAATACTTTGAATCCGTTTGCACTTGAAATGCAACGGGTAATAGATCCATTCTCCACTTCCTCAATGTTTTGAGAAGGG
>JAOTAY010000001.1:17562413-17576610 GCA_025629805.1 Erythroxylum baracoense
CCACCCCCTCCCCCTTCTTCAGCATATGCAGTGCCAAGATCAGTTCCGCCACCTCCACCACCAGCTCCTAAGGCCCCTGCTGCTCCTCCTCCACCACCAACAAGTCGTGGTATGGTGCCTGGTCCAGTGCAACCACTTGGAGACACAGTTTCAAATGTACCACCTCCTCCGCCTCCATCCGTGGGTCGGGGAAAAGCTTCCTTAGGGACAAGCAGTCAAGTGAGAGGTCGAGGTGTCAGTGGGACAGGTGTTGGGCCTAAGAAAGCTACTTTAAAACCCTTACATTGGGTAAAAGTTACACGTGCAATGCAAGGGAGTTTATGGGCTGATTCTCAAAAACAAGAAAATCAATCAAGGTGTGTGTATACAAATTTCAAGTATTGGTGTTGCGTTGTGTGCGGGATAGCTAGTTCAGAGCATGAACATCAGTTATGCTAAATTTATTTTAAATCCAGAATTCACTAAATGTTATGTTTACAATGCCATAGATGATGTAATGGTTTACTGGTTTTGTGATTGGTCATTGATGATGTAATATTGAAAGCATTCACCTGCTACTAGTTGTGCAGAATAGCTTTGCAGAAACCCTCCTGTTTAAAATACTGATTGCTCTTATATTGTACATCTATAACATGTGTTCTGTTTGTTCATTATCCTGGCTACGTACTTCATGTCAGCATTTAATAGATTTTTAATCCATCTTTGATAGCGCACCTGAAATTGATATATCAGAGCTTGAAAGTTTGTTCTCAGCAGCTTCCGCTGCTGATGGAGGTAGCAGAAATAAAGTTGGAGGTCGACGTGGCTCCAGTGTCAACAAACTGGAAAAAGTGCAATTGGTAAGGTGCTTTAAGAACTTATACATTTTTGAAAAGATTAATTCTGATTTTCATTCATAGCTGGTACTTTTAGATATTATTAGAGAATTCAGGAATAAAAACAACTGTTCTTCTGTTCTTGAAAGTCTGGAACATATTTTTTTGTTAGCTAAAGTCAGTCATCGTGCTTTATTCTGCAGATTGACCTACGGCGAGCTTATAATTGTGAGATAATGCTCTCAAAAATAAAAATACCTTTGCCTGACATGATTGTAAGTCAATCTTTCATCTGCCTTGTTACATCTGTTTAACCTTTTAGATCTTAGACTCATATCTTCCGTTTAAGAATATCAAATTTTTGTTTATGTAGTTTTTGCTGTCATATTTCTATGTATACACCTAGTTTACAGGCGTTGTGTGGTCTAGAAAGGTAGTACATGCCAAAGGAGAGTGCAATTAGATTATATTAATTCTACTTGATAAGAGCACCCAATAGAAAAACCAAGCTAAATGCTGCAGTTTCGTAAAACCACATGGAAAACAAGATTAAAAAACGAATGATAATATTTTGCTATTTAATTTTGATGGACGTCTCGTTATATCCTCCTGAATCTTTTCCAACTTCTTAAGTTGGATGCTAAGTTAATTTAAAAAATTGGGGGTAAATTGGTCTGCTGGAAAGAAGCTCAGCAAAAGTCAATGCTAGAGGTCAATCTGCAATGCGTAGTCTTTTCAATGTAGTTGATTGGTATACTGCAGCTATTTATTAGTTCATTTATAAATACAAATAATAGGAGAGAGTGAGGAAACCTATTGATTTTTGCAAAATGATTTTCCTCTCTTATGGTTCTTTTTCTAAAGCATCTTTATTTGCTGTAATTAACTAATTGGGTCGAGATGATACAGATCAATTCATTATTTCCAATTTATCTAATATTTGAAATGCTAGACCTGAATGTAAGGTATGTCATTAGATTCAACGGAGGATCTTGAGAGTGCTAAGAAGCTGAAATAAAAATGCTATTGATGATAGCACTCGGGGAAAGTTGAGAAAGAAAAAATGATCTCTGATTTACAACATTAATTTCATAGATAGGAGGAGATGAAAATAAAACTTAAGAAAACTAGGCAGGTTAAGAAGAACACACGTGAGAAGTGAGGGAAGAGACGATATAAAGTTAAAAAGTAAAAGATACTGTAATTGGCACTTGGAGTAAGGTACTTGCTTTTCATGTATAATTTTCATGAAAAGCAATTCATGGTTTTCATGTATAATTTCTGTCTCAAAATTATGCAATAACTCTAAATTCTTGTATTTCTGTTCAGTAGTTGGTTCAGTTATCTTTTTCAAGGTTCCCAATATAACAGGGCTTCCATTCTCATCTTCTCTAAGCCTATGTACTGGTCAGGATCATGTTCCATGTGCAAAATAAAACAAAACTCTTAAGTCTGAGGCTTACATTTCATTTTTGTCTTTTACTTACTATTTTAGAGGTGTTTATCATTGTTTGTTCTGTTAATCTAAGTTGTATGACCTTAAGGACCTCTGAATTCCTCTTTTTGGACATTTAAAACTGATTTTGCTAATGTTCTTATCTGCAGAATGCAGTTCTGGCTTTGGATTCTTCAGCCTTAGACATAGACCAGGTGGAGAATCTGATCAAATTCTGTCCCACTAAGGAAGAAATAGAAACGCTGAAGGTAGATGATTTTTCTTCTAATTTTACTGAAGGATGGATTTGCTTGCATGTGAATAGGTGTGGCTGGAGACTCTATTTATACTTTCCATGTGTGGCTTCTTGTCGTATTTTGCTTTTCTTGTGTGCTTTTTCAAGTTCTCATCAGCTTTAATTGTAGAGAAGGTAGTAGGTAGTTTAATCTTAACGTACTTTTTTGGAGAGAACTTGATTGGATTATCTTTCGTCTGCTATTGGGTTGTTCTTATAATCTGATAAAAGGAAACTTGATTTGAACTACCTTTAGATCCCTGTGTAACTAAGGAAGGTGTTGTAAAATGCTAAAATGCTAATATAACCATAAAACAAACTTCCTATGTTTCTCATGCAAAATCCAACTTTTTAAAGGATAAACCATTACCAATTTGATAGTGATGCTTTTGAGCAATCAAAAGGATTAACATGTGGGCCTCGGCATGTGGTTAAAGAATGGATTGTTTTTCTCTGGCTTTATTCCACACTTAGACAAATGTTAACTATTTAATTTGTTGTCTTCTACAGAACTATAATGGTGACAAGGAAATGCTTGGAAAGTGTGAACAGGTTAATTTTGATTCTATGAACTTCAAAGCTTAGAAGCCTATAATTTGGTTGCTAATGGACAATACATCTCTTCAGTTTTTCCTTGAGCTGATGAAGGTTCCAAGAGTAGAAGCTAAGCTACGAGTATTTGCTTTTAGAATCACGTTTTCTAGTCAGGTATTGCTCTACATTGTCACACATATGACTCGGCTTTCGATTATTCTCAAATAACTTGTTATTTTACCTTTCTTCAGGTTGATGATTTAAGAAGGAACCTCAATACGATCAATGATGCTACAAGAGAGGTGTGATTAAAATTAATTGTTGCATAGACATATTACTGAATATGGAACTTCTTTTGGTTCAAAATTCTTATATGTTTCAGGTAAAGGAATCTGGAAAATTGCGTCAAGTAATGCAAACAATATTAACTTTGGGAAATGCTTTGAATCAAGGGACAGCTAGAGGTATCACTTCAGCAACTCTAGATTAAATTTCTTTTTACTTCAAAAAAATTTCCTTGTCTTGCTTGTAACAACTTCCTTGCATTTGTTTTATTTATTTTTCAGGATCTGCTGTAGGATTTAAATTAGACAGCCTTCTTAAATTATCTGATACTCGGGCAAGAAACAACAAAATGACTTTAATGCACTATTTATGCAAGGTAGATATTACTTGTATGTTATGATTTACATTTTGGCTTTTGTGGAGAAGAATTGCTGTTTTCGTGAAGGCTTTGTTGTCAACTATAATAGTTAAAGCTGGTGAGTTTTTGAATAACTGTTTTGATGGGCTTACAATGCTTTATTGCTTTGGAACAACAACAAAAATAACAACAACAACAATAACAACACCTATTAGAAATCTTGTTGATACATGGGATGTAGGAAGGTCCAGTAGTATGCAGCGTTACTCCTAACTAGTAGGAAGACAATGCCTTATTACTTTGGATTAAAAAAAATTATTCTTGAAAATTCATTGTGAATATATCTTGGCCTTCCAATGATGTATACAGTATATACTTGCAAGTTGCAACAGCTAAAATCTTCTAATTTTCTACATTCTGTCGACAGTTGGGGAAAGATGTTAACTTCTCCTTTATCTTCTCCTTCATTCTTTTGAGATGGTGTTTGGGATATTGACTACCAGTATAAAAATTCTTGAAAATGGAACATTATTTGATGACATGTTTAATCGTTTCTCAAGTAATACTTTTTTTACTCAAATTCCTGACAACATTAAAAGTATCTGTTTTACTTATAATACTTTTCCCATAACTGAAAACATATCCTAATTTTTTTTGTCGTAAAACTTAGCCTGGCTAGTTGTTTACATCGTTTGGGGTTTTTATGTAGCTTTCTTGGATTTCTCAATACTGTGTTCTTTTTGTTTTGTAACAAAATTTTCTTTACCTTTTTGCCGAAAGCATAGGATTCAACTTCCATTTTAATTTTTAATTTTCCTTTGCCTGGTGTATAGACCACTATTAAATGGTAATATGTGACTGAAAATTACTTAGTCTGGAGGCAAACTCATTGCAGATGCTTAATTTTCCACACAGATCAGAAATGTCTTGATCTAGCTGCATTTCATAATGTCTGATGTGTCCATTTTCCAGTGTCAAATATTTCCCTTTTGTGGTGGACCTTCTTGCATTGTTCTCAATTCTTTGTGTTTGTTTTCAACTAGCTACTTAGTGAGAAAATGCCAGAGTTGCTAGATTTTGGTAAGGACCTGGTTCACCTAGAAGCTGCTTCAAAGGTATGCTCAACAGTTGCTTTCGGTTCTTCATTTGCTTGATGTTACTTGTTGATAGCTCATCTTTCTGACATGCAATTTTGTGTGTGTGCTTGTCTCCATCTTTAAATGAATAGATTCAATTGAAAACTCTGGCTGAAGAAATGCAAGCTGTCAGTAAAGGCCTTGAAAAGGTGGAACAAGAACTCACTGCTTCAGAAAATGACGGTGCTATTTCTACGGGTTTCCAGAAGGTGAGAATATTTGAGATTTGTTTGGAAGATTATTCATAACAAATGAATTACATGAAACAAAACTTATAAATTGAAAGATTTAGAGAGTATATAGAAGCAACCTTTTATATAGAAGATAATGTAGAATTCTGAATTAGGGCTATCCTAGAAAAGCCATACACGTGCTTCATTCTTGCATTGCAGAATTGTTTCTTATCACATTGTGCAAATGACACACTAAAGAAATTGAGGAAGAGAAGTTGCTTTTAAGCTCCCACTCTGATGTGCATGGGAAGATGAGTTTCCTCATTCTCTTATGAACCTTTATTTTATTTTCCCTTCTAATTGGTTTGGGTTCATATCCTATGGTCCAAATAGTATCAACCAACAAGAATAGAGGCAGTCGACATCTTGTTGTCTGAATATCTAAGATCACCAATGTAATTCGGTGGTTTTTTTTTTTTAACTTTTGAAAGTTGAAATTGCAGCTCTATGTTAAGCTACATATAATGAAATAGAAGATGAATGGTATTGATAGCAGAATAGGAGGTGTTACAGTGTCATTGGCAGCATTTGAGAGGCTAGTTCTCTCCTAGTCCTACCCAAACATGGAAATTCCACACAAAGCTCATGAACCCACCACAACCTTCTACGTTCTCTATATAACTCGTACCTCCCTTGTAACTACCTTGTCGTATCAGTCAACATATTCCTACTAACAGATCACAACACACTCTAAGCAGGACCACACAAAATACAAGCAATTGTTAAAACCAGTCTAGGCCACATCTTCATCTTGATTGAGCCTCCTAGAACTATGATATGGTCCCGAGCGTAGGATCTGGTCACGGGACGATCCCCCAGGGAATCCTCTTGATTTCCCCTTTTGGAGTTCTTCCCTTTTTCAGAAGACCCTATGTTTCTACGCAAGAGGGAGACTTGTCCGTGACAAGGTCTCGTCCTCCAAGCAATATTTCTTAGATAGTTTGTCTGATGCTTTATTCATAAATAATGTAGCCTTAAATAGAGGCCGGTTACATCAGTTTATTTAGGATAAGACTTCTATCAAGAATAGACCTATTAGTTTATTCAGGATAAGGCTTCTAATAAGAATAGACCTACTAGACTTCTAACAAGGATAGACCTACCAGTTTATTTAGGATAAGACTTCTAACAAGAATAGACCTACTAGTTATGATACTAAATATTTAAATAGACTCCTTTTAAGGTAAGATCTCCTATTTAAAGGGATGTTGTAAATCTCTTATCATTACTCCCCTCCTCGACAAGGAGCTTGTCCTCAAGCTTGAAGCGGTTCATCTTCCTCCTCAGGGTCTGCCACTTCAAGCCAAAACAGCTGCGTACACTTGTGTTTCCTAGATTATGGCTCATCACAATTAAAACAAAGTCCCTTTGCTCGTCTTTCAGCCATCTCCTCCTTTGATAAACGCTTGAAAAACGGGGCTGGACTACTTCCTATACTGGAGACTGATGTTGGAGAACGTCCTAGGGGTTTGTTGTCTCGGTTGTTAACAGCCGTAGGGTTGGCCCGAGAGCTTTTGGCTATTGCCCAAGCTGAAGCATTGCTTATGGCTGCTGCCCAGGTAGAACTATGCCGAGCTCCCCCTCCCTAGTTCATCAATTGCTTCCTTTCAAAAGCCCTTGCCATGTTCATGGCTGTCCCTAGCATGTTCGGCCCTTGCACTGCAGCTCCACATCTATATATATTCCGTCAACTAATCCAGCTGTATAGAGGCCCACCTGTTGTTCGGGTCGGAGACCAGCGGTGCGTGCTAATAAGGTTTGAAATTGATGCTAGTACTCCTCAATAGTACTCGTTTGTTTGAGATTGGCTAATTCTCCTAACGGGTTAGTGCTTAAAGGGGGACCAAATCTTGTGTTGCATTGTGACTTGAAGTCCTCCCACAACATTCTTGGTATATCTTGTTCCACCTGGTAATACCAAAGTTGGGCCTCCCTTGTCAAGTGAAATGCAGCCAAGCCTACTCTGTCCTCTTCTGTCATTCGTTGGCTTTGAAAAAGCTGATTGCAGAGGTGCAACCAAACTAAAGGGTCCTCTGAGCCATTGTAGGTGGGGAATTCCAACTTCAAGTAACGCGGCACCATTGGGCCTAGAAATGCCCTTCGTTTGGCCTCTCCCCTCAGCTAGCCGAAGCATGGCTGCTGCTCGCCCCACGTCCATGCCCCCCACGATTCAGTTCCTTTCCTAGCTCCCTAAACCGGTGATTCAGCTCTTCGAATTGAGCAGTCAAGTTCCTCTGTTGGAGCTCCTCCATCTGCTAGAAAAGCAGCTCAACCCTTTGCATAAACGCCCTGAGCTCATTCTGGATATTTCTTGAGTCTTCCATTGTGTTTGGCTCTGATACCAAATTGATATGGTCCCCAGCGTAGAACCTAATCACGGGACGATCCACCAAGGAATCCTCTTGATTTCCCTTGGTGAAGTTCTTCCCTTTTTTAGAAAACCCTATGTTTCTACGCAAGAGGGGGACCTGTTTGTGACAAGGTCTCGTCCTCCTAGCAATATTTTTCTGATAATATGTCTAATGCTTTATTCATAAATAATGACCTTATATAGAGAGTGGTTACATCAGTTTATTTAGTATAAGACTTCTAACAAGAATTAGAATAGACCTAATAGACTTCTAACAAGAATAGACCTACTAGTTTATTTAGGATAAGACTTCTAACAAGAATAGACCTACTAGTTATGATACTAAATATTTAAATAGACTCCTTCTAAGGTAAGATCTCCTATTTTAAAGGGATGTTGTAAATCTCCTATCAAGCTGCCTTCTTCCTCCTATAAACATATTTAACTGGGGGCTTATGACTCTCTCTCTCTCTCTCTCTCTCTCTAGTAGATGTTCACTTTTGCAAGAACAATTATCCATCTCAAATGTTTATCCAATGTTCACCTAAACTCTCACTGCATGCGTAAGCTATTTGTTCAGGATATATTTCGGATGAGTTTGGCATGCCTTATGCTGATTTTGATGCTAGAAGAAACCTATTGACTTGAAAATTTTGAACTTTTTGCCATTTGAAATCCGTGTATGCTAATGTGTCGGGAAATGGTTCAGTATAATGAGTCTTGAGATGGCCATAAATAGTTTCAAAATTTCTGGAACTTTTTTGGACAGAACCCAAGAATCATGTTCTGGAATCTTGCCAAATTTGAGATTGGTAGGGAAACGTGGTGGGAGAGGGCTGCCTCTCCTATTCCAGAACCTGTGGCCCAATATTTGTTATGGATCAGTATTTGTAGATAACATGATTGCGCTTGAGTTTTGACATTACTTGTTTCTTCACTTCTAATTGAGTTTGTATGGAGTGAACTACTTGGTCATTTTTCCTCCCCTATTATTTAGCTATGTATAAAAAAACTTGTGTAGTTGAGCCCTCCAACAAATTGGTCATCTGAAACATGAACACTTCTCCAGGTGTTGAAGAATTTCCTTGATACAGCTGAAGCCGAAGTAAGGTCACTTATTTCCTTGTACACTGAAGTGGTGAGTTTTCTGTGTTAAAATTGTTTATGACTGCTTTGCACAGTTCATCACTGGTTTTGGTGCTTAACTCACATGGTACTATTGTTCAGGGAAGAAATGCAGATTCATTATCCCAGTACTTTGGAGAAGATCCAGCTCGTTGTCCTTTTGAACAAGGTTTATTTGCAAACTTATCATCCTTTCTTGCAACTACATCGATTCAATTGTTCTAGATATTGTTAACTCTGCTTATTTTTACTGCTCCATGAAATTGGGTTTGTTCTTTTGGTAAATGGGTTTTGATTTATTAGTTTCTTACTGATTCTTTTATTGTATTAGAAAAAAGTTAGATGCCTGGTTATGAGATACTTGTCTGTTAATATAAACTTGAATTGACTTTTAGTTCTGGAAGCTCAGAGAGAAGGGTTTAATCTGTATTACAAAATAATTGATGCACTTCTATTCCGATTACTGATATTTCTGCTGTGTTTCTACCTTGCAGTCACACAGATATTGGTTGTCTTTGTTAAGATGTTCAATAAGTCACGAGAAGAGAATGAGAGACAGGCTGACGCTGAAAAGAAGAAATTGGAGAAGGAAGCTATGAAAGAACGGGTGGCGTGTAATCTACCCTTGAAGAAAGATGTAGCAGAGTCTGACAAGGCCAAAGGCTTACAGCTTCTGAAACATGTAACGTAAGCATATTCTGTGGCAGAGCTACCCAAAAAAGACTTGCACATATTTGGCAGTAAGTGAGACTCTTGGATGTCTGTCACGCTCCTCCCTAATCAGCAAGATGGTAATTTGGTCAGATGCAACCAGCAATGTTGCGTAGAACCAGCAATTTCAGGCAAGCTGAGCTCTCCTGGAGATGGCGATGGAAACACGAATTGCTGCAAGTAATGGTTTAAATGTATAGGCTGCAGGTACTAAAAAAAAAAAAGTTATAGATCCTACACTACAGGAAATGTGTAAAAGCATCTGTTCTGTATATTGGTAACATTCCTACACTATTCACGATAGTATCAGATTACATTGACAAATGTCACAATCTTAGTTGCTCTTCCAAGTGCACCTCTAGTAATGAATCTTCTTGCTCGATATCTCCAAATAAGATTGGTTTATTAATTCAGATCCCAGTGGAGCCTCAACCACATTCAACATTGATACTAACAACATTGTACAAAATAACAAGGAACTCCAGATAACTCCTTTTTGATGGAACTCCAGACCTATTGATTTACTATACACACTAATCAGGAAGGCAGGATTTTACGTAGAATGCTGTTGGACAAACTTTTTACTTTTCCCATTTATTTCCGTTTTTGTATATATGGTTTCTTGATTAGCATTTCTTGTGTTCAAATTTGATCATCCATCCAAATTTATGGTTTGGACATAGGCAAATCTCAGTTGAGTCTCGTTAGTATGAAAATGTCAATGATCATCAACCAAAATCATAGTCAATCTATTGTTTTCAAGATGAGAAAGCTGATTGAGCACGTCAATGATGAGGAAATAAATAGACGCAACTTCAAACAACTCCATAAAAATTTCACTTACGTTCAATAGGAAAACTTGGGAAATACACAAATGCTTGGTTTGGACTTTGGAGTGTGTCAAATAAGGCGTCTGAGGCTCCTTTATTTATGGACAGATACAGATTTAGACTTAGACTTAGCTTTTCAATTCCAATTAAAATACGCGCATTGACAAATCAAAGTCTCCTTAATATATATAAAGCAGGGGAGAGGAGGGCAGTGCCTTATTCCTCAACAAACAGAAACAAACCTGAAAATGAGTCGTACCAGCTCAGCAACAAAACTATTCTCAAGCCTTCTTATTCAATCCAAACATGGCCACCGCGTCCTCCCATCTTCACCCGCTTCCTTTGCAGGAGTCAGGAATTGGAGTGCCTCTGCAACTCCTCCTGCTAAAGAGGAGAACCCAAGTAATAAGCCGGTAGTGAGTTATTGGGGTGTTGCTCCCACTAAGCTTACTACGGAAGATGGTTCTGCTTGGAAATGGAACTGCTTCAGGGTATGTACTATATTTTCATTCTCACTCCGGATTTATTGCCTTCCATTCTCTGGTTATATCAATGTAGTAACAGAAAATCAAAATCAAAACTTTGCAGCCATGGGAAAGCTACAAGCCTGACCTTTCAATTGACGTGAAGAAGCATCATAAAGCTGACACCTTAATGGACAAATGCGCTTACTGGACAGTTCAAACTCTCAAGTACCCCACTTACTTATTTTTTCAGGTATCTATTTTTTTTCATACAATCTGAGTAACAGTAACAGGAACAGGAACAGGACCCTCTCATCTCATTAAAAATGTTTAATTGAATTGCAGAGACGTCACATGTGCCACGCCATGCTACTAGAGACAGTAGCGGCGGTTCCAGGCATGGTGGGAGGGATGTTATTGCACTGCAAATCATTGAGGAGGTTCGAGCAAAGTGGTGGGTGGATAAAGGCATTGTTGGAGGAAGCTGAGAACGAGAGGATGCATCTGATGACCTTCATTGAACTGGCCAAACCCAAGTGGTACGAGCGTGCTCTTGTGTTCGCTGTCCAAGGCGTGTTCTTCAACGCTTATTTTCTGGCATATTTGGCCTCTCCAAAGCTCGCCCACCGCATTGTTGGTTACCTTGAAGAAGAAGCCGTCAACTCCTACACCGAGTTCCTCAAGGACTTGGACAATGGCAGCTTCGAGAACGTCCCAGCTCCTGCTATCGCCATTGATTATTGGCGTATGCCTCCTGACTCCACACTTCGTGATGTTGTGATGGTGATTAGAGCTGATGAGGCACATCATCGAGACCTTAATCATTATGCATCGGTGAGAATATTATTCAATCAAATTGCATATAAATTATATATGTTCATCGGATGATATGTTTTTAACATTTCCTTTTATTTTATTGACCTACAGGACATTCAATGTCAAGGATTAGAGTTGAAGGATTCACCTGCTCCACTTGGATATCACTAAATAACAACCACTATATTCAGGAACGCACATGATAGGATTGATTCTTATAATAGTGTGAATATAATTCAATCTGTAGATATAAAAATTGCATTGTTATGTTGTAATTGAATAAGAAGACACCATCGTTTGTTGCTCGTGAAGTTCCTATTTTGTTATTTGCATTCATATAAAATCAAGTAAGGCTTTGAAAGAATACCAACTGAAACAATCCCAGGAAAAACTAAGACAACTTTACTGGGACACTCATGTTCATATCTTCCACCAACCTAAATCAGATCTCGGATAGTATGATTGTTAAAAAAAAGACCCTCAGATCGGATACCGGTTAAATTTAATAGTTTGAAAAATAATAACGAAAATAAAGATAGACAAAATAAAATGGGACAGGACACAAAGATTTACGTGGTTCGGTCAATGTAACCTATATTTACAACTGGAGGGTGAGCCAAATTTACTAATATGCAAAGAACGTATAATAGAAGACTTTACAAAATTTCTCAACGAGAGAAATTAAAAGAAGAATGAAGAAATGATGTTTCGTTTGATGCGAGTCCTGAAGCCTCAGCATTTCCTCTATTTATAGCAAAATTATAGAGCATCCGTCCAAGCTCAATTATTGCACAGTTCTCTCCAAAAGGTGGAGATAAAACTTTGGCTGCAATTCACGCCAGGATATGGCCATAAGTTTTAATATTTGTTGGCTAACCAATTTCCTCAATTTCTACGGTTTGTTGGTGGAGGACCAAGGCACAGTAGTCAACAAATCTCTACCTTGATTTGGTCCTGAAAAATTAGTGATCTGCTCCACCTTTTCTAGCAATGCCCTAAAGGGTAGTTTCACCGACATTGAATACCAATCAAGTCCAAGCACTGCTTGAATGTGGAAACTGGAAGAGCCTTCGTAAACATATTAGCAGGATTGTCCTTAGTGCTGATTTTCTGAATAAGGACCTTTTTCTCTACAATAGTATTTTGAATGAAATGATACTTCACATTAATATGCTTCGTCCTCTCATGATACATCTGGTCTTTTGTCAAATGAATAGCACTCTGACTGTCACAATAAATGGTAGTAACCCCTTGATGTAGAGATAACTCGCCGAATAAACGTCTCAACCATAATGCTTCTTTGATAGCCTCAGTGACTGCCATATATTCTGCTTCAGTAGTAGATGAAGCCACAACATGTTGTAAAGTAGCTTTTTAGCAAATGGCACAACTTCCAATACAAAATACATAACCTGTCAGAGATCTCCGTCTGTCGAGATTACCGGCATAATCAGAATCTACAAAACCAACCAAGGTGTTACTGGTTCTACCAAACTCTAAATAAAATTTTGAAGTACTCTTTAAGTATATGAGAATCCATTTTACCGTCTAACATTGTTCTTTACCAGGATTGGCCATATACCTGCTAACGACACTAACAGCTTGTGAAATATCAGGACGAGTACATACTATTGCATATATAATACTGTCGACGATATTAGAATACGAAACCTGTGCCATATAATCTTCCTCTTCTTGTGACTTTGGTGATTGAGCATTAAATAGTCTAAAATGACTAGCAAGAGGAGTACTATCAGCTTTGACATCTCGCATATCAAATCTTTCCAAAACTTTATTGAGATAATTCTCCTAGGTCAAGAATAATTTACCAGCTCCTTGATCACGTCTTATCTCCATGCCAAGAATTTTCTTTGCTACTCTCAAATCTTTCATCTCAAATTCACCACGCAATAAGGCCTTTAAATGGTAAATATTTGTGACATTCTTGGCAGCAGTGAGCATATCATCAACATATAACAACAAATAGATAAATGAGCAGTTATCTAACTTTTAGAAGTAAACACAATTATCATACATGCTCCTGGAGAAATCATGACCCAACATAAATGAATCAAACCTCTTATACCATTGTTTTGGAGACTACTTCAATCCGTACAAGGATTTCTTCAACAAACACATATGGTCTTCTTTTCCTACCACTTCAAGACCTTCAGGTTGTTTCATATAAATCTACTCATCTAATTCCCCATATAGGAATGTTGTCTTGACGTCAAGTTGTTCTAATTCCAAATCAAACATGACAACCAATGCAAGTAATACACGAATAGAGCTATGCTTCACCACTGGTAAGAAAACATCATTAAAATCAACACCTTGTACCTGACTGTAGCCCTTTGCAACCAAACGTGTCTTATACCTTGCATTTTCAACACCTGAAGTACCTTCTTTTCTTTTGAAGACCTATTTGTAACCAACAATTTTCTTACCTTTTGGCGGCTTCACCAGAACTCAAGTATCATTCTTATACAGAGATTTCATTTCTTCATTCATGGCCACCACCCATTTATCAGCATCAACACTTGAAACTGCCTCCGTATATGTGAAAGGTTCACCATCTCCACCTGTTTCTTGTGCCATTGATAAAGTATATGCAACTAAATTTGCATACCTTTGTAGTTGTAACACCCCATTACCCTAGGGTACGCACCGGGACGTCCGTAGGTCATTCCGATATATATCCTAAGATAAGGGAGTACTACGTGCGATCACTATAGAACTCCACATGGCATCATATACATTTAAATAATAAAAGCTGTAACTGTAAATCACAAGATTTTTAAAACCACAAT
>JAOTAY010000001.1:17576710-17662278 GCA_025629805.1 Erythroxylum baracoense
AATAATTACAAATTTTATTTCTATGTCTGGATTTTGACCTGCCTTTGGATCTACTTCTTTCAAAATCTCTATTTTCAAATCTACCCCATACAAATAATCCCTCTACCTGACTTCCACTAGTCTTCCCAGTGATGTCCCTATCAATCTACTCTTTTAACTTTAATGCAGACTTAATACTATTATATGAGACTAACTCTTTCCTATAAATCATAGTATCACGAAAATATTTAAAGGACTAGGGGAGGGAATATAACAATAATATGACTTGATCTTCATCCTCAATTTTTACATTTACATTTTTCAAATCCAAAATAAGAGAATCAAATTTATCCAGATGTGAAAGAATAGATGTACCTTCTGTCATCATTAACATGTACAACTTTTGTTTTAAATAAAGCTAATTTTCTTTCGTCTTCTTCATATACATGACTTTTAACTTGTCCCACATACCTTTAGCTGTGCTTTCACCAGCAACCTCCTGCAAAACCTCATCAGAGAGATTCAATATGATGGTTGATCTAACCTTTTTTTCTAGATCTGTGAATTTATTTGACGCCTTATCTGCTGACTTTTTCTCCACTCCATCAAGTGCAATCTCACACCTATCTTATATTAAAATGTCTTGCATCTCAAGCTACCACATACCGAAGTTAATACTCCGGTCAAACTTTTCAATCGAGGTCTTCGTTATCATCATGTTGGCTAAAATTTGATATCCTGACTATTTTTCGACAAATGGGCCCCATACGTGAAACCGAGACAACGGGCCCTACAAAAGTATAGGACGCGGGTCCCACAGACAAAGTCAAGTCGTGGGACCCACAAGCAAAATTGAACTCTGTTTACAAAATCGAGATTGTGGGCCCCACAAGATAAAATTGATGCTGTGGGCCCCACAAGATAAATCTGAAATAGTGGGCTCTGTTTGGACTCACAATAAAATCTAAGTTACTTTTTGATATGGAGGATCCACCTTAGTGGCAACCACAGAGCATACAGTAAGTTAGACCAATAAGAGAAGTTCTGATACCAATTTGTTAAAGAAAATGCCCTCGGATCAGATACCGGTTAAATTTAATAGCCTAAAAAAATAGTAACGAAAATAAAGATAGACAAAATAAAATGAGACAGGACACAAGAATTTATGTGGTTCGGTCAATGTGACCTACGTTGACGGCCGAAAGGTGAGTCAAATTCACTAATATGTGAAGAACATACAAGAGAAGGCTTGACAAAATTTCTGAACGAGAGAAATTAAAAGAAGAGTGAAGGAATGGTGTTTCGTTTGGTGCAAGTCCTGAAGCCTCAACATTTCCTCTATTTATAACAAAATTTTAGAGCATCCGTCCAAGCTCAATTCTTGCGCAACTCTCCCCAGAAGGTGGAGACAAAACTTTGGCAGCAATTAACGCCAGAACATGGCCATAAGTTTTAATATTTGTTGGCCAACCAATTTCCTTAATTTCTATGGTTTGTCGGTGGAGGGATTAAGGCACAGTAGTCAATAATGATGATATCAGATATTCCTGAATGAATTTGAATTGCCTTGAGTTTTGTAGTATGAAGGTGATGCCATATCAATTGCTTGTCACTGAAGTTGCAGAGCACGAGCATTGCACCATTATTCAAAAACCCATAAAATTGGTGTAGCTACTCCTAGTTTTGTCCAAGACTCCTTTGCCCCATAATCTTACATAACCCACACATGGAACTCAGTGCTTTGCCTCGTATCAAATCTCAAACTAATTGCCAGAGATTGGTTATGATATTGTTCCAGCTATGGCACCCCTCCTCTGATGGTTGAAGTCCTCAATTCTTGTGGAATAGATATAATTTTTAAGAGTTTCTGAGCAGTAGCATCAAAATAAAGGATGACCTGACCTTCTTCTTCACAGCCCAGGATCCAGTGATGGAGATGAAAAATTTGAATGTGAGGCTAAAAGATAGCTTGGATTGGCCTTGAATTAAAGGTTAGCTCACATACATGAAGGAGGCAGTGAGCACTTTTAAGGACTTAATATAAGCTCAATTATACAAACTGTGATTAATAGACTTGAAATAGGTAAGCATTGGTCCAACTCAGTATGTTATGAAAAACTTTGGGCTTGTATGACTCATCATCAATAGATAGAGATCAAAGGGACATAAGCTCTAAAAGATAAAGACTATGTGAAAGGCTCATGTGAAAATAATGGAGTTTTTTGTATCTTTCCTAATCAAATGTAATATCTTATCTTATTAGCTGTAATGTAGCTAAATCTTATCACATAAAGTCTTATTTGGATGAGGGTGTCACCCAATTGATTGGTATGATGTAATATGATAAGGATAGATATGATCTCGTTAATTCATTTCAATTAGGATTACATATTGTAACTTGGCCATCAAGCTGGAGGTGCCTATAAATAGCTTATTTGAATCTTGCTCTTTAATATAAATAAGTGGGAGGGGGACAAACTAAAAGAGAACATTCCTTTGTATACTCTTGGAGAACTAATTAAGGATGTTAATGGGTCGGGTCAGGCCTGGGCCCCGCTGACGGCCCGTGGGCCGGGCTAAACCCTGCCCGTCTATATTTTTAATTTAAAAAATTACAAAATGGCATCGTTTTGGACAAAACGAAGTAGTTTTTTCGGGCCGCGGGCGGACCATGGTTGGCCTGTGGCCCGCCAAACTTGGGCCAAAAACGGGTCGGGCCAGAATTGCCATCCCTAGAACTAATAAAGGTTAACTTTTAGTGAAGCTCTTTTATCTTTATTGTTGCCTTTAATTATCTATTGTTTATGTAGTGTTCTTGTAAGAGTGTGATAGCCAAACACTATAAGAGTCATAAGGTATTTGAGAATAAGATTTTGTTGGTCAACGATCATGTGGGAAAGCTAAGTTTTGCTTAAACGGACCTAAGTGAGATTGTCATGCAAAGGAATATGCGTAACTTGCGGTATAAGTTTGCTGCCTAAGTAGACCATTGTAACACCTACCATAGTGAGGTCCAAAAGTTGAAAGATGATTAAATCTCTCTAGTAGCAGGATTCCATAACCAGAAATGGTTAGGTACCAAATATTTATTGCTCTGACAATAAAGCATACCATTATATGGACTCAATATGCATGACTAACTTAGTTCCTAATGTTGCAAAATCGGGCAAGATCTAAACATCACAGTAAAAACCATGTAACTTACCATAGCAAGGTCCAGAAACTGGAAGATGTTTAAATCTCTATAGTAGTAGGATTCCATAATCATAAACGGTTAAGAGTCAAATCTCCATAGTTCTAACAATAAAGCACACCATTATATGGATTCAATATCTGTTGCTGATATTAAAGCACACTATTACTTGTGCTTAATATGTGTGTAGATTTAGTTGTCAATGTTGAAAAATCAGGCGAGATCTGAACAACATAGAGAAAACCATATAACCTACTGTTACAAAGGTTTTCCTTCAAACACCAACTTATTCACTAGTTGCGCCAACCCCTTTGCATGACATTCTCACTTAGGTCTGTTAAAGCAAGACTCAGTCTTTCCTCGTGACCGTCGACCAACCTACTTGTTCTCGAATGCCTCACTATCTTGTAGTGTTTCACTCTCACAACCTTGCCAGAAAACTATGAAAGAATTAAATATTTATGGCAACAATAAGAACAAGAAAGAGATAAAACCAAAAGGCAACCTTTATTACTTCCTTCAAATTATAAAAAGAACGCTCTCTCATTCTCCCTCTCTCTTTTAAATGAGCTATTTGTAGGCACCTTTAGGTGACTAAGTTAGAATCTTAATAAAACTCTACTATCTAAGATCAAATCTTATCCTATCTTATCCTTATCAAATTACATCACCCTAACCAATAAAATGACACTCCCCATCCAATTAGGACTCTATCCAATAGGATTAAGTTACATAATAATAATGAGATAAAAGATTACATCTATTTAGAAATGATCTATCCATATCCATAAAGATCTCATATATTTTCAGATGATCCTTCTACATGATCTTTATTTCTTAGAGTTGATGTTCATCCATTGTGATCTTATCCACTACATCATCCAAGATCTCCTCATCTCTATCCATTGATGATGAGTCATCCAAACCAATAGCACACTGATTCGTCCAATGCTTTCCTATGCCAACTCCATTAACCATGGTCTGTCCATTTGAGCACACACTAAGTCCCTAGTCCATTAAGAAGCCATCCACAGCCAAGTAAACTCGTACAAGGTTTGAAACTCTATCAAAACTCGTACTATGCTTGATCTGACTTGCTAATTTACCTTGGAACTCTTGCATGCCACCGTCATACTCGTGATATAGCTAACCTTCCACATGATGTCCATTTCAAGTCCTCTTTTGATCTCACTTTCGAATCTTGCATCTCGTCGAAGATTTTCACTAATGTGCAATAATGCATGCCAATATATTGCTTCTTTTCGTCCTTACTTCCTCGCAAGTCTTTGCCTTGTTGTGTTGTTTTGTGTGTCAAACGTTGGTTAATGCTCACTAATGCCTGCATGATTCCACTATCTAGGACTTTGGGGTTTAAAACCTACCATACCGAGGTCTAAAAGCTGGAAGATGCTTAAATCTCTCCAGTAGCAAGATTCCATAACCATAAACAGTTAGGAGCCAAATCTCTATAGCTTTGACAATAAAGCATACCATTAAATGGAATCAATATCCTTGGTTGATTTAGTTCACAATGTTAAGAAATCATGTGGCATCTAAACATAGCAAAAACTATGTAACCTAGCATAACGAGCTCCAGAAGTTGGAAGATGATAATCTCTCTAGTAGCAGGATTCCATAACCATAAATGGTTAGTAGACAAAGCTCCATAGCTTTGACAATAAAGTACCCCATTACATGGACCCAATATGTGTGGCCAATTTAGTTACCAATGTTGAAAAATCGAAGCGGGATATGATCTTGTGAACAATATAATAAACATAAAATTTTTTGTTTTAATTTCCCAAAAGTCAAGATTATTTTAAATTATATAAAATGATTAATATATAAATCATAATAAAGCATGAATCTTAATTTGCACTTTATTCTAAAGCTTGATCTTTTTTCTTGTCATTTCCCTCAATTTTTTTAAAATCAGCTTATCTCAATCACCGAAGCCGTACAAATAGTCGACCTCTAACGGTATCCTTATAACATCTTCTAAACTTATTTATAATAGGTTTTGGACATTTTAGTAATTTAGTTAAAGTTAGAAATTAAATTTTAATTAAAATTTAATTAGAATATAATTAATTCTAAGTAAAAGCCAATTATATCCAAATAGGATTCAATATCTCATACTGATCATTATTTATTAAATATCTTATATTTAATCATAAAGTTTATCAAACTTTATACACAAGTCCAACTTGATTAAAATACATTTTCTCACTTCAACTTGTTCTTTGTATATAACCCATAGTTTCCTATATGTGTTTACAATGGATATAAACTATAACCCTATATCATATTTAGGATTAAATATATTAAACTCTTTTAATTTATCTTTAATTCTCTAATTAAATCATTTGTATCCATATATCAAGATTGACATTTAGTAACACATTATGACCATCCAATATTTAGGAATGTCAAAGTGGCTTTGACTAATGTTTTAATACATTATTTTTTGTATAATTCAGTATTTTCATCATATAATATTCCGATTAGACGTAGGGCATGAAATTATTGTTACTTTATTTGAGTGTAATCATGTTAATTCTCTAGTAATTGATTCGATTGATGATATTTGAAAAATATTTTCAAAGTGTCATTCCACCTTGGCCATCAATACTAATTGAGAACAACAAAACATTCTCCCTAATTACTTTAGAGTAAAGAATCCTATATTAACCACTCAGCTATATCCAATTAGTATTGACTGAGCTACTCTTGACTAGAATAATGATCTAAATGGAATTCTTATAGGGGGTCAATTCAGTAAACTTGTTCTCTAACAAGTACTCACACGTTTACTTAAATATCTCCATACTTTAGTCTACGAGATTGACCACTTCCTTCATAAAGAAAAACATAATGTATATTAATGTTTTCACGTTTTATTAATGTCCAGTTTTAGTAGAACAATGATTAAGAACAATTTAGGGACAATACAAAAATGCAATATGAATCTCATAATTATAATGTCGTTATAGTTTTATTTGTAATGTATATTTATCCCACAAACTTTATCATATATATCTAAATATGTATAAGATAAAGAATAGCTATAAATAATTATGTCACTGAACTATAACAAATTGATTAGTTACATAACATAAACTAACACCTAATCCTATGTCATGCATACACATTCTTTTCTCAATTGATTCAAATGATGTGTAGATTTATTCTTGTGAGGTACCAAGAAGAGAGTGAGATTGAGATCTTCATTAGGCTGTTTTTGATGGAGGACTAAATGACTCTGAGCAGAAAAAGGGTCTTGGATTATAAAGCTTCAAGTTTAGTATGTGGACTTGAATCATTTCAAGGATTTTACAGGAAGTTTTACCATAATATCCACCACTACGTCCTCCAGGAATGAAGAAATTTTCTCATTAAAAGAAATTACTTATTTTTTTAGATAATTAGAAGACACTCTTTAAAAGTTAACTATTTTTGTTTACATATCTATATTATTCTAAATAAATAATTTTACTATATATGCTTACTAATATAAATTTCACTAAGTCTTAACATATTAAAGTTTCATGGACATCCAATCTTATGAAATATAAAGACAGTGAGTTCATGATCGGGCTACTTTTAGTGAAAGATTGAACAGTTTTCAACTGTTAAGATTACTTGAATTCATAACAAGATTTCTTCTATGTCTTATACATCTCATATATTATTTTGTGTATATCCTAACCTCGTTTATAAAATATGTTGTATCTCTTTATAATACAATTCAATTGAAATAAACATTCTAATTTTTTTTCAACCATCATGGTATCAAAGTTATTCTACCACTAATTTTTTCGTTACATGCTTCTCTGTTTCATCTATGTCCACATCTGCTTCTTTGATTCGGTCTATCTCAACAAAAAATCTGCGTTATCTGTTCTATATCTTGTCTATGGGTAATTTTTTAATCTGTAGTTACCCATTTGTGAAGCAAAATTATTTTCCTTTTGTTATCGACTAGCCATTGCCCATTGCTAGCAATGAGTAGCAGCTATCTATTGGGAAACCAACTGTGATTAAATCACGAGAGTAGCGAAAAATTAAAATTTTTAACGATATTTTCGATTGGATCTTAATAATTGAATAACTTAAAAATTACAAATCATAAAATGCAAGAATTGTACTTAATTCAAATTTCTTGCTAAAACCTTTTTGAGATGTCAACCACGAGTTATCGAAGTGTCCAACCTCGAACATTATTTACAGAATATGGAAAAAAAACTCAACTTTTTAGAGGAAATAAGCAGGAGTGCTAGCTCAAATGCTTATTTCCTATAAATAGAAAACAACTATAAGGGGTTTATTTTTTATTAAAATTAAATTAAATTATAATTAGAGTTAAACATCTTATATTTGATCTATGAAGTTTCTTAAACTTCACATTTAAGTCTAACTTGATTAAATTAATTTTTTCTTTTTTGAACTATTTTTATTTGTGACTCATTAGGTTCCTAATATGTTGACAATAATTATAAATTCTAATTCTAATTCATAATTAAAATTGAATAAATTAAAAATTCTCTTAATTTGTATTTAATTTTTCAGTTAGACAATTTATAATCATAGATCAAGATTGACGTCTAACAACTTGTCTTGACTACCTAAATACTAGGAAGGTCGAAAGTTTGACTCAACCTATCCATGCATGGTTATAATGTATAATTTAATATTTTTGTCATTCAATTTTTCAATTGGACATAGAGGATGGATATAGTGTCTACTCTTATTAATTCTAATCAAATTCATTCTTGCTAATTAGTAGTTGATTCAAAATTGATAGTTGAAAATATCTTTTTAAATGTCAATACACTTTAGTTAGAGAATTCTTTAAATCACTACTAATCAAGAATAATGGAACATTTTTTACTTATTTTTGAATAACGAATCATTTATTCACTTATTCAATTATCTTCATATGGGTCATACTATATCTAAGTACTACCGATTGAGCTACCCTAAATAGGTTTCGTAATCATGTCCCAGTACAACTCGGCCTAACCCGAAGTTAGGCCTAATTTGACTGAGCCTCTAGGCAAGCCTCGACCTTGAAATCTATAAGGAAAATGAAATCATTTTATGAAAAATGATATCATTTTTTATTTTTTAATTTAAAAATAAAAATGTAATTTCTTAATTTTAAAATAAAAATTTACCGAGTTAGATCGAATCAAGATTACGGCTGCTTGGGCCTAAGCTTGGCCTGATCAGTCCCATTGCCACCCCTAACCTTACATAGGATAGGCTATAAGTAGTATCAGAACATAGTAATTATAACATGAGATACCTTGGTAATATCAAATCTAAAGATTAATTATACAACCACCATAATGAAAAAATCTACAAACATATAAGTAATATTTCATTTAGGATCTTTAGAATCAGATCATTTCAGTGAATTTATTATCTAATAAGTACTCGCATATTTGTTTAAGTATTTTAATACTTTAATTTATGAGATTAATTATTTTCTTAATAAAAAAGAAACATAACTTGTACTCGTTTTACTATTTTATTAATTTTTCTTCTTGATAAAATTATAAGTAGGAACAATTTAAGAATAATATATAAATACAAAATGAATTTTATAATTATGATCTTATCATAATTTTAAGTGTACAATAATTATTTTACATATTTTATTTTTGGTGTTAAAATATTAATTAAAAATGTATAAATAAAAGAATACTTTATTAATTAAAATAATAATATCATAAAATTGCAATTAACTTATTGCTTACACTGACATCGCCCATCACTCCTCCATTAAGCATTTACTTAGCTTCTCCATGTTAGAGGTCGTGTGTTACAAATCCTCTATCACTCAACTTGTGCCTCTCATAAATCACCAATCAATCCTAAATCATCGTAGCGCACTACAATTGTCAAGGTTCAAATTATCTGTTCTCATTACTCTGTTCCTAACCTATTCTATGGGCACCTATCGATTCATTTTATGTGAGTCCTATTTATTAGATCAATAGATGCTAAAAAAATACGATAGAAAATAATGAAAACGGGTGATTTGTTCCCCAATTGTCAACGCTCCGCCTATCAATTTTCTCCTAGCCGCTCCAACTATCAATTGTTCCTCTTTTTGCTGACGCAATTTTCATAACTGTTTCTGCCATCTGGGTCATTGTTGGCACCTTTCTATTTAGCTGGTAACTTCTGTTCCTATCTTGACGTGGACATCCGCTTGATCAATTTCCAACCGCGTATTGTTTATCATATGTCGCTTATTCCAATTTTTAGGTTCAATTGAATCGAACTCTTTTCTGGATGGTCTATACAATAGTTATAAAGGCTTTCCTTCGACACCGAACTTATTCGCAAGACACGCCTACTCCTTTGCATGGCAATCTTACTTAAATCCTTCTAAGACTCAGCTTTCCCACGTGATTGTCGACCAATAATCTAGTTCTTAAACGCCTCACGACCCTCACAATATTTAACTCTCACACTCGCAAGAAAATTACAAAAGCACTAGAATAGCAAAGGTAACAATAAGAATAAGAAAGAGATACAACTTAAAAGCCAACCTTCATTACTTCCCTCAAAGTATACAAAGGAATACTCTCTCAATCTCTATGTCTCACAACAATCTCCTCTTAATTATGAGAGCAAGACTCAAATGAGCTATTTATAGGCATCTTTAGATGACTAAGAATCCTAATAGAACTCTACTAGCTAAGATCACAATCTTATCATATCTTATCTTTATCAAATTACATCAAACTAACTAATAGATGACATCTTCATCCAATTAGTACTCTATCTAATAGGATTAAGCTACATCACAATAACAAGATAAAATATTACATTATCTAGGAATGATTATCCATATCTACGAAGATCTTCTCTATCTTCAAATGATCCTTCCATATAATCTTTATCTCTTAAAGTTGATGTCCATCCACTGTGACCTTATCTGCCACATCATCCAAGATCTCCTCATCTCTATTCGTTGATGATAAGTCATCCAAGCCAATTGCACACTGGTACGTCCAATGCTTACCCAGACAAACTCAATTAGCCATGATCCGTCCACTCAAGTACACACTAAGTCCTTTGTCCCTCAAGAACTTAGCCTTAGCTAGGTCAGCTCTTTCAAGGTCTGAAACTCTCCCAAAACTCGCATCATGCTTGATCTACTTGCTAAGTAACCTTGAAACTCTCACATATTCTCGTCATGCGTCTGATCCAGGTAACCTTCCACTCGAAGTCCATCTCAAGCCTTCTTTTAGTCTCGCATCCGATCTTGCATCTCGTCAAAGATTTCTGCCAATGCGTACCAATGCACGCTAATGCTTGACATTGCTCCTTTTCCTCCTTGCCTCCTCATAAGTCTTTGCCTTGTTCTCTTGTTTCGCGTGTCAATCACTGGTCAAGGCTTGCCAATGCCCACATGATTTCACTATTACGACAGGGGTCTAACAGTTGGCACCTTTATATTTTAGTTGGCAACTTCTGTTCTTATCTTGATGTGGACATCCGCTTAAGCAATTTCTAGCAGCGTATTGTTTATCATATGTCGCTTATTCCAATTTTTAGGTTCAATTGAATTGAACTCTGTTCTGGATGGTCCATACAATAGTTTTGGGTCCAAATAATAAGTGACCTAAAGAGATCAACGAATTTGATATAAAATTTATGAATGGTCTTAAAATTTGAAATAAATAAAAATTATTAGACCATCACATGATTCAATGATATCTCTATTACATCTATTCTTATTCAATTTGTTGATTATAAATCTATAAAAGACATATAAGAGTTCATCAATTGAATATCAAATAATTGGATTTACATACTGTTATCATTTCAAGATTACTCTTTATAATTTAAAACATAAATATAATTTTACTATTATAAGTGATCATGAAGCACTACTCAAACATGTTGTTTCTTCTACCTCTATTTCAAAGTTTGAATCTTCCTCTGTTACTAATGCTGTCAAAATAAGTTCTCTTTAAATTCATGTACTACCATGTTTGTCACAACGAGTAATTTTCATTGACTTCATGGCTTTGTATATGCGATCATATGACTATTAATATTAAACTCCTGCATTCACCAACACTTTTCTCTTTTTTACCGTTAATGCACACTATAAATAGTACTAAAATGAGTATCACTGATGATAATTATGTATCTATCCCCCAGTTTTAATATTCCTAAAATTTACTATATCTCCAACTTTACCGTCAGTCTTATCTCTATCAGTTAGTTATATGAAAATAACTAAATGATAACTTTTGTAGTCTAGTTGTCAAGTACAAAAATTGAAAATAGGTTAAATTCTTGGCATAGGTAGCATGGTGGGACAATTATTTAAGCTTATTTCTACTCATCTTCCTTTAAAACTTGTGTCCACTAACTCCTCCATTCACTAGTGGTATCTTATTCTTGGTCATGCTTTAACTAGTAAAATTTAGCCTTTAATTTCTTATGGACTTTTTCATTTTACAAACATCGAGTCATTTGAATGTTTAGATTGCCAACTTATAGAACAACCTAGTTTGTCATTTAATAATAATGATTTTATTTCGAAATTCCATTTAACTTGATTCATTATGTCATTTACGGTTCTTCCTTTATTTCTTTAATCAATAAATTTCATTACTTTCTATTAGTTATTGATGATTATTCTTGATTCACTTAGATATACTATTTAGAACATTGTTCCAAGTTACCAAAAATTTATATTACATTTGCTCATATTATTAAAACTCAATTTTTTGAACTATTAAAATTGTTCATGTAGATGATGTTATGAAGTATCGACTCTTCTTTACTTCATTTTCTTAGTCAACAAGGCACTATTGCTTAGCATTCATGTCTTAATGAGTTGAATGAAAACATCATCATATTCTTGATTCTGTTCATGCTCTACTTCTTTCTGCTTTACATCCAAATAAAATTTAGGCAGAATTAGCTCTTAATATCATCTACATTACAAATCGAATTCCAAACTTGGTACTTTATAATTTATCCCCTTGTGAAAAGTTATCTGGTAAGCCTCCTACTTATTCAATCATACGTCCCTTTGTTCTTTTATAACCTTATGAAGACACAAAACTAGAACCTTGTGCTTGCCTATGTTGTTTAATTGGTTACTGTTGTTAAAATCCCATCTCTAATAAATTATGTATTTCTCGTCATGTTACCTTATAGGAAAATACCATGTTCTCTTATATTTCCAAATTTCACCACTTTGATGCCCTTGATATTAGCCCTAATTAACATGCTCCTATTGAATCTGCACCAGTTGTTGATCTTGCATATATATCTACAATGGATCATAGCGTTTCTCTTTATGGTTACACTTAAATAAGATGAACTCCTCATCATATTACCGATTTCCACTATTATTATGCTATTGCAACTTTCTACGGACCTTACTCTTATCATAAGGTGTATATTAACCCTCTTTGTTGGCAAGTTATGATTGAAGAACTTTTGGCCTTAGAGAAAACACAAATTGGAGATATAGATTATCTTATAAGAAGACAACTATTGGCTGCAAACAAAATTAAAAATCATCATGATGGGCTCTGTTAAATGTGACAAAGCTCGTTTAGTAGTCAAAGGATATATACTCAAAAGTATGGCATACATTGTGAAGAAGCTTTTACTTTAGTGGCTCGATTAACCTTTTTTCGTAGTCTATTAGCTATTATTGTAGTTTGGAAATGACAACTTTTCTAGATGGATGTAAAAGAAACTTTTCTCCGTAGTGATTTATTGTAAAAGGTTTATATGCATCCTCCTCCAAATTATCATTTTTCTTATAAAGATTTATAGGCTTTAATGAGCCTTGTAAGGTAACAAGCTCTTAGTCCTTAATTTGTAAAATTTGGTTATGCACTTACTCAATTTGACTTTATTTCTAGTCATGGCACTGTATGTTTGATTCTTATCTATCAGCCAACCAAACAATTAATATAATTGTCAAAAGGGTTAATTACAAAAAATTTCAAATTTTAATCAATTTTACAATACTAGCCCAAACTTTAAAGAGCAATGCTAAAATACCTCAACTCTCAAATTATTACAAAAATAACCATATGCTAAATTTCTTGTTAACGTTGTTGATGTGGAAAACCATTTCTGATTTTTTGGCATGCCATGTGTCTAACTCATGTCCCTGTTTTTCAACTTATTTATTTAAAAATAAATAAATAAATAACAAAAATTAAAACATATTTCCAATTTGTTTGCTTCCCTATTTATAGTTGTTGTCTTTTATTCTTAATAGTAAAATACTCTCCTGTGATTGGGAGTGTCTTTTACGATTGGGAGAGTTACCATCTCCTGTGATTGGAGAATCATTGTCTCCTACGATTAGGAGTGTCATTATCGCACATTTTTTAGGTGAGCTAACCTTAGGTTAATGTGTTTGAGACATAATTCAATGTTATTGAACTTGGTTGTTTGATCTTTCATTGATCTTCTCATTCTTCTATGCAATTTCAACCAGCTCCAACTCTTTCCAATAATCTAGTTTGTTCCTTTATATCAAAGTGTCCATAGTAGAGGTAAAGACATGATCACTTTTCTTTTTTTCCATTTCTGATATCTACTTATAACAATTGAATCGTTATGAGCAACTCTTGCAATTTTAGCTAAATTTGCTCTTGTAATCATTATGAGCTTGCTTCATCTTTTAGCTAAATCCATTTGTGAGCTGTTTTTGTAGTTTTGTACAAACATTATGAAACTAGAGAAAGGAGAAATTCATTTATTATCTAAGTAAGAAGTTCAATGAATGTGAATCAAGATATTTATTTATTGAATGATCTTGTTATGTTCTGAATTACACTATGTGAAGATTGAGGCTTATCCTAAGGATAGATCCATTCCAATATATATTTTAAAATTCATCATCTTCATAACTTAAAATTAGGTTAAAGGAAGGGTGTTATCAATGATGATTATAAGGCTTTTAGGTTTGAATTCATTGATGAGAATGCATGATGGTGCAATATCTATCGAACTTCATCCTTATATAGCATGGTTTCACAGCCAAAGTTTTCAATATAGGAAATTGATGTTATTGGTCTAATTAATCCCCTTACATCAAATGGTCATATATTCATTTTATTTGCTATTTATTATTTTACCATGTGTATCAACGTAGCTTTACACTCCCAAGTCATGCAAAGAGTTGTCTAATAAGATTACCTTATTGGTTAATTAACAAACTTAGCCTGTAATTATAGTATTGGTTTGTTTTCTAAACCTATCCATTGTTTGTCATAAGCTATTATTTTATTTTTAGCCTTCCACTAAGTATTGTAGTTGTTATATGAATATTTGTTAATCATACTTGACTATTGTGCGTATTACCAAAAAAATGGATGCAAGTAAAATATGCATGGCTTTTATTCCAACTACATCTAGTATATATTTGACATAGGAAGAGTGTAAAACTGTTGTTAATGGATTCAAAAATGCAATTTATTATTGTTTCAACAATTTAGAGAAGATAAAAAGAAATAATTTTAATTTTGCCAAGAGAAGGAATCATGTTCAATGGTAAAAAGAGATTAGTAATTTTTATTGTTATTATATTTAGTATATAACATGGATATTGTTATCTTGAATAATTTTTCAGATTTCCTATATTGATTATCCCAATTTTAATAACAAGATGAAGCTATAGATATCAAATGTTAAGCTTAATATTGGTCAATATTTTTATCAATGTAACAATACAGATGTGAGTATTGGCCTTATTTTTTTTATCAACGCATTATGAATATTTCAATTGTAACTTACATAATATTAATGTTATAGAACTGAATAATGATCATTTAAATTGTAGGAGTCATCTAAGTATGTAGCCTTGGTAAAAGAGTTGAGATTTCGTTATTGTAAAAAAATTTATCGGACATCTTCTATACATTATGTTAAGACTTTTATCCACAATATACATTGTTGATATAAGTTTGATATTATGTTTTTACTTTTATTTTGTAGGTTCCGTGGACTATATACATGGGCATATGATGCTTTTTAATATGAACCTATAATGTAGCAATATGTGAAAAAGTAAAACATAATATGAAGGGATTACATACGATGGACCCCTATTATGTACATGATATGTTCTCATTGTATCTGATTATGAGAGATCACTTATTGTTGCTTGACCATGTGATGGTCTTAATTCTTATATTCTTAGTCTTTTGCCTAAGTTCACTGCGAACATAAGAAATTTGTAATAGTTGAAACATGTTGCTTTTGTACATTTAAGTTGGTATTATCAATATTTAAATGGGCTTTGATTTGGTTGCTATATTTTTTGGTCTGTGTCTTTGCCTATTGACGCACTGGTAATGCTAATCTGATAAGGAAATCATGGCTTCTAAAAGAAAAAAATTCTTTTTTAATGAAAGCACATAAGAGATCTTCATTAACCTGGACATATAATGTGTGGCAACTGAGAGTGTCTAATATTCTATGTGGCCAAAACAATCAAATATCTCTATCCATATCCAAATCAAATATCCAAGATAGTCCAATATTTCTATCCATATTCAAATCAATTATCCAATATAGCTAAACATCCCTATCAATATATAAATCACTGAACAAAGTTCAAATACATATTTATATCCATATCACAACACACAATTCAAATACATATCAAAATCATAACATATAGTTTAAGCATGACTCATTATGTTGTTGATTCACCATCATCAATTTGAGATTTTGATGGAGTTGATTTTTGGCCTTTACTTTGTATCTCCTCCGGGTTGTAGTTTTTGTTTGTGCATTTATATTTTGAGAAGCTTGAGTTGGTTCGAACATTTGAAGTTGACTTCCACCCATCTATAAAGCATTCAAGTATAGTATTACCAATTAGGAATAAATAAAGCATACTATGACCAATTAGGAATAAATGATAAATAATTAGCCAAATTTTGTAATTTAGTAATAAACTGTAAATAGATGTTCCCACTAACTTCTCCAAATGTTACTCCATATCCTTGGATGGTCTTTATACATATAAATGTTTATAATAATTAAAACTTGATGGAAAAACAAAACTAAAATTGAATATTCACTCACCACCCTCTTCTTCCTTCTTAAGATAGATGCTGCAGTGTTAGATCCTGTAAATACGAATTGTCTACCTTGTCTTCTTACATCATTGTCAATGTTAAATGTAAATATCAGGTTTTCAGGTGGTCTTCCTCATTTTCTCTATATTATACACGTAGAATTTATAGTGAATGATTGGATATTTAAATAATAGTTATCATAAACACAATTATGAATCAGTATAAAATTATCTTAGCAATTTCAGGTTGTCTCAAAGGTTGGTCCTTATTTTTGCATCCTCTTTTATCGTAACCAACTTCAAAACAATGTTGACATCTCATGAGTACTCCAACTTTGCTCTACTTACTTAGATCCCATAGTTCTTCATCTTTATCCCCTTTCTAGCCTTTTTAGGTCTTCCAGGCATCTTTTTAATCAAAGAAGGTAATATAGATTGCAAGTTTTCAATCTTTGGCCAAAATTTCGGACTATTAATAAGGTCTATGACATACTAATAACTCTTTAAATGACATTCACATTTGAAGTATCGACTCACATGGCCATTGATATCCTCCCTCTGATTTGATAAACAATTAAATGCATACTTATATGGGATTCCTGTTAAATACAAAAGTCTACACTGATATGTTCTTGCTTGTAAATCAACAATGAACTTATTTGCAAAATGCATTACTTTGAACTTCAAAATTTCGTTTTTCCTAATGATATAGTGCCCTAATTCTTATTGTGCAATCGTTATCTTCTTTCTTACCTCCAGACATATATCATCTGTGGATTTAATCATCATATCTCTTTTTTGATAAATTCGACTCATTAAAGCAACTTGAATGCCCTTTAACATATTAATCAGGTTTTTTGATCATGTTTCACAGATGAATACATTAAATGTCTATGATATATAGTTATGAACAATTTCACACTTCGGCCTTCTATTAACAAATGCTTTCACAAAAGTCTTAGGATTCCTTGCTTTGAAGTGATCGTAATCCTTTTTCGATACATTCTTCAACTGCTCTATTATTTCATCAAATTTCACTTCTATTGTGCAATTAACTACTTTCCAAAATAATATACGTTTGACCTCTATGCAAATTAGACCAATTAACATACATATGTCAATCACATTTTCTATGCTCAGCTTCTGCGGAAAATTTCTTCGATGCATCTATTAAACCTTAAACAAATAAAATGGACATAAAACATTATAATATAAGTATAATAATTCAAAACACATTTACTAATAAACAATACCAAGATTATAATTTTGAACTTTTGTTGATCGCTGACAAATGTCTGTGAATTCCCACTAATGTTTAGATCATCACCAAGAAGACTTAAAAACTAATGTCAAGATTGATAATTCTCTCCCTCAACCATAGCCCAATATATAAGGTACATCTTATTGTTTTTATCACACCTAACTGCAGCTAACGAAGCATCCTTCAAGAAATGTTTTAAGGAAACATCCATCTAGCCCTATTATTTTTTTACAACCACTAAAGAAACCATATTTCAATGCACTAAAACCCACGTAAAACCTCTTCAACATTAGCCTTACAAACTTTTCATCAAGTTCGTTTTGGATGATAAATTGGCCTTTTCATGGACCCGCCACAATTATTGTTCATAAGACCACAATTTTATATATTGCCCTTCTGTTGATCCTCGTTGCATCATACTAGCTTCCCATTTCAATTGCAATATATACTTCCTTTAAAGGTCATCTATCATCTTGCTAACTGGCCAATTCATGTTCCTCTTAAGCTTGTGTAAAAATTAATTTGCTATCCACTTTTTACTAGCTTGCTTGCTTTTTTGAACTTTCTTACAAGTATGCTTGTTTTCAAATATCTTAACTATAAAAGTTTTTTCATTTCCAATTCAACCAGCATAAACCCTAAAAGGATAGTGTGAATCATAAACAACTTACATTCTCACACCAGATCTTGTCGCTAAAACATCATATCCATTTGTAATTGCATAATTTCATATTGCTTCCCTAAACCGAACCTCAACCTTAAACTTTATTCCAACTACTAAAAATTTTTATGTTTTCATATTGCCTCCTTAAACTTCATGCCAACTTCAAACTGGAAATCTTTCATGTCCACTTTTGGATTAAAAACAACATATTTCTTCCTCATGTCAGAGGCTTTGCACCCACCATCATCACTATATACTGGTGATTGAACTTCAACATCACTGTCCTTATACTTACTACACCATCCTTGTGAACTTTTTACTTCTCTTTGTGAATCGTTTGAATAATTTCCATTTCTTCCAATCCCATTTATAACACCATCACATTTAAATCCACTACCTACCTTCTTCTGATATTTCTTCTCATTAGCTCTTGATGCAACATATTCTTCATCATCAGTTGCATAAATTTCATCATCGCTTATATCATTTTCAGATTCAATCATCTCCATAACACTAAAATCTTTCATCATCTTGTTCCACCTGAACTTGGATTGACCGCTTTTCATTGTCGACGTCAGAATCAATTTCTTCACCATCAATTGCAAGATTATCATAACCATGCTCGTAATAGATTTTAGCATTGTAGTTCTTTAATTTCTTCAATGTGTTAAAGCATTGACAACATGTCCTTATCATGATATAAGCTTAACACTTTCAAGCCTCTCATTGACTCTTGTGGAAATTTGTAAAAAAAAGATACAACTTTATGTCTTTTATCTTTTGATTCTCATCTTAGTACTAACATACTAAGTTTGCTAACGCCAATATCCTTCTTCCGTTTGATCTTGCCTCTAACATATTTGTTACTTTCATTTCTTTCCAATACCCCACCATAATGAAACTTAAAATTTTCTTTGGCATTACAAAGAATTTTATTTTTAATTTTTAACAAATAAAAAATTTAAGCAGCTCATCAAACCAAATCCATCATATGCTTTTTCTGAGGATTTTATTACCACAACTTATTTATAGAACAAGGCCTTAATGTCTGAAGCAAAAAGGAAAATAAATCGAAATAGCAAAAAGGAAAATAAACCGAAATAAGTTATAGAATTTGATATAACAAAGTACCATAATTTTGATATAAAGATAACAAAATATGTAATTTAATAGATACGTAGTTGAAATCCTCGTCATTTTAACTCTTTAATTAACCTACTATAATTTGAATATTAAGACTTTGGAAGCCACCTTATAGCTAATTAAGGAAATGATGATGAATAACTATCTCCTTTCTATCCTTGCTGGCTAGAAAGCATTCAAACCCCCTGTTCTAATTATTGGAATGAGTGGAGCTTATTAGAAATCAAGTAGGGAAAAGGCACATAAACTCCATATATCAAATCGAAGCACTAATAAGGAAAATTGAAAGTCTGGCTGTAGTAGTGAGAATAACAAAAGCATTATATTTTTAAAAAGGAACTAACAACCATCATTGAAAAAAGTCATGAAACATCCTTTAAAAAGGGGTAAACCATAGAGTAATAGACAGTGGAAACCATATGTAGTGAGAAATTCAATTAAGTACTGAACGTAATCCCACCCATTGACTCACAAGTTAGCATATACAATTTTGCTTGCATTGCCTTATATGTAAAGGGTTTAGAGTTGTCCAGAGATGAAAGATAGTCTCCAATAGCTATTAACAAGGAACTGCAACCTTGATTAATTATATAGATAAAAAGTTGCATCCTAATTTGAGAATATCCTATTGTTACATTCTCTCCATATTCCATAAACCAAATTACAAAGGAAGATATCAGGAGGAAGAGTTGATTGCAGAGATTTATGATGCCTTTTCATACATACAAGGAGAGTTATATCGTAGGGGTTTAAGAATAAAAAAAGATATTTCTAGAAAATAACAAGTACAATAAATCAAGGCAATTGAATTTAAGAGCAAAACTTATACAAGAGTGAAACTTAAGTTGAACAGCGATTCAATTGATATAAGTAAGTGCCAGAATTGAAAAAGCAAAGTGATTTGGAAGGAAGCGAAACAAATAACCAATTCAACAACAACAAAAAACACTATTTATTGGAAAGAATTTGATCTCCCGCCTCTACTTTTACAATTGACGCTTCGATAGGAAGAAAGCAAAATAGGTTATTAGAAAGAACTGGAATTGCTTGACATTGAATAGAAAAATGAGAAGATCTGCAGAAGATCAAACAACTAAACTTAAGAACACTGAATTATTTCTCAAAGAGATAACTTAAGGGATATATGAACTCACCTCCTAAAAATGTGTAAGAACGACACTCCCAATCGCAAGAGACAATAACACTCCAAATTCACTCTCCACAAGAGAGTATTGCACTCTCAAGAACGAAAGACAACATTCGTAAATAGGGAAGCAAACAAATTGGGAGTAGGTTTTGAAAAAAAATCATGTCTTAAATATTGCATAACAATGAATCTAGTACACTTTCTAGTTTTTTTAAACACGAGCTCAACTCAAAAATTCATTTAATTTAAAACTTATACTTTAAATTGAGTCCAAAACAAATAAAAATTCTATTTAAATCTTTTAGTAATTTATTAGTCACAATTTTTCTTAACATTTTATTTTTGATACAATTTTTTATCTTTATTATAAGGATATATTTATAGGGTTTATTTAGACCTCTAATCACGTTTATACAAAATAAAAAATTTAAAAGATTGTATCAAAATAACTTAAATATAATTTTAATATTAGATTATTTACATTAAAAAATTAATTATCAACTATAATGAACTTTATTATTATAATTGATAAAAAATATTACTCAATTATCAATTACGAGAATAGGTTAAGCCTGCAATCAAATCAAAAGAAAATTGAACCAAAGGATAAAGCAGTTGTTCACGTTCACATATGTCAATTTTCGTGACCACATCCTTTTGAATCCAATTATTAAGGCAAATTGTGATAAATGACAAACTCAACACAAAAATAGTTATATTCATATTTTGAAATTTTAAGTTTTCAATACAAACTTTAACTCAACGTGATAAAGTTAACTATTAAGATAAAGAATTTAAAGTTTAAAAGATTCAACCGTTATTAGATCATCGTAAAATTAATTATAAGATTAAAGAATTTAAGATACGAGTTATTAAAGTAAACTAAACCGAAAATTTGAAAACCAAATCATAAAATTAAGCGGTGCAAAGTTTTTACAATTAGATCAGTCTAAAAGTTTTTTAATCATTGATTAATATATAAACATCTATATTTAATTTAAGCTCAATGCTGTATTTAAGAAATTATAAAAATTTATATGTAAAAGTCAATTATACAATTAATATTATCTAAAATATTTTTAAACATTGATTAATAATTTCAATTATATAAAAAAATTATATGATAATAATTGCATAAAATAAGTTGTGGGACTCGTGTACAAACAGTAAACGACAGTTGGTACAAAGGAGCACGTGGAGCGTCGGAAACAAAAGTCAAGGCGCTTTCATCTAAAATTCTCGACCGGACCACTTTACATTCTTCACTTTACTCTTACCTTTCGGTTACTGTAAAAAACCAAACCGTCTATGACGTTGGCGCTTCTTGGAATCGCTAGATCCGTGGCCCTTTTTTTGGAAACGAGCTCTAGACAAGTTTCTGGTTGTTAATCTTCGAATATGGATGCCATTAAGAAGCAAGCCACCAAGCTGCGCGAGCAAGTTGCTAAGCAACAGCAAGTCAGACCCTTTTTTTTCTACTTTTTCCCTCAATTCTTAGCTCTAAATTTTTCCTTTTCATGCTTGCTATCTCGTTGATTTCCATGGAACTTTGAAGCCTATCTTTATGTTCTTTTAAATCTTGATGAACCAAGGTATGATACGTACATGCTAATGTTCAGATGTTTGTTAATTTGCAGGCAATATTGAAACATTTGCGTCATTTCGGGCATGAAGATGTTATTATTGACGAAGCTGAATTTCAGTGTTATCAGCAACTTCAAAATCTCTACAGTTCCACTAGAGCTGCTAAGGTATCACCATGCATTAGTTTTTATTCAATTTGCGTGATCCTGAACTGGCGAAATGCATTAGCATGTCAAGTAGTTGTTTAATTTGGTTGGAATCTTGAAATTTCTCAGCATTATCAAAGGAATATCGTCCGTTGTATTGGCAGTTTTGTATCTACAAGTTCAAAGCAAATGGAAATAGGTAGGTATCATAATGCTTGTGTGTTGTAATGCCTTTATGAGGCTGATAGATGAAGCTTCTACCTTTATTTATTTTCTTTTAGCAAGAAAGTTGGCTGAGGATTGTTGCAAATATGGAGATGATAACCAAAGTGTGAATACTCATGTTGCAAGAGCCATTCTGCAATTTGGTACCTCTCATAATTTAATGGAAAATGAGAGCGAAACTTTTCTTGGCATTTTAGGCGATCAGGTAATCATATCAATGTGCTCATGCTGCTAAATTCATTGTTGTTATTGATTATGTGATGAATAGAAGTCAAATATGCAGTTGAGGTTTACTTACAACTACCTTATAAATGTGGCAATGAGATTCTTGCTATATGAATATATGAGTGCAAATGATGAATTTACACCTTTATGCTTAGTTAATGTTGCTTTTAAGGTAACAAACATTATTCCATTTTATAGGGAGCTTCAAAATGTCAATTTAGAATAGATATGTATTCCCCATACTTGGTGAAGCATACTAAATGGATTTTGTCCTTGTTATGAAGTCAAAGCTTGTAAGGGAAGTTTCGGAAGAAAGCATTGTCAACCACAACTGGATCACATTTATGATGTGCTATAAGTGTGTACTTTGCAGTAGCAGTTCTTAGTATTTCTTTTTTTTTCCCCTCTTTTTTGGTTTTTCTATCCTCATGTTCATCCTCTATCTCTTGCCACTAGGGTTGTTGCTATCATAAGAACTAAAAGGACTCAGCCCTGTACAATGCATGTGTACTTGAATTGACGCATCTGAATTCTCAAAATAAGCTACCTTCAAAGATCATAAGGTTGTTTCCTTTCTTTCATCTTCTAATTGTCACAGGTTTTCTTCAATATTTAGGTTTCAGAGCCACTTCGAGCATTGATAACAGGAGCCCCTTTGGAGGATGCCCGCCACTTGACACACCGTTATGACAAACTTCGCCAAGAGGTTGAAGCACAGGTAACTTCTTGTGTGCAATAGGCACCTATGGCCTTGCAAAATTCCAAAAGTAGAATCATTGTATTTTTGCTTCTGTCAGGCAGCTGAGGTATTGAGGCTTAGATCAAAGACCCGAGATTCAGATATAACTGCAGAGAATTGCACCAGGCTTCGAGGTGCAGAAACAAGGTTGAATGATCTGAAATCTACAATGATGGCACTTGGGAGAGAAGCAACTACTGCAATGTTGGCAGTTGAAGATCAGCAGCAACGGATAACTACACAACGGTTATTTACTATGGTATAACATGCCATTCTTCATTTTAAAAATTTTTCACCAGACATTTTTATGTCATGAGTCTGTTGGGAAAAAATGAAATATATTTTTTTATAGGTTTTGATATTAGGTTCAGCTTATTCTTTTTGTCATCAGGTCAACTAAGAATTCATTTATTTGCTTGTTGGTGTTGCATGTTACCCATTTGTGTGAGATACTGTAGCATTTGGTGAACTATTATGAACCAGTCGATTTGGGTCCCAAGTTTCATTTGTATTTTGAGTTGTGGGACCTTGTTTCTGATTAAGTAGTACAGTGAAAACATCGTTTTGGTTGAAGTTGATGCTAATAATCTTTGGTATTCAATGTTGGCATGTTCTTTAGATCTGCGTAATTGTTCAGTGTTTACTATTAAGATCATCCAATTGTAATTTTATGAAAATGGGCAAAAAGCTGTGATGTTTCAACTTCTCTTTGGAGTAAAAAGGGATTTAAAGTTGTGTTGTATGGTTGATTGTCCTAGCGATGCGCCTTAAACTTATTGCTTATTACCTTGATGAGGAAGTTTTTCACTCCACTGAGGTAATGTGATGATAGAAGACAGATTCTATAATCCAAAAGTCTTGCTTCTTGTTTATATTTGCTTTAGCTACTAGTTTATATTTATTCATTGAATTTATCAATTTCTTGAAAACCTGAATTGAAATTAAACCTTTTTTCAGGTAGATGCGGAGAGGTGTTATCATCAACATGTTCTTGCTATCCTGGATAAGTTATATGATGAGGTGTGTATCTGTACACTTCGACTGTGCAAGCATTGTAGCATACACTGTTTTAGATCAATAATGTCACATTCATTATGGTTTTATTTTCATGCAAGAAAGATTATGATTATTACAATAATGTGAAAGTATTGTAGCATACACTGTTTTGGATCAATAGTGTCACCTTCATTATGGTTTATTTTCATTCGAGAAAGATTATGATGATTTCAATGATGTTTTATGTTATTGCGATTAGATGATTCTGGAGGAGCAATTAAACGAGTCTTCATCACAATCAGTGACCACAGAGAAAGCTATGAATGTCTTAGCAGCACCTGAAGATTCTACTCCAAATGATCGAGTAACAAGTAATGGAAAATACGATGTTTTCTTTGCAAAAGTAAGTCTTATATTTCTTCGAACACCGTCCTTTCCCCTTCAATTATTCTGAAAGTACAGAAAGGACTATTTAAGATCCCTCTTAGGATTTCATTACTCAACACAGGGTTTATTTCTTAATATGTTGGTTTTCAGAACCAAAATGGCCAAGCTGTTCCTACTGAAAAGCTCGCCGACTTGATGACTAATCAGTCCAGTTACCACACTAAATCCAGCCCATCTAGAATCCAGCTGGGTTTAGCTAATTTTCCCTGGTTGAATGGCACTCAGTGACCTGATGGTTGCTGATTGGTCAATAGCTAGTCAACAGTCAACATTCCATTTAATAAAAGCATGCTCCCAACTCCCATCCTTCTAATTTTCCACCATTTGACATTAAACCAACATATGTTTTGTGGATTCTTTAGTTCTCATAATATATTTAAATTCTATACTATTTACGAAAATATGGATCGACACTGGTTCAATTACGGTTTGATCCTTTGCCCTTGACCTGTTGCCCTCAAGTCAATCCTCTTGGCCAGGTCTAAAACATTGAAATATTTTCATTGACTTGAATATTGGGATCTTATACTGTGACTTGCACTGTAATAATCAATGCATGGCCCATAAAACTTCACCAGTGTAGTGTTTCTTCAAGGTTTTTCTATGTTAAGTCAGTGTGCTTAAAGGTTGAATGTAAATCCTTTGTTGCGCAAATTATGCTAGGCAGATGTAATGGAAGGAAAAAAGAGAAGCTATCTAATAATACATTTTTCAGAGCTTTCTTTTTATGTGTGAAAGTAGTAATTCATTAGGACAAGGTGCTCTTTTATATGTTCTTTGTAGATTAATTTGCTATCTTTTGTTATTCTTGTTTTCTCTTTATTAAATATGCAGGTTATACACCCCTTTGATGCTCAAGGTGAAGGGGAGTTGAGCCTCTCTGTTGATGACTATGTTGTGGTTTCGCAGGTATCTCCTCCAATGAATAATGATTTCATTTACCTAGGTTGTAGGTTAAACATTTTAGTTTTTCAGATTTTATTTAATCATTATCTTCAATTTTTTATACCTTTAAATTTGCATACCTGGTGTTGTACTGCCAAATCTGGATATTTAGCTTGTTCAATGTTTTCCTTTTTTCCTTTTACTCTTCACATAAGTTTCCAATGAACTTAAAAAGGTGACTGAGAGTGGATATATTGTGAGTTTTACTTATAAGGATTGTCTCGCTGGTAAGGAAGATAGTTGTAGTTCTTTTAAGAAGGTTAAAGTCATGCAATTGTCTATTTTGATTGGATAGAATGACTCATTGCCCTGGCCATGTCAACCTCTCAAACTGAATATGAAAACATTGATTATTAACACCAAATTCCAGTCTACGAGTCTTTAACTATATAGTGTATTCAATTCTCAAAAAAAAAAAAAAACTATGTAGTGTATTCAGAAGGTACATACATATTAAGCAAATTTCTGACTCTGTCCACAAAATGAACTGAGAGACCTTAAGGCTCTTATTGGGAGGATTTAGTTTCCTTCTGTTAAATTTTGCTCACTTTCTGCTTTAAAATTTACTCCAGATGTCTGTGGTTTAGTGGTTGTGTTGCTTTGATATCTGTCTTGAAATCCGATATATTAAATATATTCTTACGGAATACATCTAGTCTCTTGTTCTTAATGATTGTATTCATCTGAAATGAACTTTCTTTTGTTGTTAACTTGCTTCTTTTAAATCCCTCCCAAAGTGAGATATCTTGGCACCGGTTAGAGTGTAAAACAAGTGACATGGCCATTCCAATTGAAATTTCAAGTTTTATTGTTTCCTTGTCCTTTCTCCTAACACTTTGTCGCCCTCCATTTTCTTTCCTAATTTCACCAGGTGGCTCCTACAGGGTGGTCCAAAGGAGAATGTAAAGGGCATACCGGATGGTTTCCCTCTGCTTATATAGAAAAGCTGGAAAAGGCACCTACTAGTGAAGAAAAGCTAGAAAAAGCACCTACTAGTGAAGAAAAGCTGGAAAAAGCACCTATTATTGAAGAAAAGCAGGAAAAAATGCCAGCAAATGAAATGATTGAAGCAACCTCTAAGTCTTGATCTTACATTATCCACCTAGAGAAATTGTACATGGCCTTCTTCCTCTCACACAAGCACTCCATTTTGTGATTTTTGGCTCCAATAGCTGCTTTATTATAAAGGCCCCTTTTTGCTAGTATATTAAGGTTTTGTTTCCTGTCTATAGTTAATGTCAATATCAAAGTCTAGTGTGTATTCTTCTGTTCGTATTTCCTATCCTATACCTGCATGTGTTTATTCTTTACAAGCTTTTCGGCTGTCTACTTTTAAACTCAATAGATTCCCGTCTTCTCCAGCAGAGTTGGTGTCTGTGATGGTCAGCTTGGAGCAGTATTCTGGGTTCAAGCAACGACTTAAAACGACGTAGCTTTTCTTTGCTCTTTCCTTTCCTCTTTATCTTATGGTTAAATAATGTAAATTGCTTCCTGTTGATCATTATTTTCTGTGAGAAGATAACTTTTTGAGAGTAAACTGTGCAATTGATTATTTCTCTTATTATAGCATTTAAGCAACCTCAAATTAGTTGCCTTTTCAGATGTTACGCGTAATCGCCGTGCTTGATCCGATGACATTTGTGTTGTGCGAAATATGCTATCCAGTCTTTGCAGCCTTTATTAGGACAAATCGTAACGTGTTTACGTTTTTAACCGATATATTTATTGATAAACTGAGGGTGAGCAAAGTTGTGAACTTTTACATATTAGGCTATCGTCCGATGTCAAGTTTTTAATGAAAATAGAATGGAATCGAATGGAATTGAATGATTTATAATAGAATGTAACGTAAATGTATGTAATATTAGAAGTTATTGTTTGGTAGTAGGAATGTCAATAAGTCAGGTCAAGCCTGCGTTGCGGTCCAACGAGAAGTTTTTAATGAAATGGAGTGTAATAAAATAAAATGAAATGTAATAATTTATAATAGAATATATTGTAAATATATGTAATATTAAAAAATTATTGTTTAAGAATAAGAATGTCAATAAGTCGGGCTGGACTTGGATCTAGTCCAAGCAGTGGGCCACCGTTGGAGGGCTGACTGGCTCGCCATTTGTTTTTTTAAGCAAACAAAATTTCAAAAAATGGGCAGGTCAAAGGGTCGGATTGGGCCGAGCTATTATTGTCATTCCTATTTGGGAGGGATAAAAGGATTTATAATGTAATATAGTGAAATGTTGTTTGGACGAAGGGTTTACAATGTAATATAGTGTAAAGTTGTTTATAATTTTAGATTTCATCATAAATTCCCAAATCGGAAGTTTTTCATTTACTACTTAGAATGGAATGAGATGTAATATAAAATCTTCTTCTTCTATCACATTATATTTCATTATAAATCTTCCTCTCAATTAATAGAATAATATTATATTTTATGTCATTCCATTAATAAACCTTCAACCAAACATACCCTTAAGTTACGGAAAGAATCTGTTAGAAAAATAAGAAAGAAATATTGCATATATTATGACTTTTTTAGAGCTAAAAGTCTTCCGCAGTGATACATTGACTATATTTATTAATGAATTGTATTTGTAAGAAGTTCAGGATAAAAATAACTTTAATATTTTACGTTGTTCAAATTAATTTTTAATGTTTTATATAAAAAAATTTATAGAGAATTATCAGTATCAATCATTTATAACATCACTATTAAAATGTAAAAATAACAATATTTATTTTTAAAATATACAAATCGTATCACATATGCGTCACAATGTTGTGAGATTTAATCAAATATTTATTATATTATAATTAACAAAATTATTATTTTAATTAATAAATATTATAATTAACTAAATTCTTTTACTTACCAAAATAAGTCTCCAGATTTCCAACAAAGGATCTTTCCCCACAGAGTCATATAAATCTCAGTAGCAGCAAAAGCCCAAGAAAAACATTAATACATGGCTTCATTTCAAATACTCAGGTGCTACATCTTATGCCCCAATGTTCCCAAGTTTGGCATGAAATGTAGCATGTTAAAGTTGGAAAAGTCGGTAATGGAAGCTCGATGGGCTGATTCAATCTTTGTTATGACCTTCTCTTCAAGTTTGGTGTATATTAGTAAGCAAAATGAGACGTCTGAAAATGTCTATTAACAGTTAATAACTCTCCTGATTCTGCTGGTTCTGTGAGCTTTTCCCCTGAGCCACGACCACGAGAGTATTCATCTAAGCGAGACGGGTGCTCAGCAGCAACAGGTTTTGATGGAGAAAATGCCCAGAGTAAGCCACAGGTAACGATGCTTGCGAATTCAATTTATTGAGTTTAAATGATTATAAGGCAAGCTTTTGCTTGATAAGGTTTGAGCGGTTCAAAACTCGATCCAATGTAAGCCGAGTCTAATTTTAAAAACAATTTATGTTATTTGAAAGTGTTGTCATTTTATTCAAATGACGATTTATACTTTGGCCTCGTTTGGTTTCACTTCAATCAGCCAATTTTTTAGCTGATTCGGTAATTTTAGCTATTTGACTCCTTTAACTAGTAGCTGATTGAGTGACAATCAGCTAAATTTAAAAACGCTGCTGCATACCAGCGTTTTCTCCCACCAGCCATAAATTTAAAACATCAATTCTTATTTAACCCTTTAACCCTTTTGAAGATTGCTTATCATTTCATTTTTGCACATGTTTGTGTATAATGAAAGGTCATAAAATTTATTGTTGAAATATGACCATATAGGCATAGAAGTATCTTGTAGCTTGTCATATAAGTAGGTGTAAACAGTAATAGGTTACAAATAAAATGTTGACTTTAATTGAAAATGGAAATAGGAAGATCTGCATTATTATTATTATTATTATTATTATTATTATTATTATGTTTTTATTATAATTATAAAATTAATTTTTATAGAATTAAATATCTAAAATCTAAATTCTTATAAGAATATTCAACGAAATACTAACATATATAACATTTATACCCTTATAATTTTTTTAAAGTTATGTCCTCATAAGTCATTTTACGCATAAACCGTTAATACTAAATAGCTAATTTTACCAAACATCGCTAACAAACAGCTAAAGCAATCCGCTGGTTAAATCAACTAATATAATCAGTCATCAACTAACAGCTAATACAATCATCTGATTGTCAAACAGGGCCTTTATATATTAGAGTTTTGACTAGATCAAGTCATAGAGTCCTGATCTAAACTCCGCCCAAGATCTAAAAAGAACAGAACTTAGACTTCAAATCAAATCAAATTAGGGTGAACTTGTTGACTTTAGGTTATGATGAGTTCAAGCATAAAGGTCATCCTTATGATTAACCTATAAAATATAATAAATCATAGTGTAGCCCCTCAAAATTAATATATAAAAGAGGTTTCTTGAAAGTATTTTAAACATCACAAATAGAAAATATAAAATATTTCTTGAAATTTAAGTTAGATTGATAATGAGATTAATCTAAAAGACTTAAATCTTATAGATGATTGCTCATTCTTATTCTTATATGTTATTGTTAGATATTGTTTCTTTTCAATATGAGATTTATTATCTTAATACTCCTCCTCACTTACAACCTCCTTTTGGATTTGTCAAATAAACTATTTCGAGTTTTCAGGCTCTAGGATCTTTACTGAGCCATTAGGCCTTATATGCTCTGATACCATCTTGAAATTTAAGTTAGGTGGAGAATAAGGTCGATTCAAAAGACTTAAGCCTTACGAAGAATTGCTCATTCTCAACCTTATATGTTATTGTTAGATATTGTTTTTTTCAATATGGGATTTATTATTCCAATAATATTTACTAAATATATTTCTTATTTGTGGATGATCATTGGTCATTGCTCTTTCATCATTTGTGGAAGTACTCACAAACAATGTTTTCACTTTTTTCAAATAATTTGTAGTGTGTATTTATACTCATATGAGATTTGGTTTTGTTATATTATTCAAATTTTAAAATTACACACAAATTATATCTACAATTAAAAAAATAGAACATTCTCCTGAATTACTTAGAGTAATAAATCTTATATCAATCACTTAATTATGTCGATATAATTCATACTATATCTATTGATTATTGATTAAGCTAATCTTGACTAAAATAAATTATAAGTAGTATTAAAACATATCAATCCCTATATGAAATCTTTGAATATCTCAAATAAAAAAATCATTTATTCGATCATCACAATTAGAATGTTCATATGCATATAATTAAGTAATATTTCAAATGGAATTATCGTAGAGGGTCAATTCAACAAACTTGTTCTCTAATAAGATATATTTGTTTAAATATTTGTTTAAATATCTTCATATTTTAGTCTATGAAATCATCTACTTCTTTCACAAGGAAAAGACATAACGTATGATAGTTTTTTTACGTTCTATTATTGTCCAATCTTAATAGAATAATGATTAAAACTAATTTAAGTATAATACATAAATGTAATATGAATCTTATTATTATCATCTCATCATAGTTTTATTTGTAATATAAATTTATCCTATATAATTTATTATATACATATGAATATTTATAAAATAAATAATGCCTTTAAAAAATTATATCGCTAAATTACTATCAACTAATTGACTGTAAGATATAAACCAACACTTTCAAAGTACGCCTATTTCATAGTTACACAAATGCAAAATTTTTTAAATAATTTTATTTCTTCAAAAAATACATTATTCTAAATTATTTAAACTATCATATTATATTAAATTTATTTTTACTATATTCATTTTTAATTATCTTAACATAAATTGCTGATAAATAAAATCACAAATATATTAAAATAAATTAATAAACACTAAAATATGATCTATTAATAATTTAAAATGACAATTTATTTTTAAAATAAATAAAATTTATATCATTCGAATATATTTTAAGAAATTTTAAGTGTGAACACTTTATCTTTAATGCTACCAGCTAAGGAAAGTAGACAAGTAAAACCTTAAAGAGTTCGTTGTCTGAAAGCGATCACTGCCCACAGTCCAGTGGGCTCTACCAACGTCAATTAGCGTGTGAACGCATTCTTGCTTGACGTGAAAACGCATTCTCTTTCGTAAAAGAACCTAACCAACAGACCCCAACCAAGCCCCAAAACAGAGTCTCCTCTAATTACTTGTCCCGATTAACCACTTGTTCCCATGTTCAGCGGCGGGGCCGGAGACGAGGACGATGCCTTGGGGCAGATAACGATGATGCTCAGTCCTGAGATATCTCCGTCTGCAACCAAGGGCCGGGGCACTCAGTCTCAGCAACAACAGCCACAGTGGGGACAACAGGAAACCAGAGAGTTAATTGGGATCAGAGCAGAGTTGGAGAAGGATTTTAGCGTCTCAAAGAGGAACAAAACGCTTTGGGAGGTTGTCAGCTCCAAGATGATGGAAAAAGGCTACTTCCGGACCCCTGATCAGTGTAAATGCAAATGGAAGAACCTTGTCAACCGTTATAAGGTACCCCAGATCTTTTTTGCTATGATCATTGAACATAGTTTCCATCTATCAAAGCCCTTGAAGTGGGATTTGCTGAAGGTCCTGTCTTTTTGTCTTTTTATTTTAATTCAATTATGGAAAGCTGTTTCCTTCGAGTGTTATATGGCGGCCTGGTCAATTTCTGTCAGGCTTGCACTTTGCCACTTTGAGTTCCTGGAACCTAATGCAATAATCTACCAACAACAATACCTGTTAAAATTTTTACTGATAAGTAAGGTCTAAAAAGTTCTAATAATACGTTTACCCTAACTAATAGAGATCATATTTTCTTTTTAAAAATATACATATGTGCATATATATATTAAAATAATAAAAATAATAATTCAAAATAAATAAATATAAACATAAAAGATAATAATAAAATAAAATAAAATAAATATTTAATAAACAAAAATATGAAATAAGTAATAAGTAATAAACTAAATAATATAATAAAAATAGAATAAGGTAAAGAGTAAAAGGAAGTAAATAAATACACACACAATAAAGAAGATAAATAAATTAATCAATCAAACAAATCATTATGGGAAAATATTTAGACTAAATAAGAAAATATTTAGGTTAAATCATTAAGAGTTAAGTACTACATATTTAAATATTTAGGCTAAATACAAAAGAAAAATGCTTAAAGGGCTTATGATAACTACAAGGATCTCTTTATGATAACTACAAGGATCTCTTTATGGGAGATCTTTTATCCATATCCTATTATGAGAATTAGATCTTCGGTAAGTTTCAACAGAGTCATATCATTCATAATCACCTTCTCTAATTCTTCTTAGGCCTTTGTTTTTTCCTCTTACGATCTTTAAATACAATCTTCTCGCATTTCTTACTGGAATGTCTAATTGTCTCCTCGTAATATATCCAAACTACTTAAGCCTTGTCTTTCTTAATTTTTCAATAATATTAGTCACATTTAATTTGTCATTTACCGTTACATTCTTGACCTGATCTCTCTTAGTAAGATTGCACATCCAATAGAACAACCTCATTTATGCTACCATTAGCTTATGATTATGCATCTATTTGATGGGTCAATACTCCGCCCCATAGAGCATGGACGACCTAATCGTTAAACGATAAAATTTATCTTTAAGTTTGAAGAGTACCTTCTTATCACATAAAACTCTTAATGTATTGGATGATAGATCTCGTCTTCATCAATCTTTCAATTGCTTTGGATGATAGATCTTAAAAACTTAAAACACTTTTTTTATAGTATAATTTTTGAATTAATCTTTACTTTCACATCAGTAGCCACCCTATGGCTTGAAAAATTACGTTCTATATATATAGTCTTAGTCCTACTCAGTTTAAATTCCTTCAAAAACATATCCCTCCAAATCTTCCAAATCGTATTTTTATTACATCAAATAAATCTATGTATATAGAGCAAAATTATCGACAAAGATTACAAAATATTTTGAACTTCCCATGGACCCTAAATATCATAGTAGATTAAATCAAAAGGGGTAGATGACATATAGCTGCTATTATTAAAAGGTAAGGTATGATATTTGGCTAATTGACAAGATAAACCATCAACATTTTATTTTAAGAAATCCTTACAATCCACTGAAATTGAAAAGAAGTATAACTAGGATAGTAGTGCCAAGTTCGAGATATAACAGTGGCACCACAACTAGATTGACTCATGGGTAAAAGTAGTGATGTAAATTCAAACAAGTATCATTCCTTACGTCCTGTTTCCAAGGAGCTACCCCGTCTTTGGATCCTGCACATGATAACTATGACTTGAAAACGAAACAAGTCTAAGATCACATAATTGGTCAACAAAGGTTAGATTAAGTGACAATTTTAGAATAAAAGAGCTATTTACTAACGTAAGATTAGATATGTGTAATGGGTGCATGGAAAATTATATGTTTATTTTTGAACAATAAAGTTACAGAACTCATATGATTGCAGCATGCAGAATTAAGATATCAGAAAGAAGTAGTACTTTGTTGATAAACAAGGCTAAGTTTGTAGAATTACTAGATTGAGAACGCATTAATGTCAATTTGATCAAGAATAACAGTAAGGTTGGACTTAAAAGACTCGACGGAATCCTCAATGACTGCAATGACTAAAGAAGAGGGTTTGCATCTTTGATGATCAGACTTTTGTTTTAAATCCTTTTCTAGTAGCTTGACTGAATATTCAAATATCTAATGACTTGACTTCTTGCAATCATTACAATATTCTTTCGTTTTCTCTTTCATTGGACAACGAGAAATTGGAAATCCTGTAAATTCTGTAACAGTCAAGCTACTGTGAAGAGTGTAGATAAGCCGATTTTTCCTCGTATATGAGTTTTGAGCACATACAATTCAGCATCTTTTTGATCATATGAATCTAAAATAGCAAGTTGATTTTAAACATCCTGAAACTATGAAAGAAAAGAAAATTAGATATGAATTGTCCAATTTCCTAGTTTAGGTGATGCAGTTGTCCTGTATGAGTTACATCTACCAGTAAGTGATTAAATGTATAGAGGATTTTGATGGAAATTTTCTTGATGGGTATGCATTATGCGAATGAGCAATCCAACACCCACTATATAAAGCTGAGGCATTACCGTTTACCAACATATTTTAGCAAGACTTCCCTTTCAGGTTTCTACCACACCTTCTCTAACCTCTCTACTGTGAGCCTGCACCTTATGTTTATCCCTCCATATCAAACATGCTAGGTACTGGAAACCCGCCTGATTTGCTCTAATGGCTTCCTTGTTTTCTCAGTGCCACTTTCAAAAGGTTGTTATTTTTTATTGTTGACTCTAATACTCACTTCCCAGTTAGTGATCTGTTGTGAACCACATGAATTTTTGGTGCCAGCCCCTCCTCTGATGTTAGGAGATATGTACTTTCTTTCATCTTACGAATACCTGAATTTACCCCTCTTCTACTGTGCATATATTATCTTTTTCTACGTTATGTAACTGATTAGAATCGGTTCTAATTCTTAATTAGCTTCGTAAATTGTGCCTAAAACTAGGAAAGTTTAGAGGTATAGATGAACTGATAGAGTTGATGACAATGTGCAAAAACTATTATACCTGAATCAGTTTTTTGGTATCCTAACATTTCGAACTCTTGTGAGGGTGTACTTTTTCTTAAATAGGTTGGGTGAGTGTTATTTTAGAAGTGCAGTTCTCCAATATACATCTACATTTTTATACTTGTTCCATGCTTTTCTATTTTGCAATTCAACAGGGGAAGGAAACATCTGATCCTGAGAATAGCAGGGAATGTCCGTTCTTTGAGGAACTGCAAGCAGTATTTACTGAAAGAACAAGGAGCATGCAACGACTACTTCTTGAATCAGAGTCCGGTTCTACCAATACAAGGAAAAGGATAAAGAGAACGAGTGAAGATAGATCATCTGCCGAATTTTCAGATGATATTGATGATAATGATGACAGTGAGGAGGAGAAGCAACCCAGGAGCTGTTCTAGAAAGAGGAATGGTGAAAGAATAACGCTGGAGAGGTCTGGAAAAGGAGCAAATGCAAACTCTATAACCGGAATACAAGAAATGCTCAAGGAGTTTCTTCAGCAGCAGCAAAGGATGGAAATGCAGTGGTCGGAGATGATGGAAAGGCGGGCTCAGGAACGACAATTGTTCGAACAGGAATGGAGACAGTCAATGGAGAAGCTTGAGAGGGAGAGACTAATGATTGAGCAGGCTTGGAGGGAGAGAGAAGAACAAAGGAGGATAAGAGAAGAGAGCAGAGCTGAGAGGAGGGATGCCTTACTGACCACCCTTCTGCGTAAATTCATCCATGACAATACCATCTGAGATTATCGGTTTCCCATTATCGATTCTTCCAAAAAATTGAGCTTTTAATTCTTCGATTTCTAAACAAAAGTGAGCACAGAAGGAAATACAAATTCTTATGGGTTCCTTTAGGTGAAGGACCTATTTTAGCTACATTGACAGCCACGGAAGTTTGGGGAAAAAAAACTATATTTATGCTTACGTTTGCAGGTCCTGAAAAAGAAGTGTTCTTGAAGAAATTCTTGTACTTGTAAAAAGGACTCGCCTTTATCTGTTATTATTGTTCAGTTTCAGAAAGAAAAGAAAAGAAAAAAGATTTCTACTGAAGCATACCAGAAGAAGCTGTTGTCAGTTCGAGAGTAATATGAAATTATGAGGATAGATAATTGAGGGGTGGTTGGTTCAAATGTAGCAATCATAATAATATATGAACGAGAATAATAGATATAATCATTATAATTATAATAGATAGTTAGTATTATTATTGACAGTGGTTGGTTTGTTAGAAATCTTGATAAATAAAAATTTGTTAAGTTATTGTTTTACATCAAATTTTAATATATTTTAATTAATTGTATTTAATATATGCACTTATTTATAATAGTAGAATGTTTAAAATCAAGTATATTGAAGCATTTCTTTTCAATAGCTCTTGAAGAAAAAATGTTCCAGCATTTGCTTGTATCGGCATATCATCAGTCAAATAATGTCTTCAAAATGCAGTTTAATCATAATATTGTTTCGCTAAAACAAGAAATAAAAAGTTGTTTACGTCAAAATTTAATATATTTTAATTAATTATATTTAATTACTATAAAAAAGAAAAAATATAATCAATTAATTATATTATAATTAATTAATTAATTAATTATATTTTAATTAACTATATTTAATTGCTAAAAAAGTAAAAAAAAAAAGAAATGTCACGGGAGTGACCTATGACACTCTTCTCACAAGCATGACAACGATCTGTCACGTTTGTGATACTAGCGCGTAATATTGGAATGACTTTCATCCCTTTCACAATCAAGGGATATGGAGTAATGCCTTAAATTTGGATAAAAAAACATTATTCATTCAATGATAATATATTACTAAACAAGTGTTTTTCATTGCTTATCTATTGATATCTTCCTAAACTCGTTAACTAAGCACCCTCTTAAAGTTAAATATAGGGTCATAAATGAAATTCTATCAATTTGAACCAATTTGATAAATAATATCATTTTAATCAATTATTTCATTGGTTCCAATTCATAAAAGAAAATAGTTCTTTTAAATAGAAGGCTACTAGTTTTTATCATTTTTATCAACTTTGAATAAATGTTTAGTTTCAATTTTTTTTTCCGATATAATTTTCAAAATTTTGTCTTCTCAATTTATTTTTTCTTTTCAATGAAAACAAATTTTTGTTTGGTAGTTAATGTCAATGTATCACTAATGATAATTACATATTTTCGTTTACAAATTAATATTTATTTTAAATATATTTAATTATTAAAATTAATTTAATTTGAAATTTATATATTTTGAAGATATTTTAAATTTAATTTAATTTATTAGTAATTATCTAATTTATTAACAATTAAATAAAATTATTAAGTATAATTAAATTATTTGTAATTCTTATTAATAATCAAATTTAATAAATTAAATTATTCATAATTTTATTAAAATTAAATAATTAAATAAGATATATTTAGTCGATAATAAATCAGATTATGAAAAAAATAGAAATAGAGAAAAAACTAAAATAAAAAGTAAAAACCACTTAAATAAACAATTTTTTTGCTAAAATTGAAAATAAAAATAAAAATAAAAAATGGAAACATTATCACTACAACTTGAACTTCTTAATATATCCATCTTAAAAGACTATTAACATCTTCTTATAATTTGACTAAAATTTAAATCTTATTTATATTATATGGATAACATTTTTTTCAACTTAACCACTTTATAGTTATCAATTACTTAATACATATTCAAAATAAGTATTGCATCTTTTATCATAAAAAAATTAAATTTATAGATATGTTTAAAAAGGCAATTACCATACCTTGAGAATTTGACTATTTTTTATTTACAAAATACCAATTTTAGAAAAAATCACAAACGAACAAATTCCAAACAAGACTTATATCGAAACGACAAGCGTTCGTGTACTGTACCTCTCCGATTCCTTTTTATCTCTTCCAGTTTGATTAACTATTGTGTGTGCCTGTGCGTGTGTAATATCCTCTCTTCGTATTCCTCTTTTCCTTATCAAATTAGAGTTTCGTCTTCCCGTATCAAATCGGATTACAAACCCTAGCCTATCTATGTTCCCTCCAAATTCCATCCTTTGAGAACACCTTTCCAGTTTTATTTAGAAAAGAAACTATGTTTATAATCTCTTCACCCTTCGTTGTTTCCATTATTATCTTTGAGAATCTTCGCGTTTTCGGACCCGGTTTGAATCCGTTCGCTCCCTATTGCATCGCTCATCACTCCTTGGCCTCTCGCTAAATTCCTTGTTCTTTTTTTCTTTTTTTGTTTTTCCCTTGAAGAACATGTAAATCTGCTGTTGCCTTCACTTGTTTGATCTTGATTTCTTCGAGCTTGTTTTGAAGCTGAATCATTTAGTAACTCTACGCGTTTGATTACTTGATTGACTGGAGCGTACGGAAGATTATGATTGAAGAAAGATCGGGTTCGGTTGCGGTTGAGGCACCGCTGAGGCGTAGTTTGTCAAGAAGACGGTATTTTGGCTCAGGGGTAGATAGGGATGATAGAGGCTGGACTCTGCTTCATATCGGCGCTAGAAAAGGTGATCTCAAAGAGGTAAGCTAATTTTTTGTTTTTGGCGGTGGTGATGAATTCAATTGTTTGATTGGCATGATTCTTTTTTTTTTTTTGTCTTTTAGAGTTTTATTCTGATTTCCTTCCTCTTTGCTACTTTACTTGATATACTATAAAGATTGTAATGGGTTGTTATTGGTGACTGCATAATCAAATACGAAACTTTTCCAGTGGATAAGTTTGGGGTCAGTGTGAAATTAATACTGTTTTTCTAGGAGCAGATCATGTTTGGGATTTGGATGGGGTTTTGGTTTATTGGTGTAAGATTGAGGGATTACCTAATATCAAAGTTGGAGGCTTCGGTAATCATGGACATTTGTGCTGACTGCTGATTTTAAATTGAGGGATTACCAATGTCAAAGTCTGAGGCTTCAATGAATGATGGATATATGTGCTAGAGAAGGGGTGGATCGTTTGGATTGAAATTTCAGGAAATAGCATTGGATTGAAATACAATCTATCTGGTGCTAAGTTTCACTTTTATCGCCCAGTATGATCTACCAATCTTGTTAACAGAAAGGAGTTTATAGTGACGAGTTTTAGGGGATGTGGGTGGTGAACTTTGAGAGTTTGAAATGGACTCCACTTTACACTATTTCCATTGATTAGTTTTCTTTTTATTTGTTCTTTGTTTGTTTTGGATTCCTCCATGTTCAATGTTTGTGGCTGCATTTTGCCGTGACATTATCATTTAAGATTACATATGTTAAGCTACATTGATTCTTCAAGATATCTGGAACTGATTTATGATGAACTAGGGTATCTTCGTACAAGAGTTTGTTTTTTGAAAAGTTAGTAATAAATTCATTCAAAAGGTCGAAATTACAAAGTGTATGAGGTTACAACTCTTGAGTCTGGAGTGCTTACAAATTAAGTAAAGAAGACAGTTCATAATGTAAACAAGGAAATACACAAAGTCTTAGAACAACCGAATCTAAATGCTTAGTTGCCTTTAAATGTGACTGGAGATGAGTAGTTGATTAGCATTGATCATGGTAGCCATCCTTAGTTTAATCCAAAATTGGATCCAACTAAATTCTTTGTACTCCTCAGCTTTCCCAAAGATTTTAGTATTCCTCATTCGCCAAATGTAGTGCACAAGCATTGCAAAACTGATTGGGAATATTCTCTGGTCTTCTCTACCAGCCCATTTCAACTTGTTAACCCAAGCTAAAATGCAAGTCCAACTAAGATTCCCATCTTGCAATTCAAAGATATTGAGAAAAGCATTCCATAGATGTTCTTGGACTTTTTTTGTTATGTTTCCTGGATTAATCATTCTTTACTTTTTTCTTTTAGTTATTTGTTTAAGCAATCATTTCTGTTTCCACTTGGGTATATTTGATTAATATCTCAAAGGAATTAAAGGAAGGCGTATAGATCTCCTGGTGCCAACCACAAGTGTTTTATGATGAGTAAAGTATGCTGATTTAAGGTGCTTTCTCTGACCAGGTGAAGCGGCTACTGAATGAAGGAATGGATGTTAATGTGGGAGCATGGGGCCCCAAATCTAAAGGGGTGACCCCTCTTCATCTTGCCGCAGAGGGTGGCCATGTTGAGGTTATGGATGAACTGCTTGAGCGTGGTGCTAATATTGATGCTAGAACTTGGGGCGCATGTGGTTGTAAGTGTCTTTCTACTGGGTAGTAAGCATTTTAAAGTTCCATCAATTCTCCCTTGTTTCATAAGCCAACAATGGTCCTCGTATCTGTCTCTTTTACTCAGGGACACCTCTTCATATTGCTGCAAAAGAAAGGAAGAGAGAGGCAATCAAGTTCCTCATAGAGAATGGGGCATTCCTGCCAGATGACATAAATGATAGCCGATTTAATCCTCCACTCCATTATTGCGACGGTCTTGAATGGGCTTATGAGGAGATGGAGCGTCATGAGAGAGAGAACTCATCAGCAAGTGAGACATTTTACAGCTCTGACAACTAAAGTATTCTCATCACCAACGATCCTCTGCTGCTTGATGCAGTTCGATAGAACAGTCTGCAATTTGCAAATTTTCTATATTGTAAATGTGTGTCTAGACGTCTTTGCCATGACTCGGAAAAACATATGACAAACACTGAAAGTACGATGTGGATGTGTATGCTTAATCATTTGGTTGGGTATTATTACATGGATGTGTGATTTAGTGTCAAATAAAGTGGTGTTATAGTGAGTTGATGATTGGACATCAAAGTTGTTACTAATGTCCGTTTCCTCAATTCAATGTGTTTGTGGCTTGTAGACCATGTTGAAATCATTAAAACCGTTTGCCATTCCACATTGACTTTCCAGGAACAACAGCAATTCGTCTTCCTTCATCTCAATATTCCACAAATGATCAGCATCCTTTGAACGACGTCGAAGAGGATGACTGGTGGATATGTCTGTGTTCGATAACAAAGTCCAGGTATGGAACTAATTGAACAAAGTTGGAAGTCCTGATTTTAGCAGAGATTTCCTTTCTTGGAAAACAAATATGGTTTTTGAGGTCGCATGTGCTAGCTGGACCAGATAAGTCATGTCGTTGTCAGGGCAGTCACGAAACCTAGACATAGGGACCAATCCAATTATTAACAAAATAAGGAGGAGCCCATGTGTGTGAATCTAAGACTTCTATCATCTGGCAACATCAGATTGGCATCCATGGTTTACTAGGTCCCAACCCAACCAAGTTGGCTCTTCTTTATTTAGGATAAATTTAAAATTATCTAATAGAAAAGGGGGAAAAAGATATGAGTTAATGGTTAGGATTAAATGAGAAGTAAAATGAATTTCTATACACATGTATGATAAGACCAACATAGGAGATCCAATTTCAAGTCCAACTTATTAGGATTAAATGAGAAGTAAAATGAATTTTTATACACATGTATGATAAGACCAACATAGGAGATCCAATTTCAAGTCCAACTTAAAATTAAAAAATAAAAAAAATTGAATATAAATAAGATTTGATCAATTCATATTAGAACTGTTGACTTTATACTGAATTAAATCAGAATGAATATACTTTATTTTTCTAGGAAGTTTCTTGTTTCGAAGGCTTTCAACTTTCACAGTTTTAGGCACATAAAATGGGATGGGACCCGAAATGCCTCTCTTGTTGGGGCATGCCTTTCTTTAAGTCAATTGGAAAAATAAATAATGTATCATTTTTATTTTCTTTTCAAATTTTATGTTAGTTCAATAATTTTTTATAACCATTCTATGACGTATATTATGTTGTCTTCAACACCAATTCCTTCGTTAACAAACTAGTAATTAATACTACTTTGCCTTTTAGGTTATGAAAGATTGAGGCTTTTAATATACATTATAACTAAATATTATATCATGTAAATTATAACTATTGGTGACATTTTTAATCCGTATTATTATATGTAATATTTAGATTTTTTTGTTGTATGATTTATTATGTAAAAATATAATAAAAATAATTGAAAATTAGAAGCATTGTATATTGAAAATAAAATACTATTAAATTTAATCATGTACAAGATGTTAATTACAATTTCAAACATACTTATATACAAAATAAAAAATATAAATATTAGTTTAATGAATAGGACTTGTTTTCATCTTCACAGTTTATATAATTCGGGCCAAGTAATTCTTTGAAGTACTTTTCAAGCTTGGCCAATTTTTTTCATTACATTCTAATTTAGCTTTAAGCGATTGGTTGTCCTCTTCAAGACGTTGAATATATGGTAGTCTTGATGAGGATGAAGTAGTTGGCTTAAGTTAAAACTCAAGATCTTTGATGTAGTCGGATTGTGTACTTAAGCACTTTGTTGCAAATGTCATCTATATTTGGCTCATTTCTATCAGACATTAATGTTTGCAACAACTCCTGCATCTTATTCTAAAATTTAAAAAACAAAGTCAATATTCAGTACAAATATTATTATTTAGTACTACATAAATAAATAAACTTAAAATTTAAACAAAATTTTATACTTACATAATTATTGTGCGCTTCTTCAGACCTTCAGCCTTCACCTTCTTTATAATGTGTCAGTTTGTAGAGTGTGATTCTATCACATTGTTCTCCATGTAGTTCCTTTTGACTATATTTTATGAAAAAAATACAATAAATAATAAATAATATTGTATATACTGATATAATTATAACTTGTAAACAAATAACTTACATATTCATTTCGCAAGACAACAAATGATTTGGAGCCTTAGTTTTGAGGAGTGTTCATTTTTCCTCTGTTAACCTTGGCTTTCTCACACTTTTCCTAAATAAAAAAATAATCATTAAATTGTGTAACAAGATTAATGGAAGCAAATGTAAAGAGAAAGAAAACAAACCTTAACGTTGGCAGAGGCCTAATAATCACACATATTGCTCCAATCTTTTGGAGACATCCGTTCAAGAACATGTCACCTTGCCTCCTCATCCGAAAGAAAAGATTTGTAATATTGATGTAGTTGATAATGATGATTCATGGTCTTTTGTTTCAACAATAAAGTCACACAATTTGAAACATCAGGGTTGTTGATATCGACGATATTGATATTCGTCTGTGAATAACAAGTAAAAGTAAAATTAATCTTTAAATAAGTAAAACAATATTGCATATAATTAAATAAATTGAAAATTTACTGAAACTTTATCGAAGGTATTTTCTAGCAAACTGTCTTCCTTCAACTGCTTAACATGCTTAAGGCAAGACAGTTCAGTTATGGCAATTACCCCCAACTCACTAGACAATTTTACTGATTGAATCTTATCTATAGGACGACCTTGCAAAGTATCAATAAGTATAGACAACTTGCTGTTCATTGCAACATTAGTTCGTTGCAACTCACAATCTTTAGTCATACCTTTACAATTAAAAGTAAATAACTGAATTACTAAATTCAACCCTTGTTCTATATAACGTAATGATAAATCAATACAAGTTGCTAGTTCTCGATTAATCAATACAAGTTCATATAGTAAGTTTGCATTCAAACAAACACTATGGTACGTGGCATTATTAAACCACATGAGGTCTTCTCGTTGTGACTCTTAGGCTCGTGGAATATTTCACCGATAAGTCTCATGGGAGATACATCTTAGGTTTCCAGCCTATATACCATACTGGGGGTTTATTATGCCTCAAACCATCTATAATTATTCTTGAATTTCTAATGTTAATAGTTCTCGATTAATCAATACAAGTTCACATACAAAACCTAGGCTTTCCTTCCGTTCACACAAATTCTTCTCTATTCAAGCAAAACATAAAAATCAAACAAAAGTTTAACGACTTACTAGGACTGACAAACAATCGAAGATGACGAACGATGAACGATGAAAGTTAGTGAACTAATTGTGAAATTAGCCCTGGTTCAAATCAATTAAGCCATTAGAAGAAATAAAGAACCTTAAACTAAAAGGCTTTTAACATAAATTAAAACTAAATGTTCATCTAGAGAGATCATACAATTAGCAATGCTTGAATGAGACTTGGAAAGTTAAGGTAACAAAGAAAGTTTATGACATTCAATTCTTATGTGGTATATATAGAATTGAGATAAGAAAATTTTTCTTTTAGGACAATATATAAAGTAATATATGAAAGTAGCATACATTACATAATAATTGAACTTGCACAATTTAACTCATCCTTATTGAATACCTTATGTTTAAGTTTTTATAGATAAAAGCTTAAGTAATGCTCCAACTCTCTCTATATTGAAAATCTTTTTGTGAAATGAGTTATATAAAGGTATTTAGAGACTTGATGGGCATGAATACAAATTGTTAGTAGGTTGTTAATGTCTTAAATCACTAAGTTCACTAGTAAATAAAAGAAACATGTTAAAAGTGAAGCTAAGACACCTCACCCACTAATATTGCAAAATCTAAGAACACATTTTAAAGCAACAATTCCCATAACTTCCAAATTATCAGATTTAGTACTAACAAACCAAATAACTCAAAAAAGTTCTCCAAAAGACCAAATAATTCAAAAAACCAAATAGCAATTAACCAAGTCTCACCAATATCTAGCAAAATAGTTCAAAATATCCCTAAGAGACATTTCATCGAACACTTCATATGCAAATTGAATTCATCCATAACTAATAACAAAACCACTATATTTTGCCATTATTCACCAACATAAACACATTGAAACAAAAAAAATGAATCGACCAAAGTCCAAAAAAACACAGAATACTCAAACCACATCAACAAAACTGACGACCATATAAGCATTTAACAACACAATGAAAGCAAAAAAAAAATCGGAAAGCAAAACATAGTTGACTAACCTCGACGGGCAATTGACTGGAGACTGTGGATGGTGGAAGAATATCTGAAGAAGACAAACGATGGTGATTAAGGAAGAAAACCTAGGAAATAAGAAAGAACATGAAATGAGCAAGGGAGGGGTGGGTCTTCGGTTGCAAGGATTAAGTTCTAAGGAAAACGACGTCGTTTGTTGTTAAAACAAACAACGTCATTTTTTACTAATTTTAAATATTACAACTTAAGACAACAACGATGTCATTTGTTGTTCATAATTGGCGACTATTTAACAAAACGTCACCAAAGGTTTACCAGTTGGCGACGATATCAGTTATATAAAATAGTATATAATTTATATATAATATATATAGTTTTGTGACAACAAATAAAATTGTTAGACCATATATTTTGAAAGAGATTAATAAAAGTATAAATAAATGTAATATAAATTAATTTTGTGTTTTTAGTTTAATAAATTGGAAGAAATGACATTGTTGTTAACTAAATTTATTTTTAGACTTACAATCATTGTTCATAATATTAAATTTGATTTTTAAGAATATGGCTATGAATATGTAATATTCATTTCCATTTTTTACTATATTGCAATTATTTTTAATTATATTGCAATAAATATAATTATATATGGTAATTAATATATTGTTATATGAATGTATATATAATAATTGTAACTAGTATAATGATTTATGACTGCATAGATAATAGATAAATTTTCTCATATCTTACTTATGTAATATATTGGTCTATTTAATCATAATTCTGTATTTATTATATATAATTTGGTATTGTTATAAAAAATTTATATATTCTATATAATTTCATCACCAAAGGTCAAACTAAATGTTAATGGGCTGCCATTTGGCGACGATTATTCGAATCGTCGCTTAATGGTATATTTCTTCTGAATTAATCAAAAACGACATTGTTTTGCTTAACAGCAAACAACGTCATTTTGCTTGATAAAAAATGACGTCGTTTTTCTTAACAATAAACAAAACTGTTTTCTACTAGGTTATTAATACAAAAATGAAGCTCTCTTCATTTTCATGTTAGCTGTCATGTTTTCGAAGAAGCGTTGTCTCCTCTGTGGTCATTATCTCTTATGTTGTCGTCGTCATTGTCGAACAAGCATCGTATCATGTGTTGGTACTATTCTTCTTTTCTATTTTCAAGAACCATCTTTTTGTTGTGTTTTGTTTTCTACTACGTTTTGGAGTTTATGTGAGTTTTGTGTTCTTCTTATGCTGTATGTTTTTTTGTATTTGTGTTTAGAAGATGGTCAATTGTGTTTTTTTTATGGTTATATATGGGTTGAAACTTTTTTTCCCAACCTTCAATGCTTCTTTAAGGAAAATTTGCTAACTGTTTGACGAAAAGTCTGCGAGAGTATTTAACTGTTGGAAGGTATGTTTATGCACTTCATTCTTTTTTCAACATTTAGTCGGTCCTCTTCTCCTATCTTCCTTCTCTTTCTTTCTCTCTCTCTCTCTCAACATTCTCCAGGTTTGCTTCTTCTTCCTTATTTTTTCCACAAATTTGTTATTATGTATGTAACTTAAGCTCTTGTATTACGTGTTCAATATACAAAAGGTTTTTCTAAGTATTATTCGTCGATCAGATCAAGTGTATCTTCAATAAGAGAATTAATTCAAATCTAACATTAGACTTGAGCTATGTTGTTTTTTATCATAATAAATAATAAGTTGCTAAGGAAAAGGTTGTTTTTAGCGTCATTAAAAAGGAGTGACTTTTTCTTTTTGTTGCTAGGATTTGTATGGTAAAGTTCCATTCAATTTTGGATCAATTCATTCCACCCAGAGAATTTATGGGATTTGATTACCAAAAGACTCTAATTAAACATAATGAATTTTATGCTAAATTGACTTTTCAGAATAAAACTGTTAACAACAATTCATTGCAGAATGTCAATGTGGTGACTAGTTTCTGATGGCAGAAATGAGCACCACTGGGAGGAATGTGACAAAATTCTCCCTGATGAAGAATAAATAGATGAACAATAAATCTCCTTATCAAAGTATAATCACCGCTTGCCTTTAATGGCTAATTTTCTTCTTTAAGGTTCTTAGTATCATTTGAATTACGTCTCTTCCTTAATTATCTATATCTCATTTTGTATTAGGAAGTTATCAGATGAACATTTGATTGTGTATACTATGTGTTGCGTATAGCTTCCTCACATCTTCAAGAGAATATAGATAAAAATGGAAGCGTTGGCAATGTCCCGATGCTCGGTACAAGATTAAGGTAATCGGTTGTTTTGGAATAGTCATCGATTCCAAATACTATGTTTGTTCAATCATATATGCATGTTAAAACACATCGTATAGGTGGTTCATCTAATTCAGTGATCCATATTGCATCTGGAGATTTGTTCACTGTATCTTCTATTAGTTTAGTTAAAGCCAAGATGTTATTAGAAGAGAATGTCAATAACCCAACACTTAAGGGAAGATCTTTGACTGTTTCAATTGATGTCTTTAAACGAGCAAGGACTCTTCTTGGGAATCCAGACATAAGGAACTCCTTTACCTTTTCTTCCGAGTCTCATGTCACTTGGAATCTAAAAAAATAATTATTTCTTTCCTTTTCCAGAAATTAAGCATGAAACTTTATTTATTGTTTTATCTGTAAGAATTGTTAAACTTCTAATTAAAGTTTTGTCGTACTTACCATATATCATTATATTATATTGCTTACCATATTTCAATATTTATATGTATTATTACTTTATTGTTAATAAATATTAATGATTAAGAATATAACCAATTTAAATTTATTATATCTTGATCTTATTAATAATAAAATTTTAGGTATGTTTATCTTTTTATATCCAAATAATATTTACTTTTCAAATTTTAAATTACATACCATGATTTTTTAACAATATGTTTAAAACTTTGAAAATATTTTACAATTTTTAGATGTTCCATTCTATTTTCATGAAATATTTGTATGAACAAAGGTGTAGCATTATGTACAATAGGCATCATTAAAGAATTATTTGTATATAAATCCATAGATTTAAACAAATTTCTATAGTTTGAATGCATTAGCTATTTAAACAAATTAATAAAGAAGGAAAATGAAAATATGAAAAATTAAATAAATGTCAATTATAATTAACCTTGGGATTATTAAGTACATTTATCATTAAAAAATTATCTTGTTAACATTATTATTTTTAAGAATACTATCACACACAAAAATTCATCAAAATTTCCTTAAGATATAAAATCTTTAATATCAACTTTTGGCAACGATTTCTCAATTCGTCACCAAAAGTACAACTTTTAGCAACGATTGAGAGAATTGTAGCCAAAGGCTTGACTTCTGGCCACGAAATTTTTAAGCCGACACAAAATGTCACTCCTTTTGCGACGATTCACATAAATCGTCACAAAATATATTTCTTTAGAGACAATTAGGTAAAACGTCGCAAAAAGTTAGACTTTTGGTGATGAATATAAAAATTGTCACTAAAAGCTGACTTTTAGCTACGATTTTTAAATCGTCACAGAAAAAACATAGCTAAAAGTTAGCTTTGTTGTAATGGTTAAACCAAACATATATATATCAAGTTTAATTATATCAAGAATATAGTAGCAAAAAGAGAAATGAATGATGATGATTTATTTATCATTAAATATTTGATGCAATATACGTTTAATTGAGTATTCAATATCATATTTCTTGAATGAATTTTAAACAAGAACTCAATTCTAAAAGTACAAGAATGTTTGATTTTGATTTGAGTTTTCAGTTATATAATGAATGTTACAATGAGTGTTGAACAATCGTTTCTAGATACAAGAAGTATGTCAAACATAAATGAGATACCTCCCAATATAGTTAATTGCCTCCATTACTTTGTAGAAATAGAGATGATTCAAGTTTTAAGTAGTTATATAAGTGATAAACTAGAGCTCGAGGCTCGAAACACTAATGTTGATGTAAGGTATGCTAAGGATATAAGGGGTTATTAGTAATGACATAACCTAAATAAATGATATGTTCACCCAATCTGTCTAAACATATCATATGTGAGTTCTGAAAGGTAGATTAAATGAATAAACAAGTGAACTTAAATTAGGTAATAGGTATGCTTAAACTATCATCTATATAATATTTAAAGAAAGATATACCCTCTTATAAAAGAGAATTAATACTTTAACACATAAATCATATATATATGCATTGCTAACTAATATGGATATTATAAGTCATATCTCACCTTATATTGTATGACATCCTTTTAAGGTTTATGTAAACCTCAAACTAAAATACCTTTCTTACACGAGTTCTATTTAAGAGAATTGAGATAATGGTTTCCATCTTAAAATGTTACTAAAAAAATATAAATGGCTCGACATAATAAGAGATTCTAGAAAAGTGGGTTATTTTGATTAAAAGGAATGAAGAATGAGGAAGATCATTACAAATTTGAGTTTACCTCAATATGTATTCATAACGGTTCACTTTCTACGTAGAAGCTTATTTAATGAAAGTGAGATGATGATTGATGTAATGAATGACCTAGAGTAGAACATATTAAATCTACTTAAGGATCATCTTATTATTCAAGATATCATATATTTCTAACCGAAGTCTGACAATGTGCTCTCATAGTATACAGGTCTTAGGGGTATTAAATAAATGTGAAAACTACAAAATCATTTTCTTTTCGTTATATTAACTTTATTACGCGTAAGTATGGGATAATGAATAAATGTAAATAATAAGTTAAGAGGTTAATTTAAAATATTAACCATCTAAATCATCAAATCATTATACCCTAAAAACATATATAAAATATGACTTACTAGAAAGATAAGAGGTCTACGAAAGAGGAGAAATAAAATAAAATAAAAACAAGTTGAAGGGATTCTGTAGGTCTTTTTATTATGTAAAATATAACACATGTTTGTTAAAATAATGGATGATACAAGTATTTTTATATACTATCGTACTATTTTTGTTTGAAATCAACACAAATCTTATACATCAACAACAACAACAATACTCAACTAGAAGTCTCGCTGATATGCAAGATCTGAAAAAGTTATATATATATATATATATATAGGGTAAGATTACATATATACATATATTAAAATAATAGAGTAATAAAAATAAAGATAATAATAACAATAAAATAAATGAATAAATAACTACATATACATAAAAATATAAAAATAAGTAATACAATAAATGCATAATAAGGCAAAGATTAAAAATAAAAGATAAAATAAGTAATAAATAAACAAATAAGAAAGAAGATAAGTAAATAAATAAAACAAATAAGTCATTACAAGAAAATGTTTAGGCTAAGTAAGGAAATACTTAGGCCAAATAATTAAGAGGAATATAATACATATTAGATGTTTAGACCAGAGATTTGAATTTCGTACCGTACCGGTCGGTATCAGACGGAAGTTATCATACTGACCAAAAAATTATACAAAACTTGCCTTATTGGTACTAGTTGTCAATACCAGTTGGCACTGGCTAGGGGTGGGCACGGTGCGGTTCGGTCGGTTTTGAGCATGGTTTATAAACCGAACCGAATAACCGGTTTTTTGAAACAAGAAACCGAAACCGAACCGAATATCTAATAAAACCGAATTTTCGGTTTTATTTTCGGTTTGGTTATTTTCGGTTCGGTTGGGCCCTCATTTTGGGCCTCAAATTTTGGGCCTCAAATTTTGCATGTCCAAATTTTTCTGGTCTTTTTTTAACCATTTTTTTAAAAGAGTAATAAAAACAATACCTCAAGCTGTCAAGAATATATATCAGAACAAAATTAACCAAGCCCTGTTCGGTGAGCCCTAACCTAGTTCTACTTTTGAAATCTAATACAAAATAAAATACATATTACATTTTCACTTACAAGATTTGAACAAAATACATACAAAACTTAAAAATAATTACAATTTACAATTTACAAGTTCCAAAATGGCTTCAATACTTCACAAAAAAGGCTTCTCCAAGACAGAATGCATTTCTGTCTCTGTCATTGTGCATGATCCAAAAAATAAGTGCACAATCCACTGATAATTACAACTGGACAAGCCTTGCATTTATACACAACTGTGCTACACAACCTACAAGTGCAAAGCATCAAATTCACAAGTGAATATCAAAGGAAGCAGAAGGCAGTGCATACACGGTAGTTAACTAATTTCTTGTTAAGTTAGAACACTTACTTGTTCAGTAAAGTCCAAAACTTCAAAATCATTTCACCAAATCTGCATCATAAAGAGTACAACACATGCATTTAAAATTTAGGGCATTAGATAAACTCTAACACATTTAAAAGCAGACAAAAATAAAAAGTCTAAACTTAAAAAAACGCAAAATAACTTTCCCAATTCCTTCACTCGGATGATGAAAAATAGAAGCGAAGCAGAAGAAGACGAAGCAGATGGCAAAGAAGGTCAGAGAAGAGTTAGGGATTTAGGGTTCTGGGAGAAGGCACTTTTGAATTGAGATCCCATAGAGCCATAAAGAAAGGAGTCGGAGAAGAGAGAGTGAGAAGGTTCGAGTCTTCGAGAGATTGAAAGAGTAAGTGAGAGTTCGCGATATAAGGGCGGGCCACAAATAAGAGAGCTTGAGATGAGAGAGTGATTAGGCAAGTCTCAGAGAAGAGAGTCAGAGATGAGAGAGTGAGAAGGTTCGAGAGATTGAGAGAGTGAGAGAGACAGAGGGATGGGAGAGAAATCAGAAGCGGCGGTGAGTTGTGAAAAGGTAAAAATATTACCTTATATACCTAAGGTTAGATGTATAAATTACTTGATCGGTTTGGTTTGGTTTGTTTCGGTAAAAAAATTTTCCTACACCGCATTCGAACCGATACAGTCAATTTTCTTATTATTCAAAACCAAACCGACCATCGCACCCCTCCACACCAACCCATTTTCGGTCAATTCTTCGGTTTTGTGGGTCAGTTTGGTTTTTTCCGATTTTTTGCCCACTCCTAGAGAGTTCCATTGACAGAGATATCGGACATGGACAAAATCAAAAAAGCAAACAATGAATAGGTAAGTACGGATCTAAAGGCTTCTGTTCAAGACAACAGCAGCCTGACCTTTATATTTATGACTGGCCAAGACAAACCAGCATAAACACAAAATGGACAGCAATACAAAAGCATCTGAACGCAGCATCCTTGAGAAAAATCAACAGCCAAATCAAAAGTTCAAAAGATGACATCACTTGAGCAAAGCCTAGAAACATCTATTCCAAGCTGCATCTTCAAAATGCATGCTCAAATCACTTAACTCTGTCCTCCATTTTCCGAATGGCTTTATCTATGGCAGGTATATTCTTCTTCAAGATTGACCATTGCTCTTCTTTCAAACTTATACCTGTGAACATAAAATAAGTAAATTGTTCATAGAACTTCACGTGCTATTGGTGTACTTGACTCATATTTTTTTTTTAAAAAAAGCAGAGAAATCGATCAACTTATAATAACTTGAGCTAACCTTATAAACAACACAATCCTATGCATACACTGGAGAATAGAGGGAAATTCTACTTTTCCTTTCTTTATGGTACAGTGGGAAACAGAGGTATTTACAGCAATCAAACATAGAACAATAAAATTCGAAACTCGAAGCTTTTGTAGGTTAGGCATGATGCCAAATGGATTATAGATAAATCAGACTGTATTGTTAAATTACAAGATGCTTCCATATACAAGGACTGAAGTATAACATGTCATGTGAATACCAGTTATGCTTAAATGCACCATTATACTTACACATAAGTAAATGAAGCAAAGTTATTCAAATTCAAATGATTTAAATCATTGCAATTGTATCAATGATCCTAGAAGAGAGGAGAATGTATTCACCATAAATCATTAATAACAGAGATGTGTACGAAACAAAATAAATCTACTAAAATACTAAGGATATGAAAAGTTTCATCAAGTTATCAATAAAAAATACTGCAGATTTTATTGAAGTTCATTCATTGATTGGTGATAATCACAAACAAGCCTCACAGTACCAAGAGACTATTTTGCTTCCCGGCTGAAATAATTCAATCACGAGAGGGAGCAAATGCAAGATATACGATATTCTACAACTCAACCAAGGGAAAGGTTCATAAAACATTTCCTCTTCATCTTATTATGAATGAAGAAACTGCACAATCAGTAAGAGTCTATGCCAGACCAGATTCAAGTTCTTAAACCTTTTCTTAGAATATGCAATTATATAAAACCGATTGATGAGCCTCAGAAAGTAAAACCAGAGCATTCTTCCAACCCTCAAATTGAAGAATTGATGAGAACAGTTTCCACGATACAAATACTAGTTCAAAATTTGAAAACACTGTGTGGACGCTAAGTTTATCTTAATAAGTTTTCATTGTCCTTTCCATATGCTTTGTGTGAGTTCATGCACATAAGCTTCATTGACATGGATTTCAAGTTTTCTTTGTAATACAGTCCTAGTGTCATATATCCTCTTCAACAACATTCCCACTCAAAGAGAGAGAACACTAACATATACACGTAAGTACAAAAGCCAGTCATTTATGCTCATAATTTTTATATCAGAAAACAATCTCTGCGACCTATTTAGTCATTTGAAAGTAACAGGAAATCATTATGGTGCAGCTAAAAGAGATGAAAGAGCAACTATCTTCTAACATATAAGTATTCCACCACAAGCAAAATTTGGATCCTCCCTTATTAGGATCAACTCATAGCATCAGGTAACACCAGATTTTACAATCTATCCGACACCCAGCAACATACACATTTTCAACTTCTGCAATTTTTCACATTCGATAATTAACAGAGTACATCTCATGGTGACTAATCTTAGCAGAAGTAGTAATTTCCTCTGAACTAATAGTTGGACAGGAAAAAAATCTTAATTGTTTCTGAATCATGACATCGAGCTAAAAAGAAAAATAAAACACAAAAGAAGAAGGATAAATAAGGTAAGAATTAATATATGAAAGCACAACGAATGTGTGTGCATATATATATACCTTTGGAACTAGGGAGTTCTTTCCCATCTTTTTTGTAGTACTCCCTTATTGAGACCAAGGTTGTTCCCCTGAAGTCTTGGATTGTCACTCTCCTCTTATCTGACAGCTAAACATTTAAAGAAAGCAAAGAAACTTAAAAAAGAGGTAATGCTTCAATTACAAGCTTGAACATATTCTTGCCAAACCATTGGAAGAAAAGGAAAAAACACTAAACAAATCACCAAAAAAGAAATCCCAAAAACATCGAGCAAATTTCTAAACTACCTAAACGAAATCAACAATAAAAATTAAATTAAAGTCCGATTCGCGCTGAATCAGAAAAGGGGAAAATTAGAACAAGAACGAAAACCCGACGAGCAACCAAAAACCCAGAAAAGGAGAGTCAACACTGACCCTACAAACTATGAGATCACCGTCATCATCGTACTCTTTGTCATTTGAACCGCTTGCTTGTTCTTCTTTGGTCTGTTGTTCTTCAAGAAAGGTATTGACAACGTGCCTGACAAAAGCCTTGTACTCGGATTTGTTGAGGTCAAGGTCGAGCTTCTGAGAAGCAGCTTTCCTAATCTGGTGCTCTGTAGTGGAATTGATGTCGGATTCTTCCAGGATTTGTCGTACTACTTGCTCAATTCTTATTTTCAGCTTTTGTTCCATATCTCCCCCTCTTATTCTCTCGTCCCACCTGGAATGAAGCGCGAGGTAGCTACCAATTTAACACAAAATTTAAAATCACGTAGTGCTCCGCAGGATAACGAGCTAATAGCCTAATACCCAATTTAACAGAAATTTTCTGCATTTAGTTGGACGTATATATGGAATAAAATAGAATAAATTAAAATAAAATGGAATGATTTATATCATAAGAATAAAATGTAAACAGATATAATATTAAAAAATTATTATTTGAGAATGATAGAAAGGCGCATAATATAATATAGTAAAATATTGTTTGAAAGAAGGGTTCATAAATCTAATATAATAAAATGTTGTTTATCATTTTACATTTCTTCTTAAACCTCTCAAGTCGGAGGTAATTTATTTTTATTTTTTAGGATAGAATAGGATGTAATATGAAAACTTCTCCTTCCATCTCATTCCATTAAATTCTATTATAAATCTTTCTCTCAAACGATAGAGTAATATTACATTTCATTTCATTCTATTAATAAATACCCAACTAAACGTAGCCTAAAGCTAACTAGCCACCAAGAAGTAGAGTGGAGACGGATAATTAATTTGTGTCTCGTGCAATATTATAAATACCAACACTATTATGGTACAATACTATATCAGTATCGATATATTATTTTGGGTAATTTTTAAATTTATAAAGTACTCCTTAAATTTTAAAATTATAAAATAGTCACTCAATATGTTGTATTATATAATTTATAATTTTATATCAACACTATTTTCAAAAATTATAATAATAATAATTTAAATTTAACAATAATCTATTTGTTTTTATGAATATTGTTTTTCACATATTTTATGGTACAAATATAAAATTAAAAACAATATAAAGTATTTAAAATGTTACAATTTCATCATATAATAAATAATAATTATATCAAAACATCAAATAAAAATAATGATAAATATTTATAACTCTCTAGCTATTACAATTTACAATAAAAGTTCGTGCTGAAGAAACAACTAACTAGAAGTAAAGCTTGAAATAAAAATATTTACAATTTTATTTATATTGCACATATAGAAATTAAAGAAGAGGAAAAATAAAAACCTAGAACTTTATTCAATTAAATACCCACTCAAGTTACATCGATCACAATTCTCATTTAGTACAAAATCCTCATCATTGAGAGAAGCCCTATCATTTTTCATCATTCAAATTCATTGCACGAAGTGACATGTGAGTACTTTCTCATCAAAGATTATCTTCCAAGTCACTCTCATCCATGAAATTCGATTCACATCTTTTTGCACTAACACATTGACTTAAAATTTAAATTGTAAACCTTTACAATTTTAGAACACCACTTCTGAATTGTTTCCACCAAGCAACTATAAGACAACAAAATTAGCATTATAAACAAAATAAAGTGATGATTAATTTTCAACAAGTATCAAAAATTATATATTGTAAACCATTACAATTTTGGGACACCACTTTTGAATTGTTTCCACCAAGCAACTGTAAGACAACAAAAGTAGCATTATAAATAAAATAAAGTGATGATTAATTTTCAACAAGCAACAAAAATTTGTCTCTTTGACAAATAACAATTGAGATCCTAGAATCACCATATGCATCTTTATAAATCTCTATTTGTGAGCTTAAGAGATATTGAATCATCTCATGAGTAACAATTGTTATAATAATTAATAGTATTCCCCTATTAACTTTAACTTTTTTTATAAACTTGGTCTAAAATAGGCACTGGGACTAAAAAATGCCCTAGCTGTAGACAACAAGAGTAAAGTTATCTTTTTCATCTCTCATTGATAACTGCAAGATAAGGTGTGTACAAAGAAGGTCTATTTTTTATATTGGCCTTAATTACTTCCTTCGCCCTCTCTATGGTTTCATAAAATGACCAATTGTTGCCTTCTCATCACTATCAATCAAACAAAGTATCCTTACCAAAGGCTTACAAACTCAAATGACAAAATGACATTGTGGTCAAAATTCATTATCTTTAAGTGTAATTTTAGAAAGCTTTAATCCAGCATTAGAACTAACATGATAAGATGCAACCTACTTATCACTTGAAAATATTTGTCCTAACTCTTTCTTCATCAGAATAAAACATTAAAGTGATAAGAAATTAGTTACAAATTTAGTAATAGCACGACAACACAAATTTTTTACCATTTGTGAAATTCTTTCTCATTAAATGTATAACCTATGCATAATTGTCGATGAACTTGGTCACCTTTTTTGCTTTCTATATAATCTCATCAATGATAAGAAAATATCTAGAATCTCCTATATTTCTCAACATTAGGTCAATAGAACAAGGAGTCCAATAAAAAGAATTATACCGATTTTGCAATCTTCTTCCAGCTACTTTATAAGCAAAATCATTGTCAATAACAAACTGAACAATATTTTATGGCCCAACTTCGTTTATAACTTTATCAAATATTTGAAATAGAGTATCATCATTCCTAATAAGGCTAGATGCATCAATAGATTTTAAAAACATTATCTCCTCTACAAAATAAACCAAAAAATTAATAATAGTTTCCTATCTTTTATTTGTCCAACCACCACACATGATTGAAACCAAAAAGTCATTGTTCTTTCATCCACATAACTTTTTATTTCATAAAAATAGAGCTAATCAGAGTTTTACCTTTATAGTCCTAAATTGAAAGAGCTTTGTATCGTGGAATATAAGAGGCAATAGCATTTACTACAGGCTGATAATAATAAGAATGGGCATCATTGAATGAAATATTTAAATCATACCATGATGTAGTCATTGCATATCTAAATTATGAGTCATTCTCTAAATTGCAAGGCACTACAGATTGAAGGTTGAGCTCTAGGAGTTATTCATTTTGTAAAAAAATTAGACACCTATCTTCTCCTTTTCCTAACATCAAGCTCAACATTCCCTTCTTATTGGGTAGGAATACTACCACCTTTAAAATTTCTACTATAATCTTGACCACTACAAGAAAAATTCCACTACTAATTTCATAGTTCAATCTTTGCCTTCTATTCTCATGCTGATACTCTTCAAATAAAGTCTTTATTTGTAATTTTAAATCGCAACTCACTTTTTTATAAGGCTCTACATCACCTTTGACCCCAACTAAATGCTTCTTTAATTTAGTGTTTCCTCCACCTTTCAAATGCATGTTACAAAATAAACAAATAGTATGGTTCTTCACACCGAGAACTAATCCAACATAAACCTAAGTTAGATCATTGAATCATTCTGAAGTGGTTGAATTATCAGGAGTACTTGAACTTCCTTCTATTTATCAATAAAAATAAATGAAGAAATATATCAAGATTAACTTAATAACTTCATATCAAAACAAATTTGTGTAAAAAATATATGAAGAAATAGATCAATAATAGTTTCTCAATAACTCTTGTTTCTTTCCAAATCCGAACATTAAATATATAAATCGATTGCTACAAAACTATAACTCTTTTTGTTTGATTACATAATTCAAATATAAGATTACAACTATAAGCTATTTTGTGTAATCATATAATTCAAAAATAAAACACAACTATAACCTATTTTATATGGTTATATAATTCAATCATAAACTCAAAAAGACACAACTATATAAGTCATTTTATGTTATTACGTAATTCAACTATAAACTCACATCTATAATTCAATTTGTGTCATCACATAATTTAACCATAAAATTACAAATATAACTTATTTTGTGTGAATACATAATTAAAAAAATTATAACCTATTTTGTATAATTATGTGATTCGATCATAAACTCTTAACTATAACTTATTTTGTATGATTATTGATTAGTTAATGAAATAATCCAATTACAGATATAAACTCACAACTATAATTCAATTTGTATAATTACAAATCATATAATTCAACCATAAATAATCCATTTTGATGATTACAAAATTAAATTTATAATATATACCATTTATAATAAAGCCTAAACTTTCATTCAAATTTTAGTATATCTTAATCTTAAATTTTAGACAAGAGTAAACTCACAGTCATAATCCAATTTAAAATTATAGTTCTCAATCATCACAAAAATGTAGAAACACAACCAATTCTAATTTCCAAGTGAATAACATGATAATTTTTATAAATGACATAAATTTAAACTTCCATTTCAATATTCCAAAATCATAAATTCATATTTCACAATTCACAAGCCATCCATGATAGATGATACACTACATCTACAAGCCTACAACACAAGCAATCATACACACATATACATGGTTCCACAATCCACACATATGGATACGCTAACAAAATGCAACCTTGGTTTAAGCTCACAAGTGACAAGTGATAAATGACAAGTCATAATACTGCAATTTTAGAACACAACACAACACAAGAGGGTGATGATTGGCAGGGATTGCCAGCGATTTGCAACGATGGCACGACTAGTTGGTGTAACTGGAGAGTGGCTACTGGCAGGTGCGATAACATGACTAGCGAATGGCAATGGCTGGTGCAATTGGCAACTAGCGACAACTGATGATGATGGGTCTGGGACTAGCTACTGGTGGAGGAGAGGAGCAAGCAAACTGCAACACAGGGGCAATGGTTGAATAGGTATGGGAAACAATTTGTTAGGTATTTTTTTTTACATTTTTTCCTCTAATTTTTTTAAATTTACGATACTAACTGATTTTTGACTAATATTTTAAACATTAAACAGTACCACTGGCCAGTATGAAATGCAACAAATTTGTACAATTTTCTAACTAGTATGGTATGAAATTAAGAAGATTGGTTTTATGGGGTGATTCAATTCACAACTATTCAAAATAAAAAAAATTAGTTATAAGAGTTGAGATAGATTAAATCTTATAAATATTATTGAAATTAACATTATTATTAAATCTTATAAATATTATTGAAATTAACATTATTATTTAATTTTAAATAACTTATTAATTAATTAATTAATTTAAATTACATTATTTTATCAGTCATTTTATGTATTTAATGATTAATCTAATACTATTTAATAGAAAACAACTATAATTTTTATTGATATAAAAATAAAGAAAATTAATTAGAAGTTTATTGGCACATATTAATAGAACACAAAAATGAATACCTCAAATGACTACAATGTATAGTCACAATTTTGTTGCCATTAAAAATAAGCAATTTTTCAAAGACCATGTTTCGTTTGTCATTGAGCCCTTGTGTGTGATTAAATCCTTTTTTGTAATTTTTTTGACTAACTATTTTTTTTTTTTTTTTGTGTACGGTGAAGATAGATTCAACCTTCCTAGCAATGGCGGGAGAGTTGAACTTGTTAAAGTATCAAAAACGGTGGTCGATCTTCAATCAAGATGCTTACCCTGAAGTCTTGGTCTGATTCCCTCCTAATCCCAAAAGAAATATAAACATGTCATTCTTTTGTTGATCAACTGCATGTTTGTTGGTTATAGAGATGTTGCTTTGTTTCCTATTATTTATAAGTTCCCCTTACGTACACGTTGTTCCCCTTTACTCTAATGCTATTATTTTTTTATAAAAACTACGTTGATCCCCTTTAATCTAATGCTATTATTTACAAAAAAACTCTCTATTGGAGTGTTTTTTTTAGTGGCACAAGTACAAAAAGAAGAAGAATACCCGAGGGAGAAGATACATAAAACCTAATATAATTAAAAGTTGCAAAGCTAACATTAGGATGATCGGACTCAGGAATATGGGATTGAATGGTTTTCCATCCCTCCCACTTTGATTGCGTCTTCCTTATAGCATGCATTGCCTCCCTTCCTTTCTCCTCACCTTGCCTTCTTCTCTTCTTATGCCTACCTGCTACTACCTAGTTCATTCTTTCAGTTTGAACAGGGCTCTTTCCTTTTAAAGTCACCCCTAGTTCAACTTTCCTTCCTAATCTAGATCTTGACAGTTTATCATTATTAGCAAAATGTCATATGGACCCTCAACCACACCCCTTCTCCTGTAGCTAATCCTTAGCCTTATCTGAAGTAAGAAGACTTCCCTCTTCTCCCATCTATTCAGAATGCGGCCCCCTTCTCAGAAAGTGGAGAAACAGTCTTAAAATTGAGCTATTTAGCTAGCTATTTGGTTACTCCTTTAGCATTGGATGATAACACTACTAACATCAAAAAGGTAGGATATGCAAAGGAATGCATAGAAGTTGATGCCAACGAGAAGTTGCCTGAAATCATCCCTATAATGAAGTTTAATGGCAATAGAGAGCTAGTAGGATATGATTAAGTTTTCATATCCATGGGGACCTTATATAAGGCCCCAATATATACCCTATAAGCATTATAATAAGTGCATTATAGTATGTCTAAGGTGTATTAAGAAGTGAACATAAAGAATTAAGTGTATCTAAGCATAATAAGGGACACAATGATAATTAATTTAAGAGACAAGGGTAACTTGGCAATTTCTTCATTTAGGCATGGAAATGACTAATTATATGTGAAAGATGTACTAGAATGAATCAATTGATGATTTTATATGCCAATGTGAGAACTAAGGAAGAAGAAGGACCAAATATGCAATTTTGCCAAAAATCAACATATGATCCATTGGGATTGAAACATATGTCTAAGACTAGATATTTAATGAAACGGTGAGTAGAAGAGAGGGGAGAGGGAAGTGTATGTAGGGTTTTAACTCTAGAATTTTCTCTTCTCATCTCCTATCCATTCCATCTCCTTAATCACATCATTTTGTATAAGGAATCAAGCCAATCCTAGGTGAAAATCATGGTAAAAGTTAGTGGTTTTTCTTCTCATCTTCATTTTTTCTTGCCTTGCTCATGAAGATTTGGAATTAGGATTGAGATATGTATTTGTGGTGTTTCTAGTTGGTGAATCAAGCAAAGCTAAATGGGAAGAGAAGGAAGAACACTAGAAGAAGAGCTAATTGACAAATTTCAAGGTTTGGGATTAAACTTAGTTAGTTTCTGCATGTGTGAATAGTTAAATGTGTATAAAGATTTATTTGGACATGGAATGGTTTCTATAATGATTACCTAGTGTTACTTTGCATGGAATTGGTTAAATATGACAAGAGAGAGTAATGTTTAGTGAAATTATGTCTTAGGTTATTGGTTCACCTGAACCAGCCCCATTGTTTTGGATGTAACTCTAGTTATAGACCTCCAAATTGGGTGACTCCAATTGGAGATCAAACTTAAGACATATAACTAAAAGTATCTAGAAGAGACTTAATCTTAATTCTAGCTTTATGACATTGGAAATTGAGATTGAAAATGATGACTTGATGTTACCTTATATTGGAGTAGCTTATGATGTTTGGTGCATATTCCATGGGTTAAAAGTCCAAATGGTATGATTTTTAGTGCTACGGAAACTAAAGATATAGGAAGATAAATGTTAGAAGACCTCAAAGCTTAAATTGAATTTTTTCTAAGTTAAAATTATGGAACAAGTGGAGACAGTCGTGTAACTTATTTTTGGACTGATTTGTTTGCCTATTTTTAAACCCACCGTATGCTTAGCCCATTGCACTATTTTGAGTTTTTCTCTTTCGTATTTTTTTATCGAATCATATCTGAACCTTTTCAGATGTTTATGAAACTTTGCAAAAACTTAGAAATAAATGAAATATGACTTACCATATATAGAGTGAATGATTAAACGTTGAAATTTAAGATTGGTTATAATGTATGCTAAAGGAAATTTACATGTATAAAGATGATTTATATGCATATTTATTGCTTATATATGTATAGTATAATTATACAAGTGTGATTTTGATACCTTTCTAATGGTGCTAAGTTATGACTTGCATGTATGAATGCAAATACAGATTTTATGATTTCAAATGAATATCGTATGATTTGTCAAGATATGAATTATGAAATTGGCAAATGGTTAAAAGGAAAATGTTACAGTGCTTGCTTTATTGTCTTGGTAGTGGATAAAAGGCATGTCTATAGGGTTACAATACAGCCTGCTATAGTTTGACACCACTGGTGTCTTCATTTCGAGACTATAGTGTCCCCACAGTTTGATACCTTTAGGTATCTATAGTTCGATGCCTTCAAGTATCCACAATTTAATATCTTTGGATATCCAAAACTATAAGAATGTGTAGGCTTAACACAGAAAGGAAATTAAACAGTTATAAATAAGAGATACAATATGACAATATGAATAATTTTTATTGATAAGCTTTGAAAATCAATATTTGACTTATAAATGTGAACTTACAGCGTCTAGTTGAAGCATATTTGCATTATGTACATTGCTTAATTATGCCATCATTGTTTATATGAATTTACGGTATTCATGAATGTGTGTGTGATTGGTGGATGACTGCTATGAATGGTCATCCAAACTAAGTGTTTTCTCACTAAGCTTTCAAACTTACCACGAGTGTTAATCCGTGTAGGTCCAAGTAATATAAGTAAGGCATATGAATCATCTGTAGGGACTAAGGCCAACTGTTAGAAGTAAAAGTACCACTAGATGTGTCTTTTGATTAAACAATGGTTGAATATGTAATGAAGGAAATTGTAGTTTCTTAACAGTTTGTAATTAAGAATTTAAGTTGTGTATAATATCTCTTTTGAATTACCATATAAATGTAATGATGTAATACTACTTTTAAATGATAATGTTAAGGGAAATTAAATTTTGTAATATATATATGTGCAAAATTGAATAGACAAATGAGTGATAACTGATAGTTGTAGATTGCATCATATTTTAGTGGGTAGTTTGGTGTATGTTTAGTTGTTAACTTGATTATTTAGTATGTGTTTAGGTTAGAATTATGTTAGTTTATTAAATATTTGTGCTTTACATGTTTTATGGGTTAGAGCATGCTTTTGAACTTCAATGTTGTGTATTTGAGGTACCTTGATGAGTTTGTCACTATTTTAGGGTCAATATCGAAGGACGGAGGAGTTTCGGAGGGAACCTGAGCCATAACATTGACCCACGACTGTAGTATGTAGGCCATGATTGTGAAAGAAGCACCAGGATTGGCCCACGATTGAGGCTTGCATGTAACGATCGTGACAAAGAGCTTACTCAAGGGCCACAATTATGTCATATAGGCCATGATTGTGGCCAGCATTGGGATACATGTGGAGACACTTCCAGAGTCAAGTTTTCAAGGGGCTTTTTGATCTTTTCGGACCCCAAAAAGACCTTAGGTTACCCTAAATAGAAAAAACCTTAGGCCTTCCTTACACACATTAGAAAGGCAGCAGCCACCATACAGATTTTTCTCTTGACTATTCATGGAAAGTCACAAGCTTCTAGGTCAAAAGGTAGCAGTTGGGACTGATGATCAAGAGCTTCCATCAAGCTTCCATTTTCCAGATTTTCAGATACAAAAAGAGAAGAAAGCTACGATTGTATTTGTTTTATCTTTAGTATGTTTTTGTATTATGGAGGTTATCGATATAGTTGAACTTGTTTCTATTATGAGTGGCTGAATTTATTATAGAGATTATTTTTAAACTACTTTTTGAACTCCTACTTTTTTTATTGAATGAATGAATGCTTTTGATAAATGTTATGCTTAAACCTTATAATATATTGAGAAATTAAGTTGGGTAAATTGTGTAGGGCTAACGAGACTTGGCACCACATTTATCAAATTAATTGACCCACATGATAGCTTTATAACTAGTTAAATTGGTGGACTGATTTTGTAGAATGAGAGATTCCATAGTCAATTCCATTTAATTTGACTAAGGACATTTGATTACACCTTGAGAGAGGGTGATTGATACATTAGGAAATCTTAGGTAAGGTATAATTCAATCAATAAGTAGGAGGGAGATAAGATAAGGAAAATGTGATCTCTAATCTTTAATTTTGACATCAAAGTTTTTGCACTTTTGTTACATTATTTGTTCATTACTAGTTTGTTTAATTTAGTTTATTTTTGAGTTTTTATTATTTAAATTTGAGTCTTAAACAAATACAACCTGAATTAAGTAGTGCCTAATCACAATCGTTGTAGGATGATATCCGCTTCTTACTAGAAGTAACGACTTGTATACTTTGCAGTTTTTAGCGTAAAATAAGTAGTTTGCTTTTGCAATTAATAAGTTTTTGACTCTGTTGCCGGCATTGTTTTGTTTAGCATCTTGTTTAGTTTGGGTGACTTTGATTTAAGAGTGTTTAATACTTTTCCTTTCAGATTTGCAGGTGCATGAACACAAGGAGCACTAGAAGGTCTAACGAGCTTAGGGAAGAAGAGTTTTCAGATATTACAAGGCATTAAAGAAAGTTAAAAAGAGGTAGATGTTAAGACAAAATACAAAGGAATATGGTAGAAGAAGTAGAGAAAGAAGGAGCTAAGAAGATATTGATGGACTTTATGAGGCCAGGTTTTAGTCATCAAGGAGTTGCAAGGCCTGCGGTTCAAGCCAATAATTTTAAGATCAAGCTTGCACTCCTCAATATACTTCATAGCAATATGCAGTTTTATAGGTTGTCAAATGAAGATCCCAACCCCCATCTTACAAACTTCTTAGAGATCTGTGACACCTTCAGGTTTAATGGGATGTCTGATGATGTTGTAAGGTTAAGGTTGCTTCCTTTTACCTCGAGGGATTAGGCAAAGGCATAGTATAACTCACTCAGTTCAGGATAAATCACTCCTTGGGAGCAGCTAGCCCAAGCTTTCTTGACTAAGTACTTCCCCTTGACCACGATAACAAGAATCATTAAGGAGATTACAAACCTTCAACAAAGTGATGGGGAGTCGTTGTATAAAGCCTGGGAGAGATTTAAGGAATTACAAAGGAGAGGTCCCCACCACAACCTTCAAAGGGAGTTCCTTTTGTAAACATTCTACAATGGTGTGAATCAGAGCACAAGGGGAACCATAGATCCAGTTGCAGGAGGATCTTTATGAGGAAAATTATTGATGCAGCTTATGACCTTTTGGAAGAGTTGGCAAGCAATAATTGCATGTGGTCAAATTAAATGAGTAGACAAGGGTCCAAAGAGCAAAAAGGGATGATTTTAATTGAATCGGTGACAACCTTGCAAGCACAGATTATCACCCTCACCAAACAGTTAAGCAACATGCAAGGAGCTTATTCATCCATATTCAAGGTCATACAATTACAATGCGAGTTATGTGAGTAGGAGAACCATGGCACAACTGAATGCTTTTTACTAGGAACCAGTGGTACAGAATAAGTAAATTACTTGAGCCAACCACAAAGAGGTAACAATCCATACTTTAACGCTTACAATCCTAGGTGGAAAAACCATCCAAATTTTTCATGGAATACTAACAATGCAGGTGGTCAAGTGAGCACAAAGACCTCTAAGATTTTTGCAAGACCGACTTAGGTCTTTAGAGAGCAAAATGGACAATTTAATAGATGATAGGATGTCGTTTAGTCCTATAAATTAAACCTAAAAATTTATATACGTATTATAGGCAAGTAAGGTATCGATCCCACAGAGAACTATAAAATAAGCACTAATTTTTTTTAAGCAAGCAAGAATGTTTAAAAGCAAGAATGCAAGTGAATTAACTAGATGCAAAACTAAGCTAAAAATAAGAGAACAAATCACAAAAAGAAAACTCTCACACACACACACGATTCTTGGGCGGTTTTTTATGCAAAATTTAAGCCAGAAAATAATTAAAATCAAAAGCTAGATTAAAGAGAGCAATTCAACAGTTTCAAGAAAATCAAGATTCAATTGTAAGAGAGTTCACTAATAAACACCTAGTAAATTCAATCATAGAACATAAAGATGATTCAATTGTGATGTGTGTGATTAAAGACACCAATCTTGTCTAGTTTATCTCTAAACTCGAATGCAAGGTAACTCTTTTACTTCAAAGACTTGACCAAAACTCGAATGCATCAAGAATCAAAGTAAATCGTTAAGATCAATGGTTTAATGTCTTAATTCTATCAATCAAAACTCGAATGCATTGATAAAATCAAAGTTCTTAATCTAAACAAGTTAAAACCAAAACTCGAATGAATTTTAACAAGTTAAAGCTACTAACACTAACCACTTGGAAACTCGAACCTGAGATGATTAATTTAGCAAACAAAACATGTTAGCAAGAACAAATTCTAGATTAAATTTATACATACACAACTCGGCATTCATACATATAAACCAAGAACAAAAAATCATCACATATATACTCAAGAATATTAAGCATAAGTTCTCATGAATAAACTAGCATTTAACCTCTTACAATTGAAAAGAAAAAATTAATTCTTCATTAACATAAGGTACAACAAAGCAAAATAAATAAAACCCTAATTATTGTTTAAGTAAAGAAGATACAAGATGAAGAGAGAGAAAATTACTATTCATGTGAATAGTGCATGTGAACAGTAACGTACAAGAGAGAGAATGAGAGAGAGAATGAGAAGTAGTAAAAATAATGAGCTAATATGTCCTATTTATATTAGTCATAAGGAGGTGCAAGAGAAAGTCGAATCATTGTAGGATTCAAAAGAAGAATCCATAGAGGAGAAGGACTTATATTCTATGTTGAATTTGGTCATTAAAAGGTGGAATCCAAGTTGGAGAAGGAAGAGGAGGTGGCACGCCCTTGCAGAGGTAGGATTCCTAACACGAATAGGATTCCTAATCCTTGTAGGAGTAGGATTAATTGTCATCATATTTTTCGTCACTGATTCTATTTTTCTCCTCGAATCGCCAAAATAGGAAATCCTTGTCAGAATAGGATTCCTTGTGCTACTAGGATTCCTAATCCTACTGGGATTAGGATTTGGCAACTTTGACCATTCCTATTCATTTCGAGCTCCTCTTTCCAAATATGAAACAAATTCCATCTCCTTAAGCTCATTTTTACATCTACTATCCAAATGTACTTGAAAAACATAAAACAAGATAAGTGTAACATTTAAGACAAAAAATGCAAATAAATACAAGTATAGAGGAACTAAAAGGATAAGAAATATCAATGTATCAATGGACGTATTGGGTTTAAAATTCTCAAGCCAAGAGGAAGGTCAAAGAAGACAAAAAGAGAGTCAGAAGAGATTGAAGGCAAGTTTGACCAAATTGCGAAGAGCCACACTTCATCCATCCACAACTTGGAGGTACAGGTAGGTCAACTTACTAATGCTTTGTCTTCTAAGAATGCAAGAAGCTTACTAAGCAACACTAAAGCTAATCCAAAGGAACAACTTAAGGGGGTTACACTTAGGGGTGGCAAGTAATTGGAGGAGTCAAGTGTGCAAAATGATAGCCAACAAAAGGAGAATGGAAAAGACAAAGAGATAGAAGAAGAGAAGGTGTAGGAGAATTAAGAAGAGAAGCCATATGTGCCACCACCACTCTACAGGCCTAAGATTCCATATCCGCAGAGGGTGAGACAACATCAAGTAGACACTTAATTCTCTGAATTCTTGGAGAAGTTGAAGAAGCTTTAGATTACTTTGTCTTTGGTGGAGGCATTGGAGTATATACCTAAGTATGCGAAGTTTCTCAAGGACATATTGATGCACAAACGCATTTGGGAGGACAATCAGACAGTGACCTTGACGGAGAACTATAGTTTGATCATCACAAGTACAATGCCTTCAAAACTATAAGATCTAAGGAGTTTTACTATTCCATGTGTTATTGGTGATTTTGAATTTTTTAAATGCTTATGTGATTTAGGCGCAAGTATTAACTTGATGCCTTTCTTTATTTTTAAGAAATTGGGGCTAGGTGATAGGTGCTTAAATGAAATTATTCCATAACACTTCGTGATTATTGACATGAAATTGCTTAAGATACTCACTTTGACTCATATGTGATTTTAGGCACAATTCAGAAGCAAAGAAGTTAAAGAGAGTCGAAAGCACGATATTTGGGCCATTTTCTGAAGATTAATTTTCACTTGTCCTCATAGAGCAAGAAGAAGAAAATTAAAGGATAAGAAGAAAATTAAAAGAAGAAAAAATGCAAATAATGTGAGCTGCATGGACTTATGCATGAAATTATGTTAATTAACAACTGGGAATGAAATGAGACAAAAATGACAAAGCAAGATGAAGAAAACACTGCCGCAAGTGAATAACCGAAGGAGTAAAATGACACAGCAGCATTGGGAGCATGAATCAGACGCAGTGTAGCAACAAAAAATGCAAGCACAATAAAGGACAAATGCTGTCATTGGGAAGGAGCAAAATACGCACAATAACAAAAGGGCATCAGCGATAGCGTGAAGGATGAATAGTGGTGGTGGGCTAACAATTAAATGAGAAATAGTAAGCAGTTCACTCCAAAATGACAACGCATAGCTAAAAGACAAAGGAACGCAGCAGCTGAAGGTTTGTGTTTCGTAAACATAGACCATGTGTTTTACTTAAAACGCAACAGCGTCTGTGGAATCACTTCCAGCAGTGGTGGGAACAACTTGCAAAATCCAACCACTTCACCTACTTTATTGCCCCAACCCTTTCTCGTACCTTTATTGAAATAGAATGGTTTCATGTTCCTTCATTGATTTGTTGTTCCTCTCCGTTCGTCTCTCTTTTTCGAATTTTGGTCTCAATTAGTTTACAAGATTGAGTGGTCGATTCTCCTCCGAACCCTTAATTTTACAGACATTTGACCAATAATAGTAGTAGAAGCTTGGGGTTTTAAAAGAGGACCAAACAACAACTTTGTACAACTCAGAGTGAGAAGGAGCTTGAGAATTTTGAGAGTATTACTCAAGAAGTTGCTTGTGTGGAAGAAACAGAGGAGGAGCTCGAAGTAAAAAAAGCTAAATCTTTTAGCTCAAAGGTAAATACTGAGTTCAATTTTGTTGTTGAGAAAGACTCTTTACTTTCATCTAGTAGCTTGGAGGAATTAAACGAGGAAGAAAAAGGTGAAGAGACATTCGAGATCTTTCATGAAAGCATGGACTCAGTAGAGATCGAAAGTCTACGGATAGGGAGGATGCTGAATAAGAATGATGATCAACTAAGGCCTTATCTAGAACAAACCTCGTGAGGAAGTGGTGCTAACTGTAATACCTGAAGATCACCATTTTGTCACATGAGGAGGAAACATGGAGTCGAGCCAATAACCCTAAACCAAGGCTCTTCTTGGGAGGCAACCCAAGGGAAGTAAATTTCTTTTCTTTACATTTTCACATTTCTTTTTATATGCATGTGTGTTCTTTATTGATTTGTTTGCTCATTCTAAATTTTCAATCAAAATGAGAGAAAAAAAAATCAAACAAAACAAACAATTTCTCATTTTATATTGCTTCATGGATTATATAGTCATGAGTAAATAATAAATTGACTAGAGAATTTCATAGCAACTTTAGTATGTATTTTTACTTTTATTATTGGTTGATATGCATTATCTTTAGAAGACTAGTGACTAGTGGTAGATAAAGCCGGTGATATTTTAAGCCTTATTAGACTAACACATTCATATCAGTCTCATTGTCTTTTGATAATGTGTGACCTTAATGACATTTATATCCTAACTTTGCTTTGAATTTCTATTCGAGACCACATTTTTATCACATGCATTAATATGGATGCCTACCTATTATATGATTTTCCTTTTTGATAAGCCCCCTTGAGCTCTATTTACCCTTTTCTTTGTGTATTATCCACATTGCATGCTTTAACCTAACCAAATGTCCTTCCCAAGCCTTAAAGCTAGTGGAATACTTGTTGATTGTTGAGTTTGTGGATATACAAAAGTATAGGTGTGGGAGTATATATATGTGTGGGTTGGTTATAATTTTAGAATGTTATTTTATGCCTTATCATTGAAATTCCCATGTTGATGTAGAATATTTTAATTTTTATAAGAGAAAAGAAAAGAAAGGAAAGAAAACAACGAAAAGTGAAAAGCAAAAGAAAAAGAGAAAAAGAGAAAAAAGAACAAAATATTTGAATAAATGTATCAAGGAGGAATTGTATATGTGTTGAAAAGTTGTTTATGATTAATGCATCCTCCTAAACTTGTAATGAATGTGTTATTCGAGTATGTTGAATATAGGGTAGATGTTGGCTTGGAAGGTTAACTCTTTTTTGGTTTCAAGGTATTGTCATTAATTGTATGAGTGATTCCTTCGGATTGGTATCTGCTTCATGTGGTTTGTCTGTGAGAGCTGAATTGGGATGTGAAATATGAATGTTGCATTCTTCATAGCTGACAATACCCAACTTTTGATGAATGTTAACTTGTGCACTTGATGTTGTAATTGTTTCACTAACTTTAATGACTTCCATGCTACTTAACCTAATACATCTCACCTTACCTTTGCCCACATTACAACCTTGAAAAGTCCTTTGATCTATGATTTTACATTTGAACATTAGTGGTGGAGAAATAAAATGATATGGAAAGTTTGTGGATTGTCATGATCATGAATGGTGTTGAGTATACCCATGGGTATATTTTAGTTAAAAGCAATTTCAGAGTCTACCATTAAATTGCTTAGTTTTTGAAGATGATGAATGCTGATTGATCATGAGTAAAAGCTTGGAATGTTAAATTCTTGCTATGATTTTTTTTAAAGTCATTCATCCTTTTCATGGTTATATGGGAAATGAGTAAATGTTTTGGGTTTTTGAGCTTAATTTTAATATTTTGCCCGAGGATGGCCAAAAGCTAAGTGTGGGGAAAATTGATAGGTGCTTAATTGATTATGAAATTATTCCATAACAGTTAGTTATTATCGACATGAAATTGCTTAAGATACTCATATGTGATTTTAGGAACAATTCGGAAGCAAACAAGTTAAAGTGAGTTGAAAGTATGATATTTGAGCCATTTTCTAAAGATTAATTTTCACTTGTCTTTATGGAGCAAGAAGAAGAAAATTAACAGACATGAAGAAGAAGAAAAAAATGCAAATAATATGAGTTGCATAGATTATGCATGCAGTTACATTAATTAAAAGCTGGGAATTAAATAAGACAAAAATGCAAAGCAAGTTAAAGAAAACACTGCAGCAGGTGGATAACCAAGGGAGCAAAATGGCGCAGCAGCATTGGGAGCATGAACTAGACGAAAATGTAGCAACCAAAACACAGGCACAGTAAAAGAGAAACACTATTGTTGGGTAGGAGCAAATCATGCACAATAACAAAAGGACATCAGCGGTAGCGTGAAGGATGAATAGTGGGGGTGGACTAATAATTAAATGAGAAATAGTAAGTAGTTCACTCTAAAATGACAACGAATAGCTAAGAGGCAAAGGAACGCATCAGCTGAAGGTTTGCGTTTCGTAAACATAGAGCATACGTTTTACGTAAAACAATTGTTTGCGTAATCGCATACCACATCTGCGTTTCATGCATAACATTTTCATAAAATGCAGACGTGGTCTGTGTTTACACAAACATTGCCATGAAACACAGACATTTGGCCAATAACAATAGCAAAAGAGTAGGGTTTTAAAAAAGGACCAAACGACAACATTGTATAACTAAGGGTTTTACGTGAATAGTTAGATGGACCACGATTTTAATTCGTCACATTAAGAACAGTACCGAGAGCTTGTGATAGTTGTGCATTAATATATGTTTTTCTAAGTATTTGAAATGTGTTTCTTAAATAACAGTTGATTATTTTTGTATTTTAGGATTCATTTTATATGTTTTTGTTTAGTTTGATTTTCATTGTTGTTCTTTTATGTTGATGTTAATTTAAGGTAAGAATTGATTATTTTAATGTAGGTAGGAAGATTGAGCAACTTAGGGATTGAGCTAGAAATCAAAAAGGAGAAGAGAAGAGAAGAGGGAACTTTCTGTTGCAAAATCCCACGATCGTGGGAATCATGTCATTCCTACAATCGTGGGAAGTTTAACCCGAGACATTCTGTGGGTTCAATTAAACTTTAGGTTTTTGGGACTATATAACATGTTAAAACTCCATGGATGAAAGAGGACGAAAACTCTCCGTAGAAAAGAGAGTCCTTGATTCAAGAATACAAGTTTTAAGTCTTGAGGAAGGTGAAGATTCAAGGATTATCAACAACAATTGGGAAAATAGCACATCAACACCAAAATTTCCAGATTTTGGAAAATAAGAGAAGGAGTTTTCTTATTCAATTTTCTGTCAATTTTATCTCTTCTAATCTTTGTAGAATGGAATATTTGAGTGTTGATGATGTTATGGAGACCATAAGTGGCTGATTTATTTTTAAAGATTGCTTTTGAACTATTTTTGTTAAACTTCTATTTTATTGAATCGAATGACAGTTGTCTTTGATGATTGTTGATTTTATTTCTATCTTGCAATAAATCGAGAGAGTGAGTAAGATTATTTGTGTAGGATTGTACAACGAGAGTTTGCAACCTATAGACTTACAATCATCACATTGATTAATTAGTTAAAAGAGAGATCTTGGCTATTTCAATTGATCACCAATAGGATAGCTTAATAACTAGTTAAATTGGTAAAGTGATTGGGTAGGTTGAGAGATCGTTCAATTGACTTCATTTAATTTGATTAGGGACAATTAATTACATCTTGAGAGAGGGTAGTTAATACATTCGAATATCTTAGGTGAGACATAATTCGATTAATAAAATATGAGGGAGACAAAATAGGGAGGAAGTGATCTCTAGTCATTAGATTCTTAAATTCCAATATTCTGCATTTTGGTATTGTTCATTGTTCATTATTAGTCTTCCAATTTTAATTTAATTTTTTAGATTATTTCCATTACACAATTTCATTTCTTAAATAAAGATTTATCTAAATTAAGTGATGTTTGGGCATCAATCCCTATGGGATCGATATTTGCTTTTTTAACTACAAATCATGACTCGTATACTTGCAGTTTTTAGAGCGTAAAACAAGTAAATTATTTTATATAAATTACACTCAACAGTTACCCTCATAACAAAAAGGTTATGTAGGTCTATCTTTAGATCCTCATTCAATCCTTAATATATGTGTCAAAAACAATTTGTATATAGGTTCTCTTATCTACGTCTATATATAGTCAAATCAAACCTATGTTCTCACTTGTATATTGTTAATGTTAAGAACAATATAAATAAATCTTGATCATAAAAGCCTTTACTGAAAATTGAATCAAGACACACAAAATTCTATTAAGGTTTCATTAAACCTAGAAATAAAAGATATTTATTTATAAATCATCTTTACAAATACAAAAAACAAGGAAAAACTCACTTTAAGATGTCCCTTGATGAAATTCTCTATCCTTTACTAATGATCCCTTCTTTAAAATGACTTCAAATATCTCTATTGAAAACAACCTTCTTATGTGTTCTTATCTCTCTTTGGGTAGGTAGCTATTAAACCTAACGAAAACTAAAGTCTAAAATGAAAGAAAAATGAAAAGCTATACAAAACCTTAATTTATGACTTTTATAATTTTTTCCACCACATACATGGTCATATATCTTTCTATTAAAGTTATGAATGTGGAAATAGGCTCAGACACACCTAAATTATAACACACCACCCTATAGAGCATATGCCCAAATATACTGACAAATATTCAAGAACATTCTCTATGAGGATGGCACGTTAAGACAATCAATCAACTCATTGCAAATTTTTCAAGCATCAAACACATTTTCAGCAAACCATTAATTATTTCGGCCCATTTCATTTATAGTCATATTTAGTCATAAATGTCATTACATTTCAGAATTCACATATACATTATACGATAGCTAAGAAATATAATTCAGATACAAAATCACTAAAGACAGGTGCAAATTCAAACTAATCTTGACTACTAACTAATGTCCAATTGCAGTAGCTATACTCCAATTAGTCTAGATGGATATTCCCTAAATCTTGAAAATCAACGATGCAAGTTTGGTGAGTTTTGCGAACTCAGTGAGTGAACCATCATCGATGTGCTCACTCATATCAAACACAAATATAGTTCATATTCCAAATGCACAGACAATCATATCATCACATATTTCACATACTCATTTCATAATAATCAGATCATTTTCTCAAACATTCATAACATCACAATTTAGTAAATTCATGTAATCTTTCACATAATACATGTATGTGTACAAATACAAATGCACATATGACTAAATTTTGTTGTTACTTTGTTGTAACTAAGCATCTTTTTAACGATCTCATATCCGTTGTGAATACCGGGTTTATTAATAACTGTCCTGTATTTTATAGTGGATACTGGGCTTATTATAATACTGGGCTTGTGGCTCTTTAAGCACATTTTAAGCTTTAAGCTTTTTTTTACTGGTCACTCAAGTCATAACTGGCTTTATCTAATCATGCATTTCAATGTAATGAGGTGCATCAATTCACATTATATACAATCAATCACTTTCATTCATCATGTGCAATCACTTTCACATATTCATCATATCTAAGTCCGGCATTCAACATTTTTGTTGAGTACACTTATTTCTTTCAGGTTCACATTCAATTATGATCTTTTCCAATGCAATCTCAATTATCAAACTCCTCGGACCATCAGTGTCTGAAATTATCACGTTCACATAAATATCAGTTCAATGATTGAAATTTAAGCAAATACAATCAATCTTAGTGAGAAACATCTAGGTTACTCACTGTACGCTCCAGATTGGCAATTGCCTTCATGATTCGGAAACATCCGGATGCTGATGTTCAATCTTTTGTATCTATCTTCAAGCAATAGACATATTGTACACACATTACTAAATTGCTCAATCACATAAATATTCAATCATACACATATGTACATGTGTTATGTTCAATACATGCTCAATTTGACTTTCCCGGGTATGTATCCTTAATCACAAGTCATGATCATTTAAACATTTTCACTTAGATATGTCTAATTTACTCTTATGTTTATACCTCAAGAATACTTTATTATTCTAACTCTTCAAGCATACATTCATCAATCCCTTTTCTAGCATTATACAATTACACAATATCCAAATTTTCATTCATTCATTCTTAATTCACATCACTCATATTCTTTAGATCACATATATATTCTTGAGAATACCTTCATTCCTAATATACTTATAATTTTCCATATTTTGGTACTTCGATATCAACAATTCATTCCTTAATTATAACCTCAATTACAACCTAAACATATTAAACACTTTATCAACTTATTCAACATCAAACTAGTTTCATTTTAAGCTTCAATCAAGTCCAAATACACCATAGGAAAGTATTTTGTCATTAGTTGATTCAACAATCACTTAAAAGACAACATTTCACTTTCCATGCAATTCCCACGATCATGAAGGACTTCCCATGATCGTGGGATGATTCAGCTGAAAGTTTTTCACCTTAAATGCACTTCCCACGATCGTGGAGGCATTCCCATAACCATGGGTGTATAATCCGTGAGTTTCCCAGTCTTTTCCTTCAATGTTTTTCTAGATTTTAGCCCTTACTTTCTACATCAAACATATCTTCTTCATAATTTATCATTTATACTTCATTTCCTTATCAAAATCACCTTCATTCTTAATCAAAAACATTCATAAAACAAATCATAAATCATTATTTATCAACAATACAAAAACAAAACATCAAATGTATCCATACGTTCATCAACGTCCAATACACTCTCAACACCATTATTATGATCGTTCTATCTCTAAACTATCATCATATATGTTTCATTTAATCAAGCCATGAAAAACAAGATCTTACTTACTTGTTTAGCTCCAAGCTCTTCAAATCATCAAATAAACCTAGCTCCTCTAAGCTCACTCGATCATCAACATTTCAAGGAGGAATAGATTGGGTCTTTTAGTAACAAGAAGAAGATAACAAGATATTGAGCAGAAAAGTGCAAGATTGTAGCAAAGCATAACGTTGAGAGGGTTGGGTGAGAGTTTCGTGAATGGAGAGAAGAAAGAAGAAGATGAAAGCATGTAATAAAATGAAAGACAATTGAAAGATAAAAATGGTTGTCTTTAAATGAAAATATCGTAGGTTAAAGTGTGTGGTGTCATGACACTTGCCACATGTCTATTATTTATGGTACCAATTGTCACTCAATAATTGGTCCATTTATCTCTCAATCTCCAAGCTATTTGTTACCCAATTATCTAAGCCAATTGTTACTCAATCCTAATGGCACATGTAACTTATTTCTACTACCATGTATCACTTATTTCTACTATCATGTGTCAATTTGTCTTGCTACTTGGCATTTTTCTAGTCCAAAAATACCTATTAATTCATAAATCTCTCAATTGTACCAATTAATTCTAATTTACTAATTATAATCTATCAATTCTTGTCTTTAGTAAACCAAAGTACAAGATATTGGAAATACACATTCATTTTGCTCAGTCATTTATCACATTCATCTTGGTTTTATACCCTGGAAGATGTCAATTGAGTGCAATTTATCTAATTCACAATTTATGTGTGTATGCTAATATTATGCATTTAAACACAATTATAACAATCATGCCATAAATGTACCAATTTCGTTCTATATGCTATCACTCATGTGACTCATTAGTCTAACACTTTAAATCTCTCCACAATTTGAAAGATGGGATACTACATATATCCTAGGCCATGTATCTTTCTATAAATTTTATAAAAAAAGAAAATATGGATAGACAAACTTATATCTTGAGCCATGTATCCATCTATAACTTTTTTGAAATTGAACATTGATTAAGACACAGTCTTAAGCTATATATTTATTTTTCTCTGCTCTTCACCAAATGAGCTCCCTTTCATCCCATATTTTACATTGTATATCACTTCCAATCTTGTTCAAGAGGAAAATAGGTTGGCATATAACCGTGTGCTAGGTGGTGTTCAACCAAAAGTGTTATTTGCTTCATGTTTTATCTTGAAATATCTTTCATTATTGGCTATGTCTTTCCTCATGTAACTTCTTCCACAATTACCTAAAAAGAGAAATAAAATGAATTAAGTAAAAGTAATTTGGATATAGAATATAGTAAAATATTTAAGATATACACATTAAATACCCCACACTTAGAACTTTTCTTATTCTTAAACAAATAAATTTCAATCACTATCAACCTAATCAAGTCTCAATTTAAGGGAAATTTAACAATTCCATGAAAGTAACTAAAAGTACTCATCATTTGCCTAACTACATTATTTTTCATCTAATTCTCTAAATACTTACATTAACTTGTAATTTAATGCAACTTAGATTTAAAAAATTAATGATTAAGTCAATTCAAATGTTTTAACCTTGTTTATAAATTAAACATAGTTAACTAACAAGTTTTTACTCACAAGTACTTAATAAACCATATCAAAAACAAATTAAACCCGTACTTCTCTAAGTCAATTGTTACTTATAATTTAACGTTGGTGTGAGAAATTGAGAGTTGTTATTTACATTGTACATAAACTAATAAACTAAAAAAATAGTAAAATGCAACAGAAACAAAGAATGTAAATAACACAATCACATACTAAAAAAAAGTAACATAATTAACAATTTAAATTATTTGGAAAATAATAGAAAGAAAGAAAAATAAATAAGTACAAATGACACAATGAAAGAGAAAAAATATCAGTGGCTAGTGCCTTACCATTGCCGCTACGCTCTATATGTACTGTCGACAAATGAGGATGGGGATATCTAGGGGACTTCCATGCCTCAACAAATCCCATATCTAAAATATACTCATAATTTCTCCTCCATATCTAAAATATACTTATAATTTCTCCTCCGTCTTATCTAACTACTAATGTTGAATCTCAAAGCTCTAGTGAAGCCTCATTAACATCTTAATATGGTTAACTTTATGGTTCTTTATGATGCACATTTCTATAGATCCTCTCAAAGAGTAATTGTTAACTCAAAGGCATCGAATCCTCATCCTTCACTATCTCGATTGCAAGAGGTCTTGCCCCTTTCTGTTGTTCAGTTACAGGTGGTTGTGGCTCACTGGCTTCTTCCATAGATACATCTCTACTAACACCATCACCCTTTATCCCTACCAAAACATATTCTTCCTAGGCCTACCTGACCAATCCTATGTACCTCATTATCTCAAGATCTACAGAGAACATACCACATCATTGTGTCAATTATTTGATAAAATTGTCAAATATGACCCACTATAAATGATATAAAGACAAAGAAAAGCAATATTCTAGGTGATATGGTTGGCACTCCAATATACACCATAAGTAAAAGAGATCCATAAGTGTTACTACATCGATACTCTCTTTCCTCTACGAAATCATGTGAGAAATTACCATATACAAATAGTGTAAAGTTGGAGAGACTATATAAGTACTCTTAGTCCTAACAGGTTCATACCTAGGGCTTTCCCTCAAGATGGTCTCCTAAAAATTGCTTTTGGTTATAGGCAGTTGCTCATCAAGAAAATTAATTATTGAGGTATTAAAAGATTCATCTTCTACTTGCTCAAGTGTATAAAAACTATATTCCACCCTAAAATCATAAACTAACATCTCTAACCTCCATCCACTAAACATAAATTGAATTTCATTCTCCTTATCCCATCCTGCATACTTAATAAACTCAAAATTAAATATATCTCTGATATAAATTCTTTATAAGCATGTTTTATTATTAAAAAGAATATTTTCCATCCTACATCATCCATAATTTTCCTGACCTGCTATTGTAGGCATGTTGTCTATATTCCTAACCAATCAATAACCTTATTGGGATCAAAAGACATATGTTAAGAAAGGCATGCCATTATAAATGGACAGGAGAAGTGAATATAAGTAGTGGGTGTTCATTTTAAGAAAGACCCCTAAGTTATTAGCAACTACTAGAAACACCATAATGTGATTAGACCTTCCTTTTTCCTATAGTTGGTACTAAACTCATTCTCTTTTTATTTCAATGATTACCTATTAAAAATCAACTCCAAATCACAAAAATCCCTAAAGATTTGCATAACTAGCCCTAACTTAATGAAAATTGCATTTTTACTGGATAAAATTTGGTGAATCCTAGTAAAAATGGTTTGCATATATCTAAAATATACTTAAGAAAGTTTTGTGGGTTAGTTTTGAGTATAAGTGAGTTTTGAGGGTTATCTACAAAGAGAGGGAATTTAAATTTTGTAAGACATGACTTGAGATATAATCGTGTCTTAGACCATATATTTATCAAGATTCTTTTAGGTCTGGAATATGATTTGGGACATAAATGTGTCCCGAATTATACTTTCCTTAGACTAATATATAGGCTAGCACACAAATGTGCATCAAGTCGTGCATCTTTCTTGAAACTTAGCTCAAATACAGATAAAGATAGAAGTTGGAACATGAGCATTTCTTAGGTCGTATTTAAAATATAAGTTCAACACATACCTAATTTTAAGGGTTTCTAATAGGCTTTTTCTTCTTCTTTTTTTCCTTCAAAACTCATCAATCATTATTGAAAATCCTTACTTCCTACTTACAAAATCAAAATAATAAATTTACAACAAAAACACTAATATATTTCAAGGTGATTTTAATTTAAAGAAATATAAACACAATGAACCCAATCATAAATATATTCAAAATAAATCCAAATTAATCATTCTTAAATTAAAATGCTTAAATAAAAATATAAATTATTAAAATTTTTAGTTAGTTTAGCTCCCAAAAAGCACCTCTTTAAAGTCATTTAATTAGAACATTTTTCTAAATATTGTAAACTAATAGAGTGGTAGAAATGTGGCCTCCTTCGCTAGGGGCTATAGGTGTGCCATATGAAGGTCTCCTTTTATGAGTATTAGAGTCACTTCTTACCCAAGCCTTCTTTATCTTTTATGAAACTTGGTCATCACCCTTCCCTCATCCTCTTGTAGTACTAACCTTCAATATATCTTGTTAAATGAGTTGCTAAAAAGGATTATAAATTTTAGCATTCATGTTATCTATAAAAAAAACAAAATTCATCTTTGTAGGGTAAGGGTGAATTTTATCAATTAAATCATATAAGATATCATTATTGTCTCCACTTCCTTCCATCATATTCTTCTCATATTGGTGTTCTTCCCCCTCGGCTTCAGTAATCACTATACTCACCTTTTAGGTTCTCCTCTATCTTTCTAAGTAAAATCCTTACCCTTTATATTGATAATATTGGCTAACTATCCAATTAGAATTGTATATTCCTATTCAATATGGCCAATTGATCCATCTTTGTCTTTAATTTCTCAAATCGCTCAAATGCAGTAGGGGACAATTTCTATATTGCAAATTCCCTAGCTAGTTTACCTTCTAATTATTACAGGGGATCTTTGTAGAAATCCTGGAGTTACTTTGTCTTTGTGTAGCTCCTCCTCCTTGGTTTCTCCAACTAGAGGGATGGTTTCACCAACATGTATATTTTAATGTGTGGATTATTTTTTTTATCGTGGGTAGTTCTCTTAATAGTCCACATACTTAGTTTAAGTTACAAAGGTACTATCTACTTGAAATTTATACTAACTTCACGTCCTTTATGTAGCTTACAAGTAAAGCTTATCTGGTCCTGAAGATTTACTCAAGCTATCATTTTTTTTTTGTAAGAGCTTATACCTGAGCTAATAATGACCTAACAAGATTTGCATTGTGAATTTATATTATCTTAGATGCCCTAGCTTGACTTAATTTCCATTGACATTTATTCACAATCATCTCCTTATTCAAGTCCAAGGAAGCTTATGGAGTTTTATTATTCAAAGTTACTCTATTGGTTACATCTACTAGTTGTTAAATTATGCGTTCCAAACCAATGTAGAAAGTCTAAACTTGCAACTATATATGGAGTCTATGGTGTGGAAACCTCCTAGGCAGATCCTTGTATCTCTTCGATGACTCATATAATGTTCAATTATCCATATATTAGAAAGAAGTGATATCATTCCTTAACTTGGTACTCTTTGTTGGATGGAAATACTTGGCTAAAGTGGATTCATTTATGGTTTTGGAATTTTAGATTTTGTGAGTATTTAACTGAAGTTTAGAAAATTATCAATAGAAAATAATGATTTCTACAAAATTGTTGAACACTAACAATAGTGTTCAATAAACTCATTTTAATGTAGGGAGAGGTAAGAGCATTTAAAGAGAGAGATTATGCATCTCTTTGCTTCCTTTTCTAGAAAACCAAGACATTTTATTTGAATTTATGAATGGTACAAATTGCATATCGAATGGATAGAAGGTTATGATTTCTTTTGGCTAATATATAAATAACATGAAAGTTAGAGAAATTTTTTGGTCCAAACTGAACTTTTTAGGTAAAAATACATTAATTGATGGTTTAGAATTGGTGATTTATAACTAAGGATAATGGCCAACTAGTGTTGGCCATGTGGATGGGAAGAGGCTAAATTCCATCTCTATGAAGAAATAAACAATTGCATTTTAATATGCATCCTATGGTTTATGTTCATCCATCCACATCACAAGGGTATCTAATAATATTTAGAAAACATATAGGCAAAAGGGTCAAATTAGACTCTAACATTTTCACCATAATTCAATTTAAAATCAAACTTTTTAAATCATTCAAAAAGAATCCCTAACATTTTGCTAACATTTAATTTGAATCCTGACTTAATGTCTCAATAATCTCCTTATTAGAATTCTTACTTGATATTTTTATTTTTTCTAGTGGATTACCTTGCCAGATGTGGATCCTAGGTAAAAAGTGGAGCTCAAAAAAAAAAAAAATATATATATATATATTACCTTGCCAGATGTGGATCCTAGGTAAAAAGTGGAGCTCAAAAAATTATATATATATATATTCATCTTATTCTTCTGTCATCTTCTATATAACTTTTTCCTCCTTTTGTTTGCATTCCTTTGTCGCTACAACAATGACTACCTCCTCCATCTTCAAACGAACCACTTTCTATGTAAAAACAAAGTTAATGATGTCTTTAGTAAAACTCACCACACCACTAAAGAGGGTGATGTAGACTCACAAATAGCTTTGCACATTGTCGATGGTCTCTTGGCATTGTATTTTGGTGTGTAGGAGTAAGACAAGAAGATGGTGTTTAAGAAGAAATTTGGTGGAGAGCAAGGAGTATACGATTAAGGCAAATGAAGTGGCCATTTTTTGATCTTGAAGTCCTTTGTCCACTTCATTTTTTTAGTATGTTTTGAGGGAAAAATAAATTAAATGTATCTATAGCTTGGAAGTTTGTTTTCTTCTATTCTTTTCTTTTAAGAAGATAAGGTTATCGTCTTCTACAATATGATATAGTCCTTATCCAAATGATTATAAGCGTTCTTGTCATTTTCTAATCCTTTAAAGTTGATTGACCATTGTAAATATTTTCAATTAGGCAAAAGTGTAAGTTGCCTCCTAATGTTTCTTAAAAATTCTAAATTAATCCCTGCTACTATTTATGGTATCACATTACAGCCTAACACTTTTAAAATAGTACTGATGACACCCTAAATCTTAACATTATAGATTTCTTAATCTAGTTCCTAGCTGTCAAACCCTAGAAAGAAGAGAGCCCATTATAGATTTATAGATTGAAGCACCCATGAATGTGCATGAATGTGAAAAGTTAAACTTCTTTGAATTGGTTTTCGTAACAGTTGGCTAACAAAAGCACATCCTAGTCAAGTTTTAGCTTCTGAAGTGAACTATTTCAGCCCAATGGTCAGAGTTCACGTTAAAAGTTTTGCTTGTTGAGACATTTAAATGGAAGTCAAAAGAAGAAATATCTTTCGAAGCTCCTAGTGATTAAAATAATTCATTTGAGCATGCACAAATTAGAGTACATGATGAAGCATCCAACCCTCGGAAGTTTCGAAGAGTCGGTCAAGAGCATCTGCCTACGCGCTTTGTCAGAGGAGAAGAAATGCTGGTGGTGCGGCGAGTTTTACCTGGAAATGTGTTCGTTTTGAAAGACGACGGAGGCAGTTGTTGAGGCAGCAAAGAAAAGCGGAGAAGAGGAGAAGAGAATTGTTAAGAAGAACAAGATGAATGTCTGGTTATGGGCCTGAAAAATAACCATGTAGGATGCATTCGACAAGGAAAAATATATATGTTAAGTATGAGTTTTTGACAGAGAAATAGTAGAGATGTTAAGTTGTCGGTGTAAAATATTAAATTTTAAAATTTTTTTAAGTTTAATCCTTTTATTAAATATATAGTCAAACAATAGTCTTGCTAACGTTGTTTTGACATGATGAAACTTTTTTATCTCTAGCATTTTGGTTTCCTTTTGCATTGTCACCTGTCTAACTTCATTTTTGTACCTCTTTATCATATCTTAATGCGTCATTTGAAGGCCTTTTCCGTATCGTTTTGCTTGGCAATCAACTTCTCCGTTCAACGTTTTTGTTTTTTCTCTTGCCGTTGTGTTTAATAAGTTTTCCTAGCCATTTTTTCATTCTCAACCATACTGAGCCTTTTCCTATATCGTTTTATACTTGCATTTCCTTCTTTCTCAGAACAACTCTAAACTCTTGGCTTTTTACTTTCTTGCATACTAGTCTTTACCTAAATTGCAATGTAGTCCTAATTTTTATAAATTCCAAAAATAAATAAAAATTTTAAAATAAAAATTAGTTCCCATAAAATTAAATACAATTTACAACAAGATTAAAAACAATGAAATATAAATTGTTAATGCACAAAACTAAATCAGTTAAAATGTTGAGTATCCATCCTCATTTTATGGAACTTCAATTGACTAATTTCACTAAATTTAGACTCCAAAGGTCTTAGCTATCTTATTGGATCAAAAGAAATGAAGTTGAAGCATATTTGAGGCAGAAATCAAAGATTGGAAGTTATTTCTGGAGAAGACGCATATGTCTAAAAGTCGTACACTCTTCTCAATAATGGATACGAACGTACCCATGACCATGTAAACTTCTATAATCGCATAGAAGTTGAAAGGACACAACCGTGTAAGTGTATACGGTCTTGTAAGCTGACCATGTAACTCTTTGTGATTGTATATCTTCGCGACAAGTTTTAAAGCTTAAAGGTTGGGCATGATCACTGTATACGAGTGTGTAAGTGATCGTGCATGTTTTAAACCTTATCCTTTTGAAGACTTAAAGATAAGCTTAAAGAGATAGAAGTTGTATGAGACAAAAACACTCCATAGAAGATAAGTTTTAGAGTTTAAATAATTTTGTTTAACTAAAATTTTATTAGAATTTGATATCTAGGATTACTTGGGAGTAGTTTTGATATAAAGATATCAATTTTGCACTCAGTCCCACTGTGTGAGAACCTTAGTCTTCAGAGAGCTAGAAATGTAACACCCCACTCTCGCTGGACTCGAACCCGATATTAATGGTGATATCTGAGTTCGTGCCCCGCGAGGGTGGTGTGCCACATCACTAAATAGTCAAAGTCGGTATAAATTTTTTTTTAAACTACAAACATAAAATACAGAAAATCAATAACCAAAACGTTCCACTTTGTTTTATAATCATTTGATACAAACAATGAAATCAACAAAAACTTTTATTAGCCACTTGGGCCCATTTCAAATTACAACAATACAATCATTTCCAATTTCCCGAAATTTATTTCACACTATAGTATTCGATTACAAATAATGCAAAATTTTGAGGAAATACAATTCAGTACAAAAATAAAGAGACTCAATGCAGACGCGAACTGATCCCGACCTCTTCTTTCTCTCATATGCCACAGATATACTCCCGTTGCCTAACGGGGTATTCTTCTGAGTCCTGAAAAATAATTGCAAATTTTGGGTGAGTTTTGC
>JAOTAY010000001.1:17662378-17679863 GCA_025629805.1 Erythroxylum baracoense
TGACCAGTATGTGTTACTTACTGATGGGGGAGAACTTGAGAATTTCCAAGAGGCTATGATAGATGAACATAAGATGAGTTGGTTTGAAGCCATGCAAGATGATATGAAGTCCTTGCATGAGAATAAAACCTTTGAGCTGGTGAAGTTGCCAAAAGGCAAGAAAGCTTTGAAAAATAAATGGGTGTTCAAGATTAAGCATGATGAACACAATCCTCATCCAAGATTCAAAGCTAGGTTGGTTGTTAAAGGATTCAACCAAAGGAAAGGTATTGATTTTGGTGAGATATTTTCACCAATTGTTAAAATAACATACATCCGTACAGTGCTCGGTTTAGCGGCAAGTCTAGACTTAGAAATCGAGCAATTGGATGTCAAGACATCTTTTCTTCATGGAGATTTGGAAGAAGAAATATATATGGAGCAGCCAGAGGGTTTCAAAGAAAAAGGAAAAGAGGACTATGTGTGTAGATTGATGAAAAGCCTTTATGGTTTAAAGCAGGCACCAAGACAGTGGTATAAGAAGTTTGAAATAGTTACGGGGGAGCAAGGCTATAAGAATACTACTTCAGATCACTGTGTTTTTGTTCAGAAATTCTCTAGTGATGATTTCATTATCCTTTTACTTTATGTTGATGATATGTTGATTGTTGGCCAAAATATCAACATGATTAACAGTTTGAAGAAACAGTTAAGTAAGTCTTTTGCCATGAAAGACTTGGGGCCAACAAAACAGATTCTTGGCATGACAATTATTAGAGATAGGGGCGCCAAGAAATTATGGTTATCACAAGAGAAGTACATTGAGAAAGTACTTCAAAGGTTCAACATGGATAAAGCTAAAGCAGTTAGTTGTCCTCTTACTAATCACTTTAGGTTGAATACTAAGCAATGTCCTTCGACAGATGAAGAGAAGGAAAAGATGATGAAAGTCCCCTATGCTTCTGCAATTGGAAGTTTGAAGTATGCTATGGTATGTACACAGCCAGCTATTGCGCACGCAGTTGGAGTAGTAAGTAGATTCCTTTCAAATCCTGGTAAGGAACATTAGGATGCTGTGAAGTGAATTCTTAGATATCTACGTGGTACTTCAAAATTATGCTTAAGTTTTGGAACTAGCAAGCCTGTATTAGTTGGTTACACAGATGCAAACATGGCCAGCGATGTTAACTCTAGAAAATCTATTGCAAGTTACCTAATTATCTTTGCAGGGGGAGCCGTGTTATGGCAATCAAAATTGCAGAAATGTGTTGCTCTATCCACCACTAAAGCATAATTTATTGCTACAACTGAGGCATGCAAGGAGCTCTTATAGATGAAGAAGTTTTTAGATGAACTTAGTTTTCAACAAAATAGATATCAACTATTTTGTGACAACTAGAGTGTTATTCACCTTGGAAAAAATTCCTCATTCCATTCAAGATCAAAGCATATTGATGTAAGATATCAATTAATCAGAGAGGTGTTAGAAAAGAAGCTATTACAGCTTGAGAAGATTCACACGGATGAGAATGGATCAAATATGATGACAAAAGTTCTACCTAGGGGAAAGTTTGAGTTCTGTCGATCATCTGCAAGAATGATAGTAAATATCATGTAGTCGGTAGGGGGAGAATTGTAAGGCAGTACCAACACATGGTACTGCCATAGATATAAAAAAAGAAGGAAGCAAGTTGTCTACGACAAGTTGCCGTAAACAAGTTGCATGCAAGCTATTACAGTGGACAGCTTGCATGCAAGGTGAGCCACAGCTGTGACGGCAAAGAAAGAGGCGGTGGAGGGTTAACATAAAGACCCTCCCCCTCTTTCATAATGAGGAACATACACATATATGTGTGGTAGTATTTTAAAGTCTTATGAGAGAGTGATTTTGAGTTTTTTTTAGGAAATGTTTTTCCTAAAAATGTGAGTAACAAAATAGTAAAGATATTGTCCTAAGGATAGTAAATTTGGAAAATGCCTTATTTGCGAGTGCCACTATTTTGTTGTATTATTTTTTACTCTCTGTACTTACTATTTTCATTACTAAAGTTTTATCCAAAGTTTGGCCCGTAGATGTAACCCAAATTAGAGAGTAAACAATATTAAATTTTTGCGTATTATTTTCTTGCTTATTTTATTTTTGAGATTTAATTAGTCAATTTTTTCAACAATAACTAGTTAAATGATTTGATCAAATTACGATTACATGAGATTATATTTTCAACGTCGCCCTCAAGAAGTATACTGTACTTGGGTCACTTACATGATAAATAGATTCAATTTGCATGATTTTTGACCGGACGATAAGAAAAATCTCGTAACTGGTCAATCGAAACAGTAATCTTATCCGTAGTACGCCGAAAATAAAATGGAAAGTGGTTGCACTGTCACTTCACGAACTGTAGTAGAATGGACACTCATAACCTAGCCAAGACGGCTAGATATGAAAAACATACAATTCAAATAAATTGTTTTAGAAATAGGTATTCTGCAGTATCAATATCAAAACTTGACAATTCAAATTAAAAGTTCGGAATAGTAATTTACAGCCAGTGGGGAGCTGTTTCTGATGCACTATCGTAGTAAATTTTCAACACCACGCCTGAACACTTTGTTTTCAATAGCAAAATAGATATGTAAGTTGGCTTCACTACATATTGATCGTCAAATGGAGAAAGCTTGATTTCGTCACTTCTTCCCATTGAACTCCTCCTTATATACTTGTTTTGAATCCTACTTAATGGAGATACGGTCCTTCTTCCACCACTAGTTGAAATCTCTAATAATATTATTTCTTTAATTGTGATTGATTTAAGCTTGTTTGAAAGTTAGTTTGATGATCGAATGAGTGTTTTTTAAAAACTAGAGTTACAATTGTTATCTAAATAATTTCTAGATATACATAATAGTTCGTAATTATGAATTTTTATTAAAGTTGTGCTTGTTTAGGGGGTATGAAAAAAAGGAGAATAGGTATGTAATGAAAGATTGAGTTTTATAGGGGACTATAATTATAGAGTCATTATTTTAATTACTCATTTTTTAGTAATACTCCATTCCTCTCATAATCTAGAAGAATGAGTATCATTGTTATGTAAAAGTGTGCTTGTTACAATTAATTAAAATATAACTAATTAAAATATTGTAATTAATTAATTAATTAATTAAAATATAATTAATTAACTAATTAAAATATAATTAATTAACTAGCTACAATATAATTAATTACAATATTTTAATTAATCAACATATTATAATCAATTAATTACAATATAATTAATTAAATTATAATTAATTAATTAAAATATAATAAATTTTTATTTCTCAATATTTTTTACAAACTAATCACTATCAATATTAATGATAATTATTCTTTCCTCTTAGTCAACCATTATGATTATAATGATAATATTCATTCTCATTCTTATTACTATTCTCCTGTGCGAATCAACCACTCCCAAAATCACTGATTAATCACTCAAAATAAAATAACATATTCTTAGTTCAAACTCTAATAATTTAAGATGTTAATTATTGGGAAGTATATGTGATTGGAACTTTAATTGTTTTAGGAAAATGATGGCGTGTTTTATATGAATAAGATACCGTTAGCATAGAGACGAAAGGATAGTTCGAGTGTTTCAATTCATTTACCTTCATTCATCAGTTTTATGCACTGTTGATAGTTGATATGCATGCATCATCAACAGTCTCATGTCGCCACTTGGAAGGACATGTTATTAAATGTGATGTTACATATTACTAATTCCTTGAAAAAAGTTATTCTTAGCCTATTTCTATACCAAGCTTACTTACTAGTTATATCATCGATCGATGAAGCCTGCCATTGAAATTCGAAATATTTCTCCCGTATATTCATAAAATCTTCCCTTTTCTTTTAATATAAATTATGTATCTTAACTTTGTCGGACTAATTTTAAGCTCCTAAAATCTCATTTTAAGAATTCTAGAGGAAGTAAATCTGAACTCTAAGATCTCTCATGTCCTTACATATATAGCCTGTATACTTCTGCACACAAGGAGTTGTCACATACTAATTGGCCAGCTACTGATTGATCACTGACCTTATTCAGCATCAGGTTCTATAAGCCTCAGGTTCTTTATTAATTCCAACTCCTACATTATTGCTAGAAGTGAGAAGTCCACAATTAATCCGACTATGAAGTATTACCAAGAGTTTAAAGATTATCAATAGAGAAAATTTCTTCTCTCCCTTCTTTTATGGTAACTCGAATTCAAGATCTCCTACGAATGAGAGCCTTAAGTAAAAAGTTAAAACCAATTAGGTCACTTCCATTTGTCAAAAAATCCTCCTATTATATTTAGTTTAGGGCGTATTAAGCTTGAGTCTTGAAGACTAAGGCTTAGTTTGAGATAAAAACGTCGATCATAGGAGACTAAATTTGTATCATCATCAAAAACAACCTCATATCCAGCCTCCTTTTTGCTGCCATGTCTACCTAATTTTGTTTGGCCAAAAGTCGCATAACGAGGTTGAGCTTGAGTAACGTCGAAATAAGTGAAGAGGAAAAGGGGATGGTGATGTTCGACGACTTTTGTTGCATAGTCTATTTCTGTACAACAAATTAATTATTAGTCTATTATAAAATTAATTAAAGTTTATGATTTTAAACTTAATTTACCTTTAAAAATGCTCTTAATGACTTTCTTTTTTGTTAAAAACCTTTTTTCATACTCTTATAAACCAAAGGGATAATCGATCTAATTTTTTAATTTTTTTAATTCAGTATCTAAACTTTTACATTTTCAATTGAGGTACCAATTATTTAAAAGTTTAACAATTCAAAATGTTTGTTTTATTAATAACTTGTTGATTTGACTAATAAAATCTTTATTGCTTATAACATATAAATGTCAATTTTTTAGGTAAACACTTACATATCATGAATAATAAAGATTTCTTTTGCAAATCAGCAAATTATCAACAAAACTAATATTTTAAATTGAATTATTAAGGTTTTTAAAAATTTGTTACTCAAATGAAAATTTTAAATAATGAATTGAAAAAATCCTAACATGTTAGAACATTTTAGAATTAGTTATCCATAAGTCAAATAATACTAGATTATCTTCTATGTTTATTTAGTTATTGTTAACATTTTTTATTAGAGTAGCAATAATTCTTTTTAAATTAATTTGATCAACAAAATATTTATTTAGATATAATCCCTTTTGAACATTTTATGCATTCAAATAATACAAGTAATTATCTAAATTAGTACTAATTTCAACAAAATTTATCCTTTCATTAATATTATTTTAAATTAGTTATATCATCTCCTCTATATAAGCTTATCTAAAATCTAGTTACATATTAATCATTAGTCAATATTTATACATTTCAATAACAATAGGATATTATTTATAATAAATGATCTTATTTGTTGGTTAATTGATTTTAAAAATTTAAATTTCAACATAATAATATTTTGAAATTATGAATGAGGGACAAATATAATAGACAAAATAATTTTATAAAATATAATGATTGACAAAGTCGGACATAATCCAATGTTGTTAGATCTAGATATAATATCTACATCAAAGACCTCGTGTTCTTGAGAAAGTACATACTATTGGAAACTTAAGAAGAAAGAAGATGAGGAGCTTACGTCAGAGGCTAGTTACATTGTTTAATGAACAAACATTTTTAAAATGCCTGACATCCAACAGGGTCTTCACAAGTTGAAAAGTTCCCTCATTCATTGCGGATGTAAATGTGTGTGTTCATTCACCGTATGGCATTGGCAAAACATGATCAATCTGACTCGTGTCCACCTGTAATTGTATATAGCATATACAAGTTCCAGAACTTGTTCATTCAAGAACAGACAAATTTTCACTTTCCAAATTCAATTTCCTGTGCCAAACTATAATAAAATATCAGGTCATAAAGAAAAAACAACAAATTATGATTTGGAATGCAAAAAAAATATCTAAAAAGAATGTGAAAAATCATTACTTGGATGTGGAAGTGGAGCCTGTTCCTGGAAAAAATCCAGTATCTGGTTTGCTCATTCTCGGCAAAATATGAATGGCGACCGCTTCGAATCCCGGCAGAGTTTCAATTACTCTCATCCTCACAGGCTTCGACACTATATCCACCATCACTATCCCATCATCACTGCCGCCACATAGGACACAAACTCTGCCGCCTCCTGCAGCAATCTGCTGAGCTCCTCTGAGTCTCTCAGACTTTATTATATTCTCCCATTTGTCCCTTTCAGGGTCATACGCTCTCAGAGCACCTTTTCTTTCGTCAACCACATACATCACCTCCTCGTTCATGGTAGCCACCGGGCCTTTCCAGCCGGCGAGCATCCCCTTCGGCATGTTCTCCCAATCCTCTTTCTGGGTGTCATACACAATCCCTTCTTTTGCTGCATCACCTTTCATGTTCACCATGCACAGCTTTCCTCTCCACCCCACTGCGTCCACAGCGTCTCTGCTAAATCTTCCATCTTTAAGGGCTTTAACCTTCTCCCATTTCCATGAACACCCAGAAAAAGAATTATTGGTATCGGAACTCTCTTTGTGGTTCTGAGTCGCAGGATCTTTATTTATTCTTTGTGGCTCCCACTTCTCGACTGACTTGGCAACGTCAGTAGAGAAGTGGGATCCGATACCGCTAGCAACATACACAATACCGTGGGTTGTTCCAGCGGCGCACCACCGTCTAGGGGTGTCAAGAGGTGGCCCGAAGGACCACTTGCGAGAGATTGGATTAAAAACAAGAGGACGAGACAAGGCGGGATTGAAATTGTCGGAGGTAGCGGCAAGGAGGACGAGGCGGCCGGAGACTGAGACTGATTGGATGGGGAGGTGACGGGAGATGAAGGAAGGGTGACGTAGGAGGAAGCGGAGAGGAGGGTCGGCGGGAGGCGGAGGGAGACAATCCCATCTGGAGGAGATGGGATCGTATGTAAAGAAATGGATAGAACTTGCATGATTATTGTTATGCTGCGTGTTGGTTGATGATAGAATAGTGTAAAGAGACAAAAAGGGAGGGAAATCAGGTGAGTAAATGAGGCGGCGCCATGAGTGACAGACAGAGAAAAGCAAAGAAGATGGCACTAGGGAGAGACACAGCTGTGCTAAATGGTCAGGCAAGCCTGGTATGATAGGTTGTTCATGGAGGACATGGTGGTTGTTGTGGTGGTTATTGGTCTGCTTTGGTCGTTTAAGTGGGTGTTTGTGGCTGGTCTCTGGGTTAGAGGCCTGGATTGGATTGGCCACCATAAGCCTGTGGAGGATTTGAGGCACTTGGAATGCTAGAGATGAAGGGTTTGTTCTTTCATTTGTTGGATTCGGGTTTTAGAGAAAAGGTAAAAGCAGGGAGAAAGTAAACTTCCCTTTGAAGACAAGTCGTCCTTCTGGTGGACAACTGGGCAATTTTTAATAGTGTCAGATACCGATTCAGATAAGTGCATTTCTCCTACTTTTTGCGAGCATTTATGAAACTGTTCTCTACTTATTACTTCACCCCATGTGCAAATTCACAAGACTTTTTACCTGTACTTATGTGAGAAAACCAATCGACTCTTGCAATCTATCAGAAGACAAGACCAACAACATTGCGCTTCTTCCCACCTTTTAGACCAGCCTACGCCTACTGTCTCCCTTGGAACATTCAACGCTAATAACTTCACCCAAGTAGCTGACGGAGTACCTTTTAAACCTTACATCACACGATTTTGTTCAACCACTAAAATTTGGCGTAGCATGGTCACGACAAGAACTACCAAATGGCAACTTTTTGTTCTTCTTATATAAAATTGATTTGGCCGGCATCGTCAGTCGTTAAACGATTATCTTAGCCGGCTCTTCAACTCACCTTTTTAGTTTCCAACCTTTGACCCTTAACTTTGTATATCCATTAAAACCCTGGAATCAGTGTATGTGTTATTATCATGTAATCAAAACCATAAATTTGTCTAGTCTCATCATCTATCTATATAAAAACTGCCGCCCCCTCCGGGATGGACCAGTTGGGGTAGCTCTCACTCCTGAATGGTTGATGATGATGGTTCAAGCTGCTGTCACTTATTAATATTAATTAGTTTGATTTTATAATTTTATAACTTTTGGATTTCGTACCGTATTTGAAAAACATGACCCAACTACTAAAATTAGAGGCAGCAAAAGCAAGGAAGACACCTGATGCGACAACAAAAAACATAATCGAAGCTTTGGAATAATTAATAAAGTAGAGACTTTTAACTGCTACGGACTCACAGGAGTTGAAGACAAAGCACGAGCAGTTGAGGTCAGAGATTGCAGAGACGAAACCGTAGAAGATCTAGATAAAACCTTATCAATTGTTCAAAGTCATCCTTTGAAACCTTGACATAAGATAGACAAACGTGAATTGACTTTTCTTCTTCACCGTTACTTCCTATTTGCTTCATTAAATATATTCATGCAAAGTTGCAAACACATTGCCAGGAAGGAAGACCAAAATCCATGACCGAGAAAAAAGGCGGAATAATCAAGAGAGTCGTATGGCAAAGGGTAAACTCGGTGCATGCATGAAATGATAAATGACAAGTTACGGTGAGAAAAGGTTCTTCTTGCTTCAATTGAGAATTAGATCAAACATAGAATTCACTCGGGACACACCACAACACAACGTAAAGGCATTATCGGACTTTATGGCATTATTAGACCATTTATTGCTATCGGGAAACCTAGATAACGTAAATTGAATGCGGAAAGTTAGAGATGGACGTGATGTTTGCAGCCAGCCAGGTATTCACTAAATGCTTATTCATTATTAGAGACCCTTTTCCCCATCGTTCATTTCCTTCCTTTCCGTTTTGGTTTTTACGTGAATTCTCCGAAGAAAAACCCTTGTCACCATCTTTTGATTAGGGGTCTATATGTTTTGGTTTCGTTGCTTTGTCTTGTGAGGCGAAATCCGTTAATTAGTCTTTTTGTCTTTCTTTTCAATTTTGATGTGCGATAGCTTGGATTCTGCGTGTGATGACCGGGAATTACTCAACAAGAAGAAGAGGAAGGTTCAAGGAGTTGCTTGGTGATGGCAATAATGGTAGTATGGAAGACAACAGATTCAATGGCGGGTGGGGATAGGGTTATTAATAATCAGACCTGCGGGTCACCAAAACAACTCGGAATACGTAACTTCACGTGGCCTTCGTTTAGCTAAATCTAATCCCCTACCTATACACTTTTCTTTTAAATATTTTTTTATTAAATAAATTATACAAACTAAATCAGCACTTCAAAGTAGGTGAGAAGCCCGTTTTGCTCTTAAGTAAAACCTGCCAAATATCTTTAGTGCAAGTTCTTTGGGTCTGAAAGACCCCGTTGTGTCAAGTAATAGGCCCCGTTTTGTTCACCAGCCAAAAATTGACGTGCAATTTTCCATTTTGAGCCAATGATTAAGAATAAAATGGCTAAAGGATGGAGATAAAAACACTAGCTTCTTTCGTAAATCTATGCTATCTAGGAGAAAACATAATAGAAATGCTTATCTTATATACAGGCTCTCAAATCTTTAATTTCTAAGCAAATCATTAATAATGAGGTGCAATTCTTACTTAATCCATTTCGTGCGACAAATGTGGGGAAAATCTTAAATCTAATAAAGTTTTTGGCTTTGATGGATTCAATACCCTTTTCTTTCGCAAGTTTTACTATGATGAGCTTATATCAGTAGAGCTTTTTTGAGAAGAACTTTTTTAAGAAGTTAGTTAATTATTTAGCTGTCATTTAAAAAAAAAGTTTTTTTAAAGAGCTTCATACTAGACTATTTGACAATATAAAAATAAAAAACACTTTTAATTTTAAATATATTTTATTTTGTAATAAAAATTATTTATGTATATAAATATTATTTTAAATATATTAAACAATATGCAAAGCATAATATATTAATTATTATATAATTTTAAACATATAAAATATAAATGAAAATATATCTAAACAAATCTTTTGTATGAACTCTAACATAAGTATTACTAAGGGGTCATTCCGTTAGGGGTTCTGAAGATGGCCACCTTACCTACTACGAGACAAGGGGGGATTGGATTTGATAGCCTTTTCGACTCGCGCAGCCTGACCCCCTTCAAGTATTTTTCATTTATTTGCTGCTGTTTTTTTCTGTGACCTGCATCATTCGTATATTGTCTAATTTACAAGTAGGTTCGCTGGAAACAGCCTTCCTACTGTATAGGAGTAAGGCTGCGTACTACAGGACCTCCCTAGACTCCGCTTCATTGTGAGATTTCGGACTGGATGATGATGGTATAAAAAAGTCAAATAATATTATATAAATCTCAAAATAAACATAAAGATGTATTTGTGAGTATTGTGAGAATTATGTGTAAAACATATGGATAAAATAGACTAAAAATAGACTTATTAATTAATCTAAAAAATTTACCTAAAAAAATATTTTCTTAAAAGCTCCAAATTTAAGCTTATTAAAAAGCTTTATTTTAACTATCAAAAAAATTATATTTACTTTCAAAAATACCTTTTATTTTACAGTCAAATACTCGTAAAAAAAAAAAGGCTTTTACGATGCAACTTGGTCTTTACTTTTGCAAAAGGTCAATTACTTCACCTTGCGTAAGCTCTTTCAAGAAGTGATACTTTACGTCTATGTACTTGCTTCTGCCATATAGGACAGGATTTTTGGAGAGTACAATTCCTCAACAATTCTCTCTAGTCAAATAGCTTGAGAAGCACAAACTGCTGCAATAACAAATTCAGCTTCATTAGTTATAAAGTAACGATAAGTTATTTTTTGGAAGACCATGAAATAACCCCTATGCCTAATATAAAAATATAGTCTGAAGTTCTCTTTTTATCATCTTAATCTCTTATATAATTGCTATCAGTAAATCCACATTTAAAATTGAGATTCTTATAAGAAACTTCGAATCGCGTTCCATATGAAGCATTTCCTGAAAGCTAACATCGAAGAGATAGAAGAATCTTATAAGAAACTCACTTGCCGATTTCCCAACTAATGCTACTTTAGCTACATAACACTATCTATTTTAGCTTCATTTAGTTGTTGTCCTCTTCACCCACAAACCAAGCTTGTCAATCATCAACCTCAGAGTCAGAATCCTCACGACATAGTTCACCTAATGGAACTCCACATACTAGCTTCCAAATTTGCAACCTTCATCAACCTGTAGTTTTCGCAAAAGTAACGAATAAAATTATTTCAAATAACAGGCTGCTTAAAACCCAAAAACTTAAGCAAGTAAACTTAGAATTTTAACACACAATCCACCACTAGATCTCACTTAAAAGTCACCAAATGCTATTTTAACCTTTGGTTTCATAAAAAAAGAAAAACAATAACAGCATCAAGGTGAAGGCTAACTTTTAAAGACTGCCAACCCCTTTTTGACACAGTACAGAGAAAGATAGGTAATTAGGACAATAAGAATCTCTCTTGTGCTGATTGGTTGCAGCTCATCATATATATTCTAAGTAAGCTTCATGTGCGTCGGAGCTCTCACATATGCCTCGAAATATAATTAAAACAATGGAGAAGACATTTAAGAAGTTTCTCTGGCAAGTGACCCCAACAAAGATACCTAGGCCAAAGTTAAATGGTTAGAGACGTACACTTCAAAAGATGAAGGAGATGGAGAATATACTCTCTATCAAAATGATGCTTCTGGCCAAGAGAATACGGAAGCTTCTTATGGACAAAGAATCTCTTTAGATAAGATGGATACATTCTTGTTTTCTCAATGGCGACAACTTCTGAAATGAAAACTGAAGACCAACACTTGGTGGACCCAAACATAGTTAAATAGTCAGAAGAGGGTTGGTCGTGTTTCATCCCAAACATAGTTAAACAGTCAACAACAATTAGGGTTTATTTGAGGTCTGTATGAAAGGAAGAAAGTTCTTGCGTTCCGGAAGCACTACATGTACTAATATTCTTTCCTGAAAGCCGTGTCAATAATGATTCTTCCATGTACACGCCACGCGATCTCGATAAATACCCCGGGTTCAGACCATTCTGACTGAATTATTAATGCCTGACTGTTCTTTTATTCACTTTTTATTTTTGGATTCGAATTAAAAATTTTGTTTAAATTTTTTATTTTGATTTTTAATTTTTTCCAGTTTTTAAGATTTATGAAAACTATAAAAATGATTTTCGATATAATATCAACTAAATAAATATTGTTTAGTGATTTGATATATTAATTATTAATAAAAATTATGATAATTTTATTTTATTTAATAATTATTTTAATTTTTATAATTAAATGAAATAAAAATAAATTATTAATTATTAATAAATATATTTAAATTTAAAATATTTTCAAAATATATAAATTTCAAATAAATTTTGAATAAACAATTCAAATATATTTAAAATATAATATAATTTTATATTATTTATTTATAATTTATTAATAAATATTAAAATAAATTAATTAAATAAAAATAACTTATCTTTAAAATTGATTTAATATATAATTATCATTAATAATAAAAATATAGCTACATTAATATTAATAACCAAACCGGATTTTATTATTAAAAACTATAAGATAAAAATAGAAATAGAACTAAACGACTCATAAATTAAGAATATATGGCCTTAACAATTCATTAAGTTGTCATCTAGGAGATGGTTGAGTTGGTGAAGTGAGAGGCATGAGACTAAAAGATTATGTGTTCTAATTCTCTATCTATACTCTCTCGATAGAGCCTGTCATATAGGGCTTGTCTACTACGAAATACTCTATTGGAGTAATTTGCTAGTTATTGCGTCAATTCGAAAATTTATTCAATACGCATTTAAAAAGTAACAACTACGAGTTTCTCTGAAAAAAAAGGTTAAATTTACTATAACACTTAATCAAAGGTTATTGGAAATTACTTGCAAAAAAAGATATGAGAAAAGTTGATTAATGCCAGAACTTTAACTCCAAATTACACAAATCCATGCACAAATAAAATGATAATGATAAATATAAAAAAGATATCTGTTTGGAATTTTTAAGTAGAAGATTAATAATGACCATACGGCTCGTGAATTATAAAAACACGGCGTTCAAGAAATGTCTTCTCTTTTAAACATTTATTTAATGTAAAACATGACATTAGGCAAATAGAGAAGATGTGTTGAGCATATAGTTGACAGGTTGTCAATGAGGAGGAGTTAGGCCAGTGCTTCCAGGGTGTTTGAAAATTGGTGAAATTGCGACTTTCAAATAAAGCATTATATACTAAGAATGGGTCAATGATGATGTCCAGAGAGCTTTAAAGACCAGGCAAAGACATAGAGCCGAAGTGGAACTCCAATGCGTAAAGGATGGATTCGGATTCGGATTCGGTAGACTATGACAGATATTGTTTTGTGGAAATTTCTTTGAGCAATTTGTTGAAGCTGTTTCCGAAACAAATGACCAGTTCATTATATTATCATCGCACTTCTTTCTCTTTCGACTTTATTTCTCAGTTAACTAGAAATAGGGCCACCTTAATCTTTAGCCAACCGTGGAACATCCAGAAACATGCGACCACCAAGAAGTCCAAAAAACAGAAGGGTGCATTTAATATTTTAAAGTTTCTTTATATTGTCTCTTTATTTCTATTAATTAAGGGTAAGATTGCGTATTATTAGATCTTTTTAAACTTTATGTTACTGAACTCCAAGTCTTATTAAAATTGAACCAAGTCCTAACATTATATAAGAATTTGGAACTAATAATTTAGTCAGGCTCATCCTTCAGTTGGTTCGATAAGAACTATGAGAAGCTATTGCATGACTCTAATCCCTTCGCTCCTAAGGAAGTTTAAACATAATAAAATCAAATTTACCTGTCAGTTTGACAAAATGGACCGCCGTTAGTGGTACTAATGTATGGAATCATCTGAAAGATGTAAGTCAGTGGCAATTAAACAATGAAAAATATCTGAACTAAGAAAGCATAGAACAAAGTCAATTACAATATTACATAATTTCCTCAGGAATTTAAATATTTTTAAAAAAGAAAATTCTTTTCGAAGTTTCTTAGTGCCTAGAGAGACCCAGACCCAGACCCAACCGTTTTCACACGACGACACGTGCTGTCTAAGCCGGAAAAGAAGGAAAAAAAAAAGAAAAGAGTGAAATTAGTTAGCCCACGAATAAAATGCCACTCCCCCACGTTGACGTAACACGACACCGCACCGTCCGTTGGCTTTTGACTCATGAAGACGCGTTAGCAGTTTTTGTTTACCGACAATTACAAGATTACCCTCACATCACATACCCCTTATAATTTGTATCCCCGCCTCATCCACCTCTGCACGTATCTTGCTGTCCAAGGGGAAAAAAGCAAAAGAACCTTAAAACAACCTACAACTCTGTCTGAGTCTATCTAAGCAGACGGAGAGAGAGACGAAAAAGTAGTGAGAGAATAAAATGGAAGATGAGAGTGGAAAAAGCGGCGTGAAGAGCAAGTCGGGAAGTGGTGGGAAGCGGCGGAGGCCGGGGATTTTCGGGAAGTTGAAACTCAAGGGAGCATGGCGATGGCGATGGAGTTTTTGGAAGTCTGCTTTTAAGTGGAAGAGACACACGTTGCAGCTTTCGTTGATTGATGATTTGATGTTCAAGATTGTTTCTGTTTTTGAGGCCATTGTCTTGGTGGCCAATCTCTGTTTCTTCTACCTATGTTGTGGCTGCCACGTTTGATTTATCTTAGTCTTTTTATGTTATTCTTTGTGGTAGAGGAGTTTTATGAGTTATGGGGTTTGACGGAAAAAAAGAACTGCGTTTGCCAGGGGATATGTGATAAAGACATGAGAGAAATTTGTGGTTCGATGCAATGCAGGGTGTGTGAATGAAGTTCCTTCTCTTTTCTGAGAAGGTTTCAGATTGGGGGTCTTGGTTGCTGGTTCTTTCTCTGGATTTATTTTATTTGAGAGAGTAAAGATTGTGATAACTAGCTGTAAATTTATATATATGTATGTCATCTAATCTTCAGTAATCTGACTCGGTTTATCCATCTCTCCACCTCTATCTCCATCATGCTCAGCCTTTGTGTAAAGTCTGTGGAGAAAGTAGGAGATGAGTTGCAGACAATCTTTTGTCTCCACCGATTGGGGTTGGGGTTCATGAGGACTGACGAGCCAACCCAGATTGAAAATCGTATGGTTTGCGAACGTTCAAGCTGTTTCTGCTTAAAATGATCCAAATCTTCTGTTTTAAGCTTCTCTTTAGTCGGTGATTGTATATAACCAACAAATGATCACTGTATTATAAAAGAACGATCATGACAACGTTCATTATTACTATTAACAATAATATTATTAGGAATGACAAAAGTAATTCTTTTTTTAATCTCTACTAATAATTTATAAATTGACTTGTTTCACATAAAAAATAATAATTGAATTCTTTTTACTTCTATTATCTATTCACAAATTAAGTTGTTCTATATAACAATAAAAAATAATTGACTTTTATTAAAAAATCTTTAAATTTTCAATAACAATTACATTCTTACTTAAATGATTTCAAATTTATAGACATTAAATAAATCTATTTGTAGGGGAAATTTAAGTCAAAAGCGATGGTTTTTTTTTTTAAGGAAAATCAAAAGCATTGGTTAAAATATTAAATTTCAGCAGTTTAATAGTAAAAATTTCCAATCAACTAATTCTTTATTAGTTTTTTATTTTTTTTATAGATTTACTTTAACTAGATATGGAAATCAGTGAGAATTACCTGATGGAAGAACATTGAAATAAGAAGCTGCAACCGAAGAGATTCCCAGGTTTATTTCAATGGAGAAATTGCTCTATTGTGATTTGGTGTATATATTTTATATATTTACATATCTTCTTATTTTTGGTAGTATACTTTATATAGGTCTTTATCTTCTTAAGACTTGTATATATTTTGTATCTTGGTTGTACATTATTTTCTAATATTCAAAAATTTAGTTAATCATTTTTTATGTTTTTTTATGGTATCAGAGCAGGTTACTCTTCGGTTAGTCGTTACCATCTTGACACGATAGACTGTGTCACGTGTTGAGTTTTAAATTAGCCTACATGTGAGAAGGGGCATGTTGAAATATAAGTGGAAGTTTGTCCCACACGAAAAAAAAATATAGCCTTAAAAATGTATATAAGCCTAATGAGTTATTCTCCTATCACCAATTAATTTTAGAGTGGAACTTTATTTGGACTTGCATGTTCTAAGTTTATTATATAGACCTAATCTTATAAAAATTTAACATGGTATCAAAGTCAAGTATAAAAACTATCCGGTCTTAATTTTAAAATATTGGTTTTTACTATTCCTTTTATTAATTTCTTTTTCAAAATTTTAGACAAAATTGAAACGTAACATAACTTAAATATGAGTTTTTTTGAAATATTAAATTACAAGAAAAAAGTTATAAAATTGTGGGTGTCTTTTACCTAAATTTTAAAGCTAATAAGTGATGACACTCAAAATAGATTCCCTTAAAACGTTATATCCTGAAATTTACCATTTGTGTGATTTATGAGTTTGGTAAAGATTTTCAAGTGTATCGAGTCATGGATTTCAAAAGAATTTATTAAGAAATAGATTTTAGAGCTAATTTTGGAGAAATTTGTTTGACTAATTCAGTAATAATATACCTTTACTTGAATTTTTCTGAATGAGATTTATTTTTCATGAAGAAGATTATTTGAATTAGACATAAGTGATTCGTCACATGAATTAAAAAGTATGATATTTTAAACAAATATTAAAAAATTATAGATTCCTTTTATAATATAGTACCTCTATTATTTTTTCAATTAAAGCTCTAAACTTTGGGAATTTTGGAATCGAGTCCTTTCCGCTAACTTAGTTGACAGAAATATAAATATGACTTGCCACATTAGTAAGTTGATGAATTGTGAAATATATACGAGATATGTCAAATATATTACATCGGCATATAGTGAAACACATGGTATTATAAGTCCAATAAATATCATGTGGACATCGCCATAATGTCAAGGTGACATTTGCAAGGGTGCCACATAATTATTTTATACAATCTACTAATACTATACGTTGCAACAATGTCATATATACTATTAACATATCTTTGTAACTAGATTAGGAAACTATTAAAGTAGGAAGACTTAATTGAGAATTTTTCAAATCAATTTAGTTTCATATCCTTATCATTTTGTATGATTCTAAATATCAAAGCTACACCTAAAATAATAATAACTACTAACAGGGTCGGTTATGAGGTTTTGTAGACCCAGGGTAAAAGAGAAGATATGGGCTCCCTGATTTTAATTAAAAATAAATTGAAAAAATTAATTCAATATTTATTACGTCGTAGAAAATATTATATTCATCAGTACACAAAATATAATCAAACAAGATGTCTTCTACGAGTATTTCTCGATGCAAAATCACTAATAACGGAGTCTAAATCAAGAGATTCAAGCACATCTTTCTCAATACATAGAGTTG
>JAOTAY010000001.1:17679963-17702340 GCA_025629805.1 Erythroxylum baracoense
CATTATGTGGCCAAAGTTGCCGATTTTGGCCTTTCACAATCAGGTCCTCCTGATCCAGATCATTTTAGTACAGACTTGAAAGGTAGTTTTGGCTATCTTGATCCTGAGTACTTCAGAACACTTCAGTTAACCAATAAATCTGATGGATACGCCTTTGGTGTGGTGCTTTGTGAAGTTCTCTGTGCTCAACCGCCTATTATAAGCACAGATCGAAGGGAGGAAATAAACTTAGCTGAATGGTTTTTATCTTGGCAAAAGAAAGCTGCAGTAGAGGTAAAACCAACTGTTGGTTATTAGGGAAACGGCGCAGAGAGGAGCAAGGAAGAATGCATACATGTTTTTTTTTTTAAAACCAACCCATTTCTCGTTATTAAAATTGGGCCCTGGGTAGAGGCCCAGCTCACCCCTGCCCAGGGCCGGGGCTGACTACTAATCAAATAGTTCCTAGGGGATAGTCGAGTTGATGGAGTGGAGGAACACGAGGCCAAAAGGTCATATGTTCGATTCTCCTACTTACGTTCTTTTGATCGAGTCTGTTATACAGGACTTACCTAATGCGGAGTACTGGTTGACGTGATTTGCAGACTATTGTGTCAATTTGAAGATTTACCCAATATACATCCAAATAATAACGAATGCGATTCCTCCGTTTCAAAAAACAAAAAAACCACTAATCAATCACAAATAGAAAAAAGAATGTTATACTAGTGAGTGTAAATTATATATATTATAAACTTGTTATTAAATATGTATAATATTGTCACTTTCCATTACAATCAAATAATTAAATTCAATAGTAGTGTATTTATAATCGAATATTGCTTTAAAAGAATAACAATTAATCTATTAGTATTTACAATAAATTATGTTTAAAATCTTAAATTTTGTTTGATTTTGTAATACTGATTAGAACCATCAAAAGTAGTAATAAATTATTCAAAATTTTAATTTGTATTAAAGCTAGCGTGCATTTAACCCTCTAATTAACGGTATTGATATGATGTGTTATATTAATAAAATATATTAATAAATAAGTTTTCCAATGATAAAAAATTTACATTTCAATAATTTTATTAAAATTATTACTTATTATTATATTTAATAGTTTTGACTAGTATCGTAAAATTAAGTAAAGTTTATAATTTTAAATATAATTAATGCTAATATTTATATCATGAAGAATTGATAAAATGTGCGATTAAAGTTAAATGAAGTGAATAAAAATACTAAACATAATTAGATTAGAAAATTGAATACAGTAATAGAATTAAAAAAATTTTAATCGCTCGAAATTCAACACTTTCAGATTTGATATGCGAGAGTGTGACGGTTGGTCTTGAAGCCCAATTCACGTTTCTTTTTCTTCATCTGAATTTTATTACTCGGTAGGTTCGATTTGTTCCTGGTGGCAGCTTTTCCTTCGACAAAAAAGAATGGAAACTGGAGAGATATTGGAAGAGCTTGACAACTTGGAAACTGAGATTCAAGATGTTCAAGGTACCCATTTTCATGTAAATTAATCTCTGCTTATGACAAGTTTGACGTAAAGCAATGATTTTTCTTGGTTATGTTTACCGGTTCTCTACTGGGTATAACAAGTTCGTGTAAAGGAATTATTTTTCTTGGTTATTTTTACTAGCTCTGAACCGGGTATAACAAGTGGAAATAAAGGATTGATTTTCTTGCTTATGTTTAATGGTTCACGAGGTTATTCTTGTTGTTCTTGGCAGCCCAGATAAGGAGATTACTGGAACAACAAGAGAAGTTATATGAAAGAAAATCTGAATTGAAGGTTCTGTTGGAGTTGGAAACAAGCAAAACTTCTGCTGAAGATGAACAAATGACAACGTTGGAAAACTGGTCAGGGTCTTTTGATTGGGATTCTCGAGCTGATGACGTGAAGCTCAATGTTTTTGGCATTTCCACTTATCGTGCTAATCAACGAGAGGTGAGTAATCCGTCATGTTTTAGACACTAGTAGCCTGCCGTGTAGCACTTACTCTCGAACCAAACGACAAGTTTTAAAGGTGAAAGCTTGCTCGGTTTCTAGGTAAAGCCAAGAGTTAGCTACCTTAATCAGTTTGGATTATTATAGCCCTCAGGTAGGTATATGGGGGTAGGTTCTAACAGGGGTTAGGAAATGCTTATAAAAGGTAAATGCTGCTATGAACAGTTAGTAAATTAGTTATTGACGTTCATCTAGGGGTTTAGCTTGTACAGAAGACTTGTGATAACAAGCTTGGTCCACGGAAGGAGAAGGCAGTGTGCAAAAGGTTGTATGTTTATCCCTTTTTCATGGCCGTGTATTTATCTGTCCTTTTGTTTCTGTCTTAATTTCTTAGTATCTAGTTCATGTTGATATACTACAGAATCTGCAATTTCATTTCACAGACATTTTGAGGCTTTGTTTCATATCCTTAAGCATTCTTAGAGTGGAATACTTCGAACATCTAAAAAAATTATCAAAGACATAATATTGGAATCTAACATTATGTCTTTGATACATTGAATATTGTTAGAATTTGCAATGGGCCTATGGGCTTATACGAAAAGGAAAGTTAGACCACACACAAGTTCAAGTGAGGTTCCATCCTAAAACTAATTGGCAATAAGTGGAGTAGCCTACTAAGCTTATATGTTAGTCTTCTTTCCTTTCTTTCTTCGATGTGGGACACTTACATGTGGGTATTCTCAACACTTCCCCTCATGTGTGAGTCACCTTTTTACTTGGCAATCTAGAGAGGTACGTAAATAATCCGTATTAGGGCAAACAGTGGGCCAAGATCTTCATTGGCTCTGATACCATGTTAGAATTTGCAATGGGCCTACGAATTCACACGAGAAGGAAAGTTAGACCACACACGAGCTCAAGTGAGGTTCCATCCTAAAACTAGTTGGCAATAAGTGGAGTAGCCCACTAAGCTTATATGTTAGTCTTCTTTCCTCTCTTTCTTCAACGTGGGATACTCACATGTGGGTATTCTCAACAAATATCAAAAAGTTTATCTAATAGAATTATCATAATATTTTAGCTTATTACCAAACACGACTACATAAAGTATAACTCGAAGTTTATCTTATGAAACCAGTATACTGAAAAAAAATGGAAATCCATTGCTTTCTGAAATCCGCAAAAGTTATGACTCAGAAAACCATTTGTTAAACTTTTAATGTCCCGGGATCTTAAGTTCCATTGATATTGATTAGTGGTGGCAATTTGAGTTGAATTTGATAAAACGGAGAGATTTTTCCATGCATTGGAAGGTGCAAATTAATATGAACACAAGAATGAGTTGTATTGGACACCCACATTTTAGGTGTTACAACATACATATTTATATTTACACATAGTATCTAAACTAGAAAATAACAAACTAGAAAATAACAAACTAGGAAATAAATTCAAATATTTACAGCCTAAAAATATACTCAGAATACTCTGTATGATATTTCCTATTATGACAAGAATATTCGGTAGGATATTCTGACATATACTCTGTAGGATATTTTGAAAGAAGGTAAAAACATCTTCGAATTGTGTTATATGTTATATTTGGTATTTAAAAGCTGTCTTGAATTGTGCATGTTATTGTTTACCATTGGCGGATGTTAAAGCTGCAAGCTAGTTTGATAAGATCTTGTTAATTTCTATCTTTTATGCTCATGAATATTTTGCACTTTCACATTCCTTGTACTACAGAGAATTGAAAAAATAGCTCCTGCATTCTTCAATATCGTGGATGCTGGATTGGGCTAAGAAAATTAAGAGGATTGGATGAATTCATCCAATCTAATTTAGGATAAAAGTTTCGTAATCAAGAATGTTTAGTATTTCTATAAACCTTTTTGAGTGGCACAGAGCTAGAATCATGCTTTTAAGGACTCAAAACTTCGACAGGAGATTGATGGGGAACTTTGGATATCTTAAAAAAGATTTGTGAGTTGTACATAATTAGAAACATGAAGTGAAGTCCTAGACATAATTTCACTAAGATAATGGCTCTAGAAACGCTTTGGTGAAGGGAGGGAGCCTTTTTTTTTATGCATGTATCCCTTATCAATCCATGTGAATGATGCTGATTATTCTTTAATCTTTGTACTTACTAATAACTACGTGACTTTTAACAGATCATAAATGCTATCATGAGCGGACTGGATGTTCTAGTAATTATGGCCGCAGGTGGTGGCAAGAGTCTGTGTTATCAGCTTCCCGCTGTTCTTCATGATGGGATTTCCCTTGTCATTAGTCCTTTACTTTCTTTAATTCAAGATCAGGTTTGAATTTTTTGATTTAAAGTTTAAATATGTTAATGTGCTTTAATTTAACTGAACTAAGGTTTACTAATTATAATTAATTACTCAGGTGATGGGTTTGGCCGCTTTAGGCATTCCAGCATGTATGTTGACCTCTACAACTAGCAAGGAAAATGAGAAGTTTATATATAAGGCCCTTGAAAAGGGCGAAGGAGAGCTTAAAATGTTGTACGCTACTCCAGAAAAGATATCAAAGAGCAAAAGATTTATTTCTAAACTTGAAAAGTGCCATAATGCTGGTCGTCTCTCTCTAATTGCAATTGATGTGAGTGTGTAGTTTTTTCCTTTTTTTCCCATGTTTATTTCTTTTTGACTGCTTTTCATGCTAATATTAATAAATCGTGCAACCACTTCCACATTAAAGTAAGAGTAAGTAGCTGACATAATTTTGTGTCAGTTAATTGTAATGGATGTGAGTGTGTAGTTTTTACCTTTTCTGTCCACATTTATTTATTTTTGATTGCTTTTTGTGCTAATATTAGTAAATCATGCAACCACTTCCATATTAAAGTAAGAGCAAGTAGCTGACATAATTTTGTGTCACATGGTTAATTGCAATTGATGTGAGTGTGTAGTTTTTATCTTTTCTTTCCACATTTATTTCTTTTGACTGCTTTTCATGCTAATATTAATAAATCATGCAACCACTGCCATATTGAAGGAAGAGTAAGTAGCTGACCTTATTTTTTGTCACACAGTTAATTTCCTTATAGTCCTTCTGCATACAAATTGACAACCAATCTCAACGTGGCTTGGTTGAAGGTATATTCCAAGAAGTTTCCTATGGCAACCAAAATCTCATCTTCAAAGCCGATATGAGTAAACTTTAGGAGTACTTGGCTAGTGTACTTGAGAAAGTGATCACAAAAATATGGTCTAGATGGTTAGTTTGTGGAATTGTGAGACATAGAATGGGAAGCGATAACGTGAACATCAATAATTGGTTCTAACTAAAAAAGGTAACTATAATTGCTATTTTCCTTCAATCACATTCCTAAGTCCAGCAGTTCATTCTTGACAATAATGTGAACAGAGTTGCTGAAGGCTATAGAGCACATTTCCTTAAGTCTTTTTCTTTTTCAAATCTAGCTCTAGGAGCAGCTAGCCAATGCATAAGTTCTGCACCTATGATTTAAATTTTTGCATTTGTTTCATAGTTTAAGTGGTGAATGCTGTAACTATGTGTATAAGTTATGTTGATGATTCATGCATGCTAACAACAACAACACCACCCAGTAAAAATTTCGCTGACATGCGTGGTTTGGAGAGATCCAATAGTACACAACCTTACCCTTAACTAGTAAAGAGGCTGTTTACAAATGACTGGTAGTATGTTTCCGTTGCAAGTGGTTCATGCATGCTAAGTGATTGAATTACTTCTAATGCTGATTTTTGAAAGGCTTACTCCCCATCCTCCAATATATAAGTTTTCATCACTTGCAATTACACTACAGGAGGCACATTGCTGTAGTCAATGGGGTCATGACTTTCGCCCAGATTATAAGAACCTCGGTCTTCTAAAAACACAGTTTCCAAATGTTCCTGTTCTAGCCTTGACAGTATGTTACATTATCTCTATACTAATAGAAAATAGACTATTTATGATGTGGTTTTAATTTGAAATTAAGTTAATTGTAATGACAGACAATTTTGATTTGTCATGCAGGCAACTGCTACACAGAAAGTTCAGTATGACCTAATTGAGATGTTGAAGATTCCAAAGTGCATTAAATTTGTCAGCACAGTCAACAGGCCAAATCTTTTCTATATGGTATACATACATATTTATACATATTATTATGTATTATTTATTTATTTTCAAGTCTCTGGAACTCTGTTGGAGCTAAAACATGCATTTCATACTCTGAAGGTACGTGAAAAATCATCAGTTGGAAAGGTGGTTATTGATGAGATTGCTGAATTTATTCAAGAATCATATCCAAATAATGAATCTGGGATAGTATACTGCTTCTCCAGAAAGGAATGTGAACAGGTTTATGCTTTTATACTCAAATACTTGCACAATTCAAGTGACTGGCATTACATTAATTTAAATATGTGCTTAGCTGTAATTGAAATAATTGATAGTGCCCTTTTTTTTCATTCCGGTGTCACTGTTGTTGGTTGTAGTGTTGAACTCCAATGGTGGAACTGGGATATTGCAATATACTTTCATGTTTATTTTTCTTTGATAAGTTCTAAATTATTAAGTGTCTTTCTTACTAAAGTGTATAAAAGGTAGCTCTAGCTGATTGAACATAAGTTGATTCTCCAATGCGCCTAACTTTATTTTATTTTTTAAACAAGTGTAGCTTGCAAAAGAGTTACGTGCAAGAGGAATTTCAGCTGATTATTATCATGCAGATATGGATGTAAATACTCGCCAAAAAGTTCATATGAGGTAGTATTGCTATAAGGTCAGTAAAAATATTTGTGTTCTTGTGCTCTTTGGAAATGTTTATTAGTTTCATGCAACAGGTGGAGCAAAAATAAGTTGCAAGTCATTGTTGGAACGGTATGAGCCATTCCAAATGTCATGTTTTTCTCAATGGAATTAGTCCTTTATTCTCCTCTAATACCTTTTTTGTCACAGGTGGCATTTGGAATGGGAATCAACAAACCTGATGGTTGGTATTACAATTTATCTTTGCGATATGCATATGCTATGCATTAGTATTCCTGAAGTTATTCCTCAAGAAATTTAGTTTGCAATGTTGTAGTAATACAACTGTTTACTAGGTCCTTAGTTTTTTAATTTTGTAAATTCTTAAGTGCATACTTTTTAGCTGAACACTCACCAGCTTCCTGTAGTCAGGTTTGTCATCCATCATAGTTTGAGTAAATCAATGGAAACATACTACCAGGTTTAGCCTTTTACCTCCCACAATTGTAATTCTTCTGAATACAGTTCACTAAAATTTCTCTTGTGCCAGGAAAGTGGTAGAGCCGGAAGAGATGGTTTACCTTCAGATTGTTTACTCTTTTTTAGGCCTGGTGATGTTCCGAGGCAGGTATATTTGTCAATCAGTCGCTTCTAATTAAAGCATCAATCTTTTATGCACATGCTGTTTTATATTTGGATTAAAATGAATTCCCTCCGAACAGAGTTCCATGGTCTTCTATGAGAACTCTGGCTTGCAGAATCTATACGACATTGTCCGATATTGTCAGGTATTATCCGATATTGTCATGTATATTATAAATATTCTAGTCATTATTGCTATAAGCTACAATTACGACAAACTGGTAATTTTGAAAATACAGGATTTTATATGAATACCAGTCCTCAATAACTAGGATATAACCTCATTATTGCTATAAGCTTCTTTCGCCTAGGGGAATAACTTCATTATCTTTGTTTGAATAATAGTTAAGTGATTCTTCATGTTGTGAAAAATTTGACTTGATTTTGCTAATGTTAGTTTCCAGCTAATTTCAACTACAAGTTATCAACGAGAAATATAGTTTTAATACTTTAGTAGGACAATATTGTACTAAGACCTCAATGCTTTACAAGACCTAGACCATAGTTTGAGATTCCTCAAAGCTAGTCTCTTTTATGTATGCATCAAGTTTCTGTACACAGAGAGTTATATCAATCTTTACCTTGTTTCAGTCTAAGAAACAGTGTCGACGGGATGCCTTTTTCAGACATTTTGGTGAGCCATTGCAAGACTGCAAAGGTGTGTGTTTGTTTCCTTTTGCTTGCAACCATCTCATACCGTTGATTATAGGATTTCGAAATTTTGTTCTTATATGTTGCAGGGATGTGTGATAATTGTATTTTCTCAAGTGAGGCTACTGATGTTGATGTATCTTGTAAGCTTCTTCACACAAGTACATATGTATACTACTATTTCCAATCACTTTATCTTTAAGCTTCTTGAAACAAGTATATTTGTTGACTGCTATGTTTCAATCTTCGTTTCAAATGGAATATTCTTCAGACAAATTGTTGAAGTTTAATTCTTGTGTATGTTTATTGTTTGGATAGTGTTACAGAATATAGCAACTGCTATAGCTGTTACAATCTATAACGTAATCATAAGGGTTATACAGCTAATGTCAATAACATATTCTTAGGGATTTTAGCATAATCATAGCGATTACTTGCCTAGTTTAGCCGATATATTCATGTATGAATACGTGTATTATTCTAATATAATGTACCAAACACTCTTCTTCATTTTCCTTATTCTACATGGTATCAAAGCCTGGTCTGGTGTCTGGGTCTCTCTCTTGAGTTTTTTCGTTTTCGGCAGTGCTGTTTGTGGTTGAGATTTGTGGGTAAGACACTTTGGTAGAAATTTTTTTCGCACCTTCTTCACAAGGTATTACGGGTGCCGATCGGCCACCCCTCCAAATCCGGTTGTCAGATTTACAGTGTGTGACTCATACACACTGCCACAGTCCCAGATGTCTGTTCCACACGCTAACAGGTGAAGGCGCGTGAACCGCCATATGCCGCACCGGTTTCTTCCTCCGGCGTCGCCTCCTCTGTCTTTGTCTAAATATCCACTCACTCTCTTTCGAGCACTGCTGATTTGTGGTGGTAAATGTCGATAGTATGTCGGCTGCCCGTGTGAGTGTCTCTGCTTTTGTTTCACCGTTCTGCATTAAGGTTGGCCTCTTCTTGTCCTCCTTTATTTGATTGATATTGTTATTTGCTACCGATTTAAATGGCTGAGAGTAGTGATATGGGTGATAAGAAGACTATCACTGAAATTATGTTGGGTTCGTCTAAAATTATTGATAAGAAATTGATTGGAAGAAAAAATTATGCACAATGGAGGACTATTCGTAGATTTGTGACTAGTGTAGATTTGGAAGATCACTTAACGAGTAATCCGCCTTCTAAGATTGATGCTGCTGCTCGAAAGAAATGGTTAATGGAGGATTATAAACTGTTTAATCAAATCCAGAATGCTCTAGACCCAACGGTTGATGATGTTGTCAATCATTGTGATAGTGTAAAAGAACTATGGCAATATCTGGAATTTTTGTATGCTTGCAAACAAGATTTGTCTCATGTTCATAAATTATTGTTAAAGATTTATCAAGCGGAACACAAAGGCCACTCCTTGTTTCAGTATTATACTGAAGTGAAACAAGCATTTGAAGAGAAGCAAGCTATGTTTCCAATTGTTGCTGACATAAAACAAATGCAAGAAAAAGAGGAGCAGATTGTGGTACAATGTTTCTTAGTAGGGTTGGGTTCTGAATACGATGTGGCATGCACACAACTGCTAACTAATGACACACTTCCTTCGTATACGGAAGTATATGCCCGTTTGCTTCGAGTTTGTAAAGATGGTGACATGACTTCTGATATGGTGTCCAATGACACAGTGGCGTTGGTGAGTAACGTTTCAAATACTAATTGCGGTAGTAAAGGCGGAAATAGTAGTGGTTTTGTTGCTAGGAATAGTAACATCCCTCGTCCCTGTAATTATTGTGGAGTCGAGGGGCATATCAAGAAGAATTGCTGGAAATTGCATGGTAAGTCTTCCAAATACTCGAGGCAGAATAATAATATAAAATTTGCAAATGTGATTGCTTAGGATGGCATCCTACTGCTTCCTCAGTCATCCTCTCTGTCTATCACAATTTCAGCAGATGAGTATGCTTGTTTAACCAATGCCCATCAACAAGTTTCGACCACTTACGATTTGCAACAGCCACCATCTGCAACATCAGCTTTGGCTAATACAGGTAACCCTACTGTTTGTCTCTCCAGCTCATCCCGTAGTTGGGTTATTGACTCAAGTGCTACTGATCATATGACCGGCAACATAGGTATCCTCTCTTCTTTCTAGACTACTGCTAATTTACCTTGTGTCCCTTTATCCAATGGATCTACCGCTTTTGTAGTTGGGCGTGGGACAACAAACCCAACCACATGTCTCCCATTATCATTTGTTTTATGTTTATCACAAATTTCTTTTAACCTATTATCTGTCGGCCAACTCACCAAAAGTCTCAACTGTTGTGTTATTTTCCATTCCGATTGTTGTCTTTTTCAGGATCTTGGGACGAAGTAGATTATTGGTAAAGGGCGTCTGGCGAATGACCTGTATGTTCTTAATTTAACTTCTGAACCAGTACCTCGATCGATTGCTTGCACAAGCTCATCTTTCCTTTTGCAACTTCATTGTCGTTTTGGTCATCCATCTCTCCTAGTTTTACGAAAGTTATGTCCTAGTCTTAAACAAGAATCTACCTTAGAATGTGAAGCTTGTCAATTTGCAAAACATCATAGAGTATCTTATTCTCCTAGACTAAATAAACGAGTTGAGTCTTCTTTTTACTTGTTGCATACTGATGTATGTATTCCTTGTCCTATTTTGTCCAAATTTGGTTTTCGTTATTTTGTGACATTTATTGATGATTACTCTTGGGTTACTTGGCTCTATCTTGTGAAATCTCGATCAGACTTGTTTACTATATTTTGTGCTTTTCATGCTAAAATTAAGACTCAATTCAACAAATCCATGTGTATTTTGAGGAGTGATAATACTGAAGAATATGTTTCCCATCCCTTTCAATCTTATGTTTCTCAGTATGGGATTATTCATCAGTCATCATGTATTGTTACCCCTCAACAAAATGGTGTAGTTGAGCTAAAGAACCGTCACTTATTAGAAGTTGCCTGGGCACTAATGTTCCATAACAGGTCCCAAAAGTTTTCTGGGTCGATGATGTCTCTACCGCTTGTTTCCTAATCAATCGAATGCCTTCTTCTGTTCTTGACGGTCGGATTCCATATTCCCTTCTCTTTCCCTCAGATACATTATTCCCTCTTGCTCCTTGAATTTTTGGGTGTACATGCTTTGTTCAAGACATGCGATCTCAAGTCTTGAAACTGGATCCTAAATCTCTTAAGTGTGTCTTTTTGGGATATTCTCGTGCACAAAAAGGTTATCGTTGTTACTCTCCTTCTTTGGGTCAATACTTGGTCTCTGCTGATGTTACCTTTTTCGAGAATACACCTTTCTTTGGTTCTTTAGTGCCCTCTTCTAGCGATTCAGGGGATAATTTTCGTATTTATACTGTCAGTGAACAAGTAGTTTCTCCTCCCTCTCAACTTGTTATTTGTCAGGTTTATTCTCGACATGTGCAACATTCTATTGAGGCACCTCCCATCAACCAGGACATAGAACCGACCCATTTTGCTTCGTCTCTAGATTCCTCACCTCTTCCTGATGCTAGTCTTTACCTTCCTATTGCTCTTTGTAAAGGTAAACGCACATGTACTTTCCCTGTTTATTCCTTGGTATCTTACCACGCTCTGTCTTCCTCCTCCAAGTCTTTTTTAGCTTCTTTAGACTCTGTTGTTATCTCAATGTCCCTTGCTGAAGCACTGGCTCATGATGGTTGGCAAGTTGCAATGAATATGATGGTCTTAGAGCATAATCATACTTGGGATCTTATGCCCCTTCCTTCACAGAAAGGAGCCATTGGTTGTAAGTGCGTGTTCACTGTTAAAATGAATCCTGATGGCTTTGTCGCTCGACTAAAAGCTCGGTTGGTTGCTAAAGGATATGCTTAGACACATGGGGTGGATTATTCTAAGACTTTTTCTCTAGTTGCAAAACTTTCTTCTGTCTGACTATTTATCTCCGTAGTTGCCACTTACAGTTGGGCACTTCACCAACTTGATGTGAAGAATGCATGCCTACATGGGGACTTACGTGAAGAGGTTTACATGGAGCAACCACTTGGATTTGTTGCTCAAGGGGAGTCAGGGAAAGTGTGCAAATTAAGACAGTCTTTGTATGACTTGAAGCAATCTCCTCATGCCTGGTTTGGTAGATTTAGTATTGTAGTGATTGAATATGGCTTGTGAAGGGTTGCATACGATCACTCAGTGTTCTTTGCATCATCTAGTTCTAGTTGCATTTAACTGATTGTATATGTGGATGATATAGTGATCACTAGAAGTGATGAAGCTGGGATCACTAGGTTGAAAACATTCCTTGCAACTCGCTTTCAGACAAAGGATTTAGGACTACTGAAATATTTCTTAAGAATTTAAGTTTCTTGCAGTCAAAAGGGGATTTATCTATCTCAAAGAAAATATTGTTTGGATTTATTAAATGATGCTGGTTTATTGAGGCAAAGACATGTGATGCGCATATGATATCAAATGTGAAGTTAAAGGCTGATGATGGAGACTTACTTGAGAATCCTGAAAAGTATAGGAAGATTGTGGGAAAATTGAGCTATCTTACTATCACTCGTCCTGACATTGCCTTTCTAGTAAGTGTTGTAAGTCAGTTCATGTCATCTCCTACAACCTCACATTGGGATGTTATTCATATTTTGAGATATCTAAAAGGTGCGCCAAGACGTGACATCTTATATCGAAATCATGGTCATTACATTATAAATGGTTTTCCAGATGCTGATTATGTAGGAGATCTTTTAGACAGGCGCTCTACCACAGGTTATTGTGTTTTTGTTGGAGGCAATCTTGTATATTGGAAGAGTAAGAAACAGAGTGTTGTTTCCCGATCAAGTGCAGAATCTGAATATAGGGCTATGGCCTAGACTACCTGTGAACTTGTATGGCTATGTCATTTATATGGTGAGATTGGGTTTTTTCAGTCTAAACCTTTGAACTTATGGTGTGACAACGAAGCAGCTATCTATATTGCAAACAATCCTGTGTTCCATGAGAGAACCAAGCATATAGAAGTTGATTGTCATTTTACTCCAGAAAAGCTTGAAGATGGATCAATCTCAGCTCAACATGTCAGAACAGGGAGCCAATTAGCTAATATGTTCGCCAAAGCATTACGGGGGAATCTGGTTAATTATCTTTGTAACAAGTTAGACATGATCAATATCTATGCTCCAGCTTGAGGGGAAGTGTTACAGAATATAGTAGCTGTTATAGCTGTTACAATCTGTAACGTAATCATAGAGATTATACAGCTAATGTAAATAACATATTCTTAAGGATTTTAGCATAATCATAGGGATTACTTTCCTAGTTTAGCCGATATATTCATGTATAAATATGTGTATTATTCTCATAGAATGTATCGAAAACTCTTCTTCATTCTCCTTATTCTATAGTTACCTTCACCAAATAACATGCAGTTTATATTTTCAACAACCTATGTTTCACCCACGTGATTTGTGCAATTCTATGATCAACTTCTAGTTCCAATTTCTAATTTTATACTGTTCTATCCTTACAGAAAACTCAACCTGAATAGCCCTAGTTATATTTCTTCATTAACTCATTCAATGTTGAGGACTTTAATCTGTATTGGTATCAATTATCAGTTAACGCATGCATCTTCAAGTCGACTTTTGCAAAGGTGATACAAGCTGAGTTGAGGTCTATGAATTTATTGCATATGGTTTCTTTATGAGTGGGTGAATCACTCACCTTTTGTGAATCCCTTTCCCTAACGTTATAAATCAAATCTATGTGAATTTAAATGCTACTTGTAAAGATGGGAAATTAAATTACTTGCCAGTTTCTTTCTACCATCTTTTGATGAGTTATCTTTTACGAGACTAATACTTACGTCTCAATGAAACATATACCTAAAACTTGTCATCTTCTTCCATTTTATCTATACTTTGGGAAAAAATTCCTTTCAGGTTAGAGTTCATTGATTGGGTTACGCTAAAATGTCAACTTGACACTGAAATATAAGTAATGAGAATTAATTGCATAATGTTAGGACTATTCAGATATTGATTTGCTACATTCTTAAGAGATGGATTTTTTATGGGGTGAAATTGATGTGACTCATACCTCAAACGAAAATTCATAACGGTTTTCACCAAGTTTTTGGTAACGTGTTTGCACGCATTTTAGATTTGTTTTGTGTTTAGTGTAGCATTTTGAGTTTTCATTGCGTCCTCTATTAAGACTTTTCTTGTTTGATTCTATAGAACTGCTATTATTATATTCTAGTTGTTTTATAAGTGTTTATAAACTTGATTTTCGTCCTAAAATTTTCGTTTGTTCAACATCTCTTTTAATTGTTATTGGATATAAAATTTATTCCTCAGTCATTTTCTTGTTATTTGCCTTTTAATTTACTTATCTTTTTCTTAAAATGATGCATAGCTATTAAGATTTATGTTGTATGCTTGCTTTTCAGCTCATGCAAAAAAGATGGTTTCATTGCTGCAAGATTTGCAAGTGAATGATCAAAGATTGACCATGTTGCAATTGGTTGACAAAATGAAAAGTTCACTTAAGGAATTAGGTTGGTGCCGTGAGTTGGTTTGGACAATTCATGCAACATTGATATCCTTGCATACCGTACCTATGTATTAGCAGTAGAATCGTTCTTTCAGTATTTATATTGATTGCACCAAATGTTGCTCATGTTATCATATCATTAATTTACTTGAGGTCTAAGTAGGAGCTATATAGTAGCATGTCTTTTGCTCTATGAAATTTTTGTTAGATGGAAGAGAACAATATACCTGCTTATTGTGTACTTTGTACAATCATATATTAACTACTTCACACGAAACTCATATGAGTAATATGTATGCAATTTTTATATGATAACCAGGTTCTGACCTCAGGAGAGAGGACATGGAACAACTTGTAATACAGCTTATAACAGATCGTGTTCTGGTAACATATTCTCTATACCGGCAAGCACTATCCAAATTTGTAAATACTACGTTTGTGGTTGACCATATGAGATATAATACTGAGATAGTCAACCCTCTTAGTTTAATCCTTTATTATTTTAAGTTCTGACATTTTGAAACCTTTTAGTGGAGGCCTTATTCTTAAGTATTAGCATCGTTTATGTTCTGTTACAGATGATGGAGTGATCATAGGGATTATAATTCCTTCATCATGGGGATTGCATTTCCCAATTAATGTTGATAAACTTGTATATATAACCCTAACACTGGAATGCAATACATTTTCTCCTAAACTTTCATGCTATCAAAGTGTCTGGGTTTATTTGAGGGTTAGTTTTGTTCTGCCTAAACGAGTAGAGTTTTTGGGTGTCCACCTTTAGCTTCATCTAAGTGAGTGTCTAGCTTCATTGCTAGCATCGTTTGGACCGCCACCTGCTGACTAGCTCCCACCCAAAGACTGGCCATTAGAAACCCTACGCATGGGTTTCAAGTGCCACCTGTCTCCTGTGCCATCTTCCCACATCTGTCGGAGCTACACCTTCCTTACTGCATCTCTGATATTGCCTCTTTCGTGCGACGCTTCTTAGGGTCTACTTTCCTCGGATCTTTGACATTTCTGAGGGCCGCTACTCTTCCTCCCTACTAGTATCGCGTGACCAGCTGATAGGTATTCTTTCTAGCTGTTGTTTCTTAGTGCTTGTTGCTACTAGATTATCTTCTTGGATAGTTTTGTTTGCTACTCGTTTGCTCTTGTTTTGGGTGTGGGTCATCCATTAGTGCTTGTTGCTACTAGATTATCTTCTTGAATAGTTTGTTTGCTACTCATTGCTCGTTGCTCATTGCTCTCATTTTGGGTGTGGATCATCTATTCTGTGGCAAGTCATTGTTTTAATCACTTGAAAGATTTGGAAGACATTGTTTTAAGTATTCTTTTCTTGGTTTGGCTTTGACCCACTCGACTTACTTTTGGTTATTCTAGATTTCCTTTAACCTTGTTATTTCTATGGCTGAGGAACACAAAAGTTTAGTCATGACGATGTCATTTCTCTGATGTCTACATTCACAAAATATAAATAAACGAGTCTCAATTATTTCGATTAGTGTAAGACATTTTGACTTTATTTAAGGAGCATTCTAAGGATCATCACCTTACCAATGATCATCAGATCATACTCGCAAGAAATGACTGGGAAATGATGCTTGATTATTCTTGCAAATTTAGAACTCTATTCACAACGAGTTCATCAGTCTAAGGACTGATCATTGTCAGGAAATTTTTGTTTTCTGGAAAAAGAAATATTTCTCATATATATGAAGTGTGTAAGTGTTTTTATCAGGCTGAGGAACAAAACCAATCTTTTCAAGCTATTTTATGAATTTCAAAAAGACCTATGATGAATTAAAGGTTTTGTTATTGTTTATTCTTGATGTTAAAGTCCAACAAGCTCAACGGGAGCAGATGACAATCACGAGTTTGTCAGTTGGCCTCAACTCACAATTTAAAGCTAAGTCTCTTTTCGGCATTGAGATTTCCTCTATAAACGGGGTCTTTACTCGAATACTTTGCACAGGTGTCAGTGCATTTCTTGTTCCTACTATTAAGACCTCTAGTGCTCTTATGAGTTGGAATAATAGATTAACAATGGAAAGTCATCTCATATGAATAATAACAGAGGAGGAATGCAAAATTGGGACAACAAGAATCAATCTGTAGGAGGAATTATTTGTCGATGTAGTCATGAGCCAGGCCAAACCAAATGCACTTGTTAGAAGTTACAAAATAAATTTCAAAAAATTCATTCAGCCTATGTTGCAGGTACAACAATACCACTTAGTTCATTTGCTGAGAAGACAATTACAGTTTCTGTGAATTTGCTAAATTCACTCAGCATTAAGAAGCATTGAAAAATTCATCTCACCCTATTTTTGCTATGGCCGACTCAAGTCACACTATTGCATGTCTTCTTTCCCTTTCCACACAATGAATTATTGATTATGGTGCCTCAGGTCATATGACAAGTAATCCCAAACTTTCGTCTACTTTCCATAAACACTCATTTTCTGTCTATGTTACTTTAGCTAATGGATCTATTTCCTTTGTTGTTGGCTCTGACATTGTTAACCCCACTCTATTATTATCATTGTCTTCTGTTTTAAACTTACCAGGATTTTCATTAATTTACCCTCCATGAGTAAACTCACTTGTGTCTTAAATTGTTGTCTCTTATTCTTTCTTGATCGTTGTATTTTTAGGATTTTATGACGAAGATTATTGATAAAAGACTTGAATCAAGAGGCCTCTACATTTTGGATACCTAGGTGTCTTAACCCATTGCGTGTTCCAGTGCCTTAATTCCCTTTGAAGTTGATTCTCGGTTTGGGCATCCCTCTTTACATCTATTGAAGAAGTTATGTCCACAATTTCATGTTGCTAGCTTAGATTGTGAGTCTTGTCTATTTGCCAAACACCATTGTTTGTCTTCACTTCCTTTGGTTAATAAACAAGTTAGTTTTTCTTTTGAATTAGTACATTATGATGTTTGGGGTTCATGTCTTACAATTTCCAAAACTTGGTTTTGTTATATTTGTTGACTATTTCTCTCGTGTGACTTGATTTTATTTAATGAAACTGCTTTTTGAATTATTCCCCCATTTTATTGCTTTTTGTACTAAAATTAAAACACCGTTTAATGTCTCTATCCATACTTTGAGAAGTGACAATGCCAAAGAATCTTTTTCTACACCATTTCAGGCCTACTTGGTTCAAAATGGCATTCTCCATCAATCCTCCTGTGTTAACACACCATCTTAACCGTGTGTTTGAAAAGAAAAATAGTCATCTGCTAGAAATTACCAGAGCACTCTTATCCCAAATTAATGTTCCTAAACCATTTTGGGTAGATGCGATCTCCCCAACCTGTTTCTTAACCAACCATTTGCCTTCATTTGTTCTTTGTAGTGAGATCCCTTATAATATCTTTTTTCTTACTAAACCCTTCTTCTCTCACATTGAATTTTTGGCAATACTTGTTTTGTTCGTGATGTTTGTCTTCATGTTACTAAATTAGATCCTAATCGTTAAAATATTGTATTTCTGGGCTATTGTTGTCTACAAAAAGGATAATGGTGTTACTGTCTAACTCTTAACAAATATCTTGTGTCTGCTGACGTTACCTTTTTCAAACATATTCCTTTCTTTCCTATCTCTTCAGTACCTGAAAAGGAGAATATCGTCTATCTGGCCATAAATGTTACCTATACACATCAACCACCTATCTGTCTGGTCTATTCTAGAAGAAAATTTTTTTTTGATACAAGTTCGATTCCTAGATCTTCTTTGACATCAGATCCAACATCTTTTGATCTCCTCATTGCCTGCAAAGGTTCATTAATGTGCTTAACCTATTTCTTCTTTTATGTCTTATGATCATTGGTCTTCCTTTTCATAATCTTTTGTTGCCTCACTTGATTTTGTAACTCTCCCGAAAAATATTCACGAAGTTTTATCTCATCCTGGATGATGTAATGCTATGACAGAAGAAATAAATGCTTTAGATGTTAATGGTATGTGGGTTTTAGTGAATTTAACTGTCGAAAAGAAGGCTATTGGATGTAAATGGGTTTTGGCAGTTAAAGTCAATTATGATGGATTAGTGGCCCGACTTAAAGTACGACTTGTGTTAAAAGGCTATGCTTAGATTTATGGTGTGGATTATTCTGATACTTTCTCACTAGTTGCTAAATTAGCCTCTATTCATCTATTCCTTTCTATGACAGCTACTTGTGATTGACCCTTACATTAGTTAGACATAAAAAATGCGTTCCTATATGGTGAGCTCTAGGAGGAAGTGTATATAGAGCAACCATATGGGTTTGTTGCTCAGGGGGAGTATGGGAATGTTTGTCATCTTCAAAAGTCTCTTTATGGTCCATGAGCTTGGTTTGGAAAATGTAGTCAAGCAATGGGAAGTTTGGAATGAATAAGAGCAAATTTGATCACTTGGTCTTTTGCAATCAATTTGCATATGGAGTTATTCTCCTTGTTGTGTATGTGGATGATATTGTCGTTATTAGAAGTGATTCTAAGGGCATTTCATCATCAAAATCCTTTCTTCATAGTTGGTTTCACACGAAAGATCTAGGAGATTTGAAGTACTTTTTGGGAGAGTAAGAAAGGCATTTTCTTATCTCAAAGAAAATATGTAGTATATCTATCAAGTAAGACCAAAAGGTTGGGAGCAAAGCCATGCAAAATACTCCAACGACCCATAATTTATGACTCACCAAGGATGGAGACTTGCTTGAAGATCCTCAAAAACATGATTGGTTGGAAATTTAAACAACCTTATAGTAACTTGCCCTGATATTGCATATTTTGTCAGTGTTGTAAGTCAGTTCATGTCATTCCCAATCATTCATCATTGGGCTACTTTATATCAACTATTATCTGAAATTGGCCTTAAAACCTCATTGTCGGCAAAATTGTGATGTTATAATCAAGTTGCTATATATATTTCTTCTAGTCTTGTGTTTTATAAACGAACTAAACATATTGAAATTGATTATTACTTCGTTTGTGAAAAAGTGCAGCAAAAACAGTTCATGTAGAAACTGGATAACAACTCGGAGTTATTGTTACAAAAGCTTTAAATGGTGCTTGAGTTAATTAAATTTGTAAAAGTTGGGTATGATTATTATTTACGCTCCAACTTGAGAAGTAGTGTTACAGATTATGGAGTGATCATAGGGACTATAATTCCTTGATCATAGGGATTACATTCCCTAATTAATGTTGATAAACTTGTGTATATAACCCTAACTCTGTACATTACGAATCATGAATCATGCAAATACAATGCATTTTCTCCTAAACCTACATGGTCCATGGATAAACTATACTTTAATGGTTTAACAAGTAAAACTTCTATAGTATAAGTTTGAACTGTATAGTTAGAAAAATAAAAAACTTGAAACTAGGGCGAAGTAAGAGGAATATCAATTTATCATTGGCATGAGGAAGTCACAAGTTTGATAAAAGAAAAAAAATGGAACTTTGCGGCAGTATTTGATCAATACCAATTCATAGTTAGTATCTTATCAAACATATGATCTGAAAGCTAATGAATCCTCTTGTAGCCTTGAGGCAAATTTGAAATAAAATCATGTACAACACATGTTACAATTACTAAGACATGTTAATCAAGGCAATGTGTTAAGATTCTGTTGTTATTTAGGTTATATTTTCTTTCTAATGGTCAAGTATCGATATGACTATTATTGTGAAGTGTAGGTGATTTTGAACTAGGAGGAAAATTTTGAAAGCTTTACACAAAACATCTACTTATTTGATGGGAGGATGAATTCACATAGTGCTAGAGCCAAAAATTACAATCAACTACAGATTGGTAACTATCACTCGAAGAAGCAATATTAAGTTTAAGTGTGTTCTTCAAACCATGTGGACATGGGTGTTGCATACTCGTCTGCATTTATGTTTTCTGTGGGTTGGAGCATTTGGTTGTTATGGAAATTGAGCCCAGAACAAGGTTATAAATACATATAGAACAGAAGACTGCTATATCTTCAATTCCGTATCTCATGCTAGAAGCTACTTCAATAAACTAATTGCTGCTAGCTAGAACATTCTGCTTGTGATGTGCATCTCTCTTTTCCTTTCTCAAAAAGTATGCTTGGAGATCATCCCGCCAATTTAAACTTTGAACTGGCACATGTAGAAAGAAGAATTTCAGCACACAGCTTATGCCACAAATGCTTATGTGACTGTTGGACCTCTGGCAAAGCAGGTGTTGCAGGGTAAGGATACCACTTCTTAATTGTGATGGTTATCTATACCACTTCTTAATTGTGATGGTTGTCTAACATATTATGGTTCGAATGGTTCTGGTGTAACTGGTACATCTATTTTAACCGAACTCTTTTTTTATCAATATCTAGGCTAAACATTAACTGGAACCTTGTTAAGATTTATCTTGATTGGGATATGGATGTTTCTGAGGCATGCATTGGTTTCCATTCGGACTTTATTCTCCATGATTTCCATCTCTCGCCTCATTTGAACATTAGTTTGTCTCTTCAATTGAATAATAGGACAAACATCATTGTATTGTTTTTGCATGTGTTATGTGTCTTTCCACTTTGTTGGGTCAATCAAAGGAAAGAGGACATTGCTTATTGTATTGTATTTTCTTATTTTCATATACATTAGGTACCATCTCCATTATGATTAGGTAACTATTTTGAAATCCCATTTATGCCTAATTTGCAAGTGGTACACTTATTAATGGACAACTTTATGACATGATGTTGATTTCTATCATTTTACATTAGGAAAGAAGATTTTTAAGATTGAGATTTCGAGGAAACAGAAGAATCGGTATGGCAGCACAAGATCTGCAAAACGCAACCTCACCCTATCTGGATTGGAATTCAAACTTGATGAGTTAAGGAAGGAACTGTCGTCAGGTCAGGGGGGACTGTTCCCACATTCAATCTTGTCTAGTCAACAGATGAGCATGATCAGTAGCCAGAAACCAAATTCAATGGAGGAGGTATGTCTCTAGAACATAATAATGCATTACTTTTTGATAAATGTTCTTTGGTTGAAGCTTTCAAATGCTCTTCAGAATTCTGTTTGACCTTCTGAATGATGATATACCTCTTCTTGATTCAACATTGTTATCAGGCAGCTCTAGTACTTTTGTATAACAAGTTCAAGACCAATCTAAGTTGAATGATTCTGTCCTTTGATTGCATTTGCAAAGTTGGGGGAATTTTCAGCATATGTAAAGCTGATTTTATGTTTTCCTTGACTGTCAGTCGGCACATAATAGACCTATCACCTAATACTGATTTTTGAACTATTCAATTATGGCTGCAGTTGGAAAAGCTAATTGGAAAGTTGAAGACAGAAATGTATGGTAGTAGAATCCTTGAAGAAGCCAGAAAGTATACAAGCTCTGAACATCCTGAAGATAGCAAGCTGAACGACGATGAAGGGACTATGAATGATAGAGCTAGCAAGAGATTGAAGACAAAAAAGAATATTGTCCTTATTGGCAGCAGCAGTGATGAATCTTGAACTCGTATGTTGATGGTTCCGGAAGTAAGCGTCTCTACCCTGCCTGCATCTGGACATGCAAGAGCGACATCTGATCCAAGGATTTTTCGTTTCTCCGCTAACCAGTAACATCAAATGGTTCCTTCTAGAAGGCAATATGATTCTCGAAATTATAAAAGTATTAGGTTTTCTGAAACCAAATACAAAACTTGAATATGAGATTTTAAGGAATTCTGGATATGAGCTTTTCGATCTTCACAAGCATTTTGCTTGTGATAGGAGAGAATATAGAGATTGTGTATTATTTACGTATAGGCTGAATTACAGCAGATAGACCACCTCCTGGGAAG
>JAOTAY010000001.1:17709596-17721835 GCA_025629805.1 Erythroxylum baracoense
AGTCGATCGGAAGGAGAAAGAAGCACTTGTCATGAAGTCAATGATATTCAAGCATTCCATGTTAAAGCTAGAAATTTTGTCTCCCTAACACCAACTCATGTCCTCTATGTCCTGCAAATCCAAGTCTTGAAAAATGGGAATAGTGCAAATCACCATAAACCTAGAAAAAATAACTCTTCCACATGCAAAAGTTCAACTCAAAACTGGTATAGAAAGTGATCATACACCCAAACAAGATTTCTGATCAGACATTTAGATTCCTTTAACAGTGCAGCCTAAGATAATTATCATCATTATGTTGTATCATGATGCTATTGATATCACTTATTCCAAACTAACTGAGATGATAGACCTGAAGAATATGGTACAACAAATACAGCAAACTTTAATTCATGAAATTATAAGTATCCCATTCCAGTACTTACACTCCCTGCAACTCGCTGCAATTTCCCAATTCTTTAGGAATTGTGCCATACAGATTATTGTTGTATAGTGCTCTACAAGAAATCACACATATTCATCAAATTAAAAGTAACAGCATATTTTACATGAAATGTATAATACAATCAAAATATAAAATCACATACAAGACACGCAAGTTCTCTAGCTTCCCAAGATCTGGCGATAAAGATCCACTCAACTTATGGTTCTTCAAACTCCTGGAACGTTAGATGACATAAAACACTCAAGAAAATACAACAGATTTCCAGTTTAGGAAGAGAGAAAACCATTCATTAAGAGGCATCTATGATGATATTTATGCCTCCAGTTTCATGAAACTTTACAAATGCAGTTCAACTGCATACTATATTTTTACTCCATTTGCAGTAAAGTAACTTTCAAAATCCATAGTCCTTTCATGTGAAACTACTATTTGGAATAGACCACCATGTGAATGGCAACAAGGACTAGAAGAGTGCTGGAGTCTTAGGTTTTGGCAAAAAGCAAATCATCAAGGGTTTGAAGTTCAGGACCAGATAGGAGTAAATAATAGAACTTTTGAAGATAATTAATGAGGAAAACTGTGAAAGTTCTTGGTTCTCATTCTACATGGCTAACACATGTCCTTCAAACAGTATGATTCTAAGAACCGCTGGCAATCAATTACACACCATTAACAATGCCTTACTACGCTCAAGGCATAGATCTATTTATTCACAAACAAGAAATGAATCGAGCATGTGAGGAAATAAAAATAAATGAATGCAAGCATTATGCTAGGAACTCACAAAAATATTACTCTCTTTGTTTTCCGATCGCATGTTACACCCCGCCAATTGCATGGATCAGGATCCTCTGGCCTCCATAAAGGAAGAATACCATCTGAATTAACAATTGCATTCCTGAAGCTTAGGAGCGCCTCACCTGCAAATATCACTTCTAGTTAAATAAAATTGTCCACGCATGATATGAGAAATGTTATGAGTGCTCTTTTGCTCCCAGATTCACAGATATGCAAGTATAGAAGTTAGTGACAATGTGCCTCCAGATATCAATGCATTCAATTGCTAAGCTAATAGGATGCTTGCAACCACTAATATGTAATCACAAAAAATATTGATATATGAGACAGCTACCAGCAATCATTTTTTAATAATTGGTTCATACAGGGAGAATAGTATCTAAGAAGGGAAGACTAATGAACATCATACCATCAGAATTAATAGCAGTACTTTTGTTTATGAGGATGTAAAACAGCAGAATGCATTGGAGACAAGGCCATCGACACATCATCAGATAAATGGCCATGTTGGTGTTGATCAAGCATACTATGGCTACTACAAATCATTTCATTGACCAAACTCCAGGACGCTTCCTTTGTAACATCCAGCTATCTGGTTGAACATGCCATATTGTAGCCAGAGTAAAGGCAAATGGTTACCTGAATGTATCAATAAGTTAAGAACTAGAGCAAGAGGAAAGCAAAAGATAAAAAACAAAACGGCCATTTGAAAATATTTCTTTTGTTTTTTCCCATTGTGAAAACTTCCAAACTTCAAGCGTAATGACTTTTCCCGATCATTGTTGAATCCAAAACTAATGATAGCGCAATAATTCTTGCAGCTGTGATTGTTCAGATATGCATAATGTACATTATGTCAAGCTTAAGACTAGCAACTCGTCCTATTCATCACTGAAGCACTCAGATTCTGATTTTAAGTAATGCACTGGCAAAAGTGATAATAGATGTCCTTATCATTTTCATTTGAAATCCTGCTAATTTAAGAAAATACAATGTTGCTCAACTATTTATAGGCTATTGACATAAAAATTGCAAACAATTGGGACCTCCTTATTGACAAGTCTATCAGGACCATATTACTCAATGGTAAGAATTCATGTTTCACACATAGAAATCAAATAAAAGAAAAGCTTCAAAAATGCCTTGAAAACTGGAATGCAAAATAAAGGAAGAATAACAATAATGATCCGAACAATTATTAGCAACTTTACCGGGCATGAAATCTGCGGTGGAAAGACCAGCTTTTGATAATGAAAGTGCTAATACTGCAACAACTTATTTCATGAACTGGTAACTGGATCAAGATGAATACAAAAGAAACAAATGAAATCAGAAATACTGCTTTAGCAAAGAACCAAAATCTTAAATTTCTTTCACAATCTTTTATAAAGGACATGGGTGGTCTCTAAACTCACTGAATTTGACATTAAACTCATATCCCCAGAAAATTACAACAAAAAAGAGTTAAAAAAAAGCAATTAACAGTGATTTAGTTTCATAACTCCAAATGCACTAAATGTTCCAAAAAGAAGGTTAAGTAAAAGGGTAAGAGATAGATTTGACCCTTACACTACTGCATTTATGCTGGAACTTAACTCGAAAACGAAATAAACGAGGAAACGTAGCAATTTGAAAGAAAAAAGATGTAAACTTCAAACAATAGCCAAAAGAACACTGGTCAGTTCACACGCAGCTAAAGAAATGGCTTTTTTTTTCAAAAAAATGAAGAGAAACTCATAAAGTGAACAGAGAAGAGCTAAATACAACACTTCACCACAAATGCAAAAAAGAAGAAGAAGAGGAATAGAAAAAAGTCCTTAGAGTCTGGTCTCTGACTAAAGATAAAAGCTTTCCCTGCATACATTTGCTTCTACAATTTCACTTACTTGGGTTTTGGGGTTGAGACAGAAGAGAAGAAAATAAGGAGACAAGGACACCAAAACAGAGAGAGAGAGCTTAGATTCGATCTGTGAGGGAGAATGAACGTAGTGAGCTGTAAAGTGATATAAAACAAAAACCCACAAACAAAATCTATGAGAAAAAAACAAAAATAGTTTTAAAAAAACTCACTGATAATGGGTTCTTCTTCTTCTTCTTTCAAATTGTTCAACAAATTTTTAAAGCATTACAACAACAAGATAATAAGAGAAAGAGACAGGGAGAGAGAACGAAGGAGAGTGTATGCAAGTGAGAGAAGAACACAGAAGGAGTGATATACAATTTTGACCCTTTGTTTTTTTGGGTTTTGTAATTGAGGAAGGAAAAAATCCAGCGAATGAGAGGATAGTGGTTTCGCACGCTTGACTTAGACGTTTCGCACGTACCAACCGACGTTCCTTTCTCTCTCTCACCCTCTGGGTTAGGAGTAGATACCAGGACCTCAGAGTCAGCTCACCGGTAAAGAGCGTCGGTTTGGCATCTTATGTTAGATTTTTTTTTTTAAACATCTGTTTGATACTTATTTTTAATATTTTATTTTATTTTAATGACATTAGATAACAATGTTTTAGAAGCACCAAACACCTCGGTGTTGCTTTCTTTTGTAATAAAATTGCATACATTATGACCATTTCAGACCTTCGCAAGACTTTTTTTTTTTAAAATGACCTGAGCCTTATTGAATAGTAACAGCACAAAAAGTGCAAGAGGTACTTTTACGTGGCTTTGCGCAAGAAAACTGGACCAATTCCTCGAATACTTTCCATATGATTTCCTTTTGACCCCAACCCTGATCGCCGTGACAGTCCATAAGAATAAGATGACCATATACACTGTACTGTGTCTGTACCTCACCTCTATTCTACTGTATCTGTAATCGCATGCTACTAATACCAACCGTCCTTAGAGCATCTTCCTTTACGGAATCAGTACTTGATAGATAAGGAGTGCCTCCGCCTCCGCCTCCGCCTCTGCCGCTGGGAATTTATTTTAATAATACGATATCCATTTCAGAATCAGTACATCCCAATCCCATTACACTCCTTACCTACCTAAAGCTGCCATAGACAATTAAAGTTAGCTTTTTATGCATCAGATTATGCATACAGACGTACTGTACAACATTTAACACTGCTTGCTAAACTCAAGGCCTAACTGAAGCCCAAAACTTTTGTGTTGTTGCCAAAGTATGATGGTGTATCCTAGAAGCAGAAATCTGCATGCTAGATATCAACCATTTATAATCTGACAATGCATCATCAGGCAATGGTTCCAAGAATTCGCACTTGCTCAAAATTTCAGGTGGGGGAACTCCAGCAATCAAATTGGTGTCCAGTTTTGGCTTACCCCGACTGATCTCTTTAGAGATTTCAGGTGACGGGCCTTCCAGTGCAGATGGAGTTGCACCAGGAATTACTTCCTGTTTGAACGGCAATGCTCTGGCTGTCTGCAAGCAGAACTCGAACCATTGATGGATTAGTGGAGATGCCCCTCTGACTCGGCCACCTAGGAGATTTGGTTCAAGCCTAGAGGCAGCAGGTATTGCCTGAAAAAGGAACAGAATTAATTATCTCTCTCTCGATTAAGCTCAAACGTCATGTATTAACTGATATTAGTTTCATTCACTAAGGTTATCTAATCTTAAAACTGTCCGTGAGCAACTTCACTCTTTATGAAGGAGATGCTTTTTATTATTCATTTGAAGCCCGAGTAAGCACTGAGAGATAAACTAAATTAATGTCAAAAAACATAATGAATTGAATCAAGACATACCCATAGATCAGCCCATATGCTAGTTCCAGACTTGGGGACTATCACTGCAACATTTGACATGCGCTTGGCAACAGGAAGAACATCAGAACTCCAGCCAACAGCTACCCACACATCTCCCACAGCAAATGCCTTTAGATAATAACTGCTATCAAATAGTCGAACCTATAATAACCAATAAATGGCATCAATACCACTACTCTGTTGGATGTAACCCACTGCTTCAGAGGAAGTATGCATGTTTCTTCACTTTCAAAGCGAAACACAGATCCTAAAAGAGTTGAAATTGTCGGTCTGACACTAATTGAATGATCTATAGAATGCAAAGAGTGGTGTAAAAACTCAATTGATGATTGTTGTTAGCTTATAGTAAAAGATTGAAATATGAACAGAAGAAAATAAAAAAGAACTCTCAGCTGCACACTTTTGGGAAAAATAAAGGTTAGAAGATTGTAGTGAAGCATCCCTATGCTGAGCACTGACATGATTAAAACAAATTGAGCATTAACTATTATACACAGATTGTGTAAAGTAGAAGGGTGAATTTTTCTAAGCACCAAGGTTAACTCTTTTATGTTGCCAAACCTGACTAACACTCGATCCCAAACTCTTTGAAATGTCCTAACAAAAAGAACAAGAACCCCTGGCAGTTTCATACATCATGTTATGAAACCACTAGCAATAAACACAAAAGTACCTGTTTACTGAGTGATGCTAGATTTTCCTGGACAGCATTTCTCCCGCCAGCAACTTGCAATGCGATGTTGTTAGTGTTGTATGATGCTCCCATATACTTCAAAACAGCACCAACAACCTCTCTAGGAGAATCAACCATTGAAATTTTCCCTGTGAGCTCAGGCCGCCATAAATCTGCCCAATCCTACAATGGTGATTACTTTAATTGCACAAATGCCCAATCCAGATAAACCTTAAATGTAAATGGCATGAGAATCAAGCTATCTGAAAAAATGTTAAACTAACCATTCGTGGCAGATGTTAGCCCCTGCACTGACCATATTAAAGATTAAAAAGCAATAACTGGACTTAATTGGTTTTCTTATCCTCACTACTTTGCCTTACATTGACATAACAGGTTCATAACAAAGCAAGAAAGAGCTTCTAAAAGTAAACATTTTGATTACAGATGTAAACAATTAACCAAAGCAAACAAATAAAATAAGAAGTTTTAGCTGGCATAAAAAAGCGCTAGCGCAATCAGGAACTGAAGGGAGAAAGTTTTTCCCCTCTGGCATTCACTAGTTGCCAGTACTCTAGAATAAAATACAATGTATGCTTAGATAGTGAAATAGAAAAGGCAAAAGAAAATTCATAGGCAATCACCTCAATCGGAGCCAATTTATTCTTCTGAAATTTATTTTTCTTGTAAGCTATCACCACAGAGCCCCATCGGTATGGAGCAGCCCATACTTCACCGTTAGGATCTATTTCCCCCTCATAATTCCGGCATAGGTATGCCTGTGACATGGTTAATGGAAATATCACAACATTCCCAATAGGAAAGCAACATGCCAATGGAAAACAATAAATAAGAAATTGAGGCTAAGTACTTAAAAGACACATCCTTACCTTCCATTTATCACTTAAACCCTTGTACCAATCCTGGTCCTCTATGCCTCTTATAGGCTCAATTAGAGAATTCTTTATTGCAAAACTGAGCCACGAGTCACCAACGGTTAAGACATCAGCAGCAACAGCAGACTTTGGACCAATTTTCTTCCTGTTAAAGCACACTGATAATTCATCAAAGATCTTCTCCAGACTTCCAACAAATGTATTGCGAAACCTTAATCTCTTCCCTTGGGATTGCATAAAATCCTATCCATCATTACAAAATTGAAGTCATAAACAAAAGATACTCTATGTCCTTGTCAATTTTAATGACAATAAGAATAAGAATTAACAATACATTCTTAAAAAAAAAAAGTTGTCCTGCTTCTAGCAGAGAGTTAGATTCAAACAAAAGTTACTTTAAATGGCCAAATAAAAAGTATTAAGGTATTTTAGCCCACATTACCAAGCTCTCAAACTTCCTCTCGTATGCTAAGTTCATACAACTACAACAAGATGAAATCAAAAGAATGTTCATTGAAACTCGAAGAATATACACATTGAAACCTTGAATTTGAAAAAATCATCAAATACTGAAATGATAGAAGAGAACAGAAAATTATTTAAGGTCACATAAATTTCTAACCTTGAACCAAGAAGGAGGTACTGAGCCCCGAAGAGTAATTACGTTGAGAGGAACAGATAACGCATAGGTTTTGGACTTCCAAGTTTCAAATGCAGCATTCAATTCCTCACTCTCAAAACTTTTTACAGTCTCAGGATTCCTTTCGCCATTATCAACTGCATTAAAGAAGAAAAGCATATACCATTACACATAACAAACCCAAAAAACATTCACAGCAGCAAAAGCAATGGCCCTAAGCAAAATTCTTCTTTATTTTTAGGCTTCTGAAAAATTTTCTTTGGTTGAAAGAGATAAGCAATGGAATTTCCATGAAAGATTGGTCTTTGTGATCACCAGGCTGTAATATCTTTCCTCTCAACAAAAAAGCACATTGCAATTTACTGCACATAAATGGTAGACTATATCATTTTAAATATTTGAAACATAAAAATGGTAAAGGTAATAATTACCCTGATCAGTATTTTGCTCTTCCAGATTAATCCGAGTCTCAGAAGGACGAAGCAACGGAGTTGGAGCAGCTCGACAAAGACCCAAGTTTAAGCCCAAGAAGAATATGGAAGAGGCGGTCAAAGTTACTCGAATCCAGGCCAGATGATCATCGTCGGAGGTTTTTCCCGACTGCGAGCAAACAGAGAGATTCCGACGATCGGAGAATTTGAGGGGAAATGCGAGATTAGGTTTTGATAGATGGCGACTCAAGTGGGTATGGGGGTGAAGTGTAGACATGCATACTACCATGTTTATCAAACTGCGAAAGTGAAACAGAAAGACGCAGGTACCAACTTTGATCTGCATTGGACGGACGATGAATTTATGGTGGGAAATGGGATCATAGCGAAAAGGTATTTTTATTAAAATTAAACTTAAAATGGAGTTAACATACATACCTTATCAATAGCTGATGTCGTATAAATTTATTTTTGGATTCAAAAATAATCTTAAATTAATTAATTTTTTTTTAAAAAAATTTATTACATTCATTAAACCATAACTAAAATTAATCTAAATAGTCTTTCTTAATTGTAATTAATTAAAAAATTAATTCCTAAATTACTAATTCTAACTTTGGTAAACAAAATTCACTTCTATCTAAAATTTGTCATCTTCCTGTAAAGGCTTATTTATGTTTGAAGTTGGTAGCTGGTTTAAAAATTCGGTCAGTTTAATTGTAAAAAATATTAAATTGTTTAATTTAATTTTCAACTTTTTAGTTTGATTCATCTTAATAACTCTTGTATTAAAAATTAATCGATTTGTTAATTAATCAATTATTTTTTATAAATTAATAAATTCTTATATACTAAATTAATTTAATTAGTTTTTATTTAACAATATCTTTTTTATTTTAAATTCTTTAATATGTAAAGAAAATATCTTTAATCATATTTTAAATTATTTAATTTTTAGTCAATTTTATGACGGTTTAATATTAATTGAATTTTTTAAATTTTAAATCTTTTATCTTATTGATTTAATTTTCAGTTTAATTTTTAAAATATTAAATTGCATTATGCTTTTGTTCCATGTTCAAAGGTGGTATTTAAGAACCAGACTAAAACACTTATTATATGGTTGCTGCCAAGGACCCCCTAACGCATCTACATCCTACCTACAGGTAACGGAGGAGCAGTTTGCAAATGCCTAAATGATAGAGCGTCAAATCACTAGTTGAAGTGATGCTGTGAAGAAACTATTGTTGTCGCAACATTTGCAGCTGCTACTCCTGTTTCTGTTGGCACTTTTTTGGCATCGGCAATTATTGCACTAGAGAGGGGCCTTGGAGTATACATAATACATGTGCAAAGTAAAACTTACCCTATTAATTAAATAATAATAAACTCATGTAACATTAATATTGACGTGACACATAACATATAAAAACTTACTTTATCTAATTTTTCGATTGTTAAAATTTACTTTGGACTTTTTGTCAAAGTTTTAAAAAGCATATTGGACCGGCCAGTCGACGAAAATAGTCTAAATTGACCTATTGTCTGGTTCAGTTATTGAATTTAATCGTAATGAATAAAAAATGGTCGGTTAAAAAATAACTCGGTTGATTTTTTTAAACCGTGAAGAACTGTAAATATGCGTTTTTCTTCTTCTTCGTGATGAGTCACAGACAAGTACAAGTATTCTTCCTCCTAAAGCTTGAGCTAACTGGTCACTTCTTGACATGTTTCAGGTGGAGAACCAGTGATATGCTGAAGCTTTCTCCAAAATTCAAACGTTACTATGAAACGATGTTGTTTCACAAATCAAACAATCACCTCTTAATCATGATGATGTGTCTGATTAGTGGAGGTCTATTGACACATGGTAGTGTCACATCAACATAGATAACGATGTGGTTAATGTTAGGCTAGAATTGAAAAATTTTAAAATTTGTACATTTAATTGCTTCTTTTTAAAGATTAGACATCAAGATAAGTGGAAATAGTTTTCAATTTGAATTTGAATTTGAATTTGAAAATATTGAAAATTGTTTTTAGATCAAAATAAATTTTTATTGAAATTAGGAATCTACTTACTTACTTAAAACTCAATCCTTATCAACTCAATTCCCACTTAAAAATGTCAAGCCTTTTCATTCATTTCAATGAAAGAATTGGATAATTTAGTAATTTCTTCCTTTCTTACAATACTTTTATTTTTTTAACTTTTAGCTGTTCCCACGTACAAATAAGATCTAAACTTGTCTCCTCCTAATATTAAATATGTTCAGAAAGTATTTAATGCTTCTAAAAAGCAAATAAAATGATATCATTTCTTTCTCTTTCTTATTGTCTAAGAGGTACACCTAACCATGACCACCCATAACCCTATGCATGGTTATTCAACCAAATTCTCTCTCACAACTCGCTTCTATCCTATCTCACCCATTTATTCTTAACTATTCATGACTTTTCTCACTTTGAAACTTTCGATTGAGTTAGAAAGGGAAATACAAAAATAGGAAGATAGCTATTGTTGCTGAGCACGTTATTTTCATGCTGGAGGAAGGGATTTCGAGTTTGGATGTTGTTGGTGATGTAGAAAGATGGGAAATGGCTAAATTTGGGCACAAATCTTGTGTTAGTTATTGTATGACTAACTCTAATTGCCGGACTCCATTGCAAAGTGCATTCTTTCCAGCAATGCTCCAATTATATTCAGGTATAGATATTTATTCTTTTAAGTATGAGAAGAAAATTTTTAAATTGAAAATTGTAGTTATATGCATCAATTATATGAAGCATAAAAATTGGTTTACACAAGCATGCATATATATGAAGCTTAAAATTTTAAAAATTCCCAATTGTACTTTACCCAAAAATGCGAGGTCAATAGGTTAAAACAATTTCTTTCACAAGAAGTTGTGCAAAACTGGCAACATAAAGGAATGCAATATAGGTCCCCTTTTGCCCTATAATCTATCTATTGTAGGTGTAATTATGTTGATTGCAAATAAGTTTACTGATTTAAGAAGATGATGAATTATCTATTATATATTTTCTTTTGACATATTTTATTTTATTTCTATCATCTCTTTTTGGTTAGCCTTTTAACCGAGATTTTAATTTTAACTCATATAATCATGCTTATTAAATTTTCTTATTATAACTATTAAATATTTTCAGCAAAAGGGGACTTGTTATATTTTCAATTGCCTTGTCATATCAATAGTTTCATATAAGAGAAGGTTTTTAATATCAGAATTTGGCGCCTTTTACCTGTGGCCTATATATCCTATTATATAAAGGATCATAAGCCTTTACAGAAAAGCTTTTTCTTTACAAACACATCAAAGTTCTCGATTAGAAGGAAAGAAGAGATGTTGTTAGAGTGTGTTCTTTGTGGTAGGGGAATGAATTTCATTTTGCAAAAGATTTATTGGATCATAATTTCATTTCTATCTCCAATTTTGTTATGTTATACCTTTTTTGTAAAACATGTTTATGTTCTTTTTGCTGTTTTTTTTATGATTTTCATCTAACCGCTAAAACTGTTACTTTCTATTTAGTTTTTCATCTTGCTTCTAGGACTATAGTATAATAATGCTTTATAAAAGGTTCCTTCTTTGCAAAAAATATTAGAAGTTCTAGTTTAGAACAAAGGAATATGTGCTCTTGTGGTAGAGTGAATTTCATTTGGTACAAGATTCATTCTAAGTGACGATGTTAAAATAAAGTTTGTATATCTACTGTGAAGATATCAGGTTGTTATATATGTTCTTGCTTTGGTATAACTACTGAAACTACCTTAGAAGACAATGGATCATGTGCAATCAACATAGAATTCTGCTAGTGGTTTTAGGGAGAAACCAATGTGGTATGAAGAGTGAAGTTATGAAGTCCAATGATAGAAATTATTTTCATCTTAAAGAAAATCAGACTCCACTATTGAAGGAAAATGCATCAGGTAGTGAAATAGAAAGTACAGTTGTTGTTGGTGTTTTAGGAGGTACGATGACAATCTTTATGCAAATTTAATAGATCTATATATGATGTGCTCTTTGCATTAGTTCTTTTACAGCAAGCACGTCCATTTTTGCTCACATTCAACTATTGTGTTATTTTTGTTAGGAGTTTATGGAAATATTATCAGAAACTGTTGTTTACCACCTTCCTCTTCAATTCTTACAAATCAGTACTTTTTGGAAACAATAATAGCATCTGTTCAAACTCATTTACAACATAATGGTGTTACACCAATTTCTGAAGCAAATGGAAACCAAGCATGAGTTCAGCCAAGAGCAATTTAACAAATTATGGATTCAAGCAGAGGAGTCCATTTACAGATCTTTCAAACTGTGCTAAGAACCTTTTCAAAGATTTTAACTCATTAGCTGTTCCAAGTTTGTCAATGTTAGATTGTATATAAAAAACGTTATATTTTGTTTTAAATTATTCAATTTCATATACTTTCTTTTATGTTTAGAGGAAGTTGGTTGCTTAAACAAACGACTCAAATCAAGGGAAAGTTTGGAAGTAAATAGCCTTCCTCAAATTCAATATGTTGCAAGTTCACCATGTTTAATCTCCAAGAGAACTCAAAATGCAAATCTATTAGCAATGAAGCCAGGAAGACATG